>BOPP01000038.1:7360149-7675386 GCA_017312745.1 Gryllus bimaculatus
TGATTAAGTTCAGTACATCAGCTGCTCAAATACATAAGAATCCATTTGATAAACTTACTTTAAGCAATTATAATTCTTCTTTCAAGATTCTCAAAAATATCTATTACATGTAATATGAAAGAACAATTTTTAGTTGTCATTCATGAATTTCAACAAAAAGTTTCCATTTCGCGTTCCGCTGATTTTCCGTTGATACAATTTCACTAACATTTAGTGATTAATGGTTACGACGAAGAAAGAGATTTGTAATTATGCGTACAGTACATGTCTATTCCTTTATTACGGTTGATGAATATTAAGAAATGGGGCGAATGTTTAATGATAACGTTTTTTCGATTCAGTTCGCCGTGGTTCAAAAATGAAGGATGTGTGGGGATCATCGGCCACGAAAAAAGTTCGCATCAATGACTCATGTTTGACTGAGTTTATAACCTCATTGAAAAAAGATTTTGCCTATAGTATAAGGATATTTGGATTAAATTCTTTACCCAGTACACTCGCAGAAAGAAAGGGATGCGGTGACACATGATGGAGAGCCCAACACCACACCGAAAATCACAGAGAATTCGAGCAAACCTTGTCTTCCTCAGTTCCTGCAGTTGGCCTTACAAAAATGAGGGGAATTTAAACGCTTCAAGGAAACTTGTGTGGCTTTTAAATGCATTTTTATGAGAGATTTGATGGAATTTTGGTTGGTTACTGGCTTGTGTATTGATTCCATAAAAGCATTATACTGATGATAAATTGGGAAATTAGAGGCAAAACTTTTATGAAAATGTAGTTCACACCGCGACCTACCTCGGAATTACCCCGGTATTGAAAATAAAGTAAGTGACTGGATCATTTGCCATCAAAATTTAAAACTAATGGTGCTAAAAACTGAACACACCTTCTCGTATCATTAGTAACGGTTAAGTAATACCTTCCTAACACTGAACTTCAAATATAGTCTAACACTGCTAACAAATGAAAAATACCTCAGATGTTAGAAAATTTACAAGTTTTATAATGAATATTGTTTCTTGCGTGAATTGAGTGGTATATGTATAAAATAATATTATTTTAAACAAAAGATCTAAAAAAGAAACATAAAATAATATCTATGATTTTCAATTGAATACGAACTCCAAATTATGTGGGAGAGAATCTTTGCGTCACCTGTCTGCTTGAGCCACCGTATACTCTCCTGTTTCTCAATATAAAGCAGTTCATGGAGGTATAATAATTATCATTATTTCAGTAAAAACCAGTCTAAGGTGGAACCTGGCGTTTAGATTATATTGTAGTTTGTGAGTCTAGTATTTGTACAAAATGGTATTATCTTGTTTTTGGTTATGATTTTTATCGGAGAGGCGAGACAGTCACACAGGAAAGATGGCGATCTGGCGGCAGATTAACACCGCCCGAAATGTAGGTAATATTAACTCAGTACCATTGGTAACCTGTGAATCTGAATATGATTCGTTGAACGATGGTCTGTGTTTTTCTTTGTTTTATAGATCAAGAAAGTTAAATTCCTTCTCCCATCACCAAAAGCAAAGAAAATAATGATAAATATCCACATTCCCTTATCCTGTACAGGGAGGGACTTTTCAGTCTTACGATTCTAACACAAATATTGCAATGCCCAATGCCGCTCGTGCGGAAAAGATTAGTATTGAATTTAACCAGAACATTTTTTGAAATCATATGAAATTAAAATAATAAATTGTAAAAATGATTACACTACAGATACGGCTTACAATACTTGAAGCACGGCTTAAAATACTTGAAAGTTAAAACAAATAAAATCAGTAAGGCTGTTATTAAAAAATAGTGATAAGACATGACGTGATTAAAAGTGGATTTTATTTTGGCTTGTAGGATTGGGCCATGCGGCAGCCTTTCCGTGTGTGTACAATGCTTTCCTACTCGCAAAATAAAAGGTTACTTTATTTAGCCACTTTTTTCACTTTATTTGTAACAAATTGTGTAGTTTCTCGTTTTGTGAATGATGGAAATTATATCCTCAGCAAATCCTTCAGCCTCTCATAGAAAGCAGCACATAAGCAAAATGCGCTCAAGAGATTTATAAATTTCAATTTTCGAAGTCACAAGGTTTATATGATAATCGATACCTAATAATTTTAATATTCCAACCATCTATGCCTGCTTCACAAAACTTACAGCCATTGAAATAACTCAACGATATAAATAAAAAATTAGCGTAAAAAATTCTATGCTTCAATTCTGATAGTCGATAGAAAATTTTAAACTTTTGCCAAATTCGGTAGTACAAGATTTTATAAGAAATGGCAGTATTTAAATGCGGAGAATTTGAAAAATATCGCGGTGGTTTACAAAACAGTTTTCAAATATGAGAATCGGACTGCAAAATCGGAGTTAGCCGCGACACAAATAACATTTTCTTTAAATAGAAGCGAATTATTGGATATTGTGACAAAATTTCACTTGTAGATTTTGACCTCAAATACATTAATCTCAAAGTTTATGAGGCTGTTTCACCAGCGCTTTCTACTCATATGGATGCGATGATTTAATTATCATTACTACATATAGAATGTCGGTCTCCCTCTTGCCATCTAGGGTTCGATAGGCCGTGCCTTAATATATTTAAATTAAAAATTTGATGAAATTTGTATATTTACATACTGGTGTGGAATGAGTTGGGTAGGTTGCCGAACTCGTATAAAAACGATCTCCTTTCTTCAGTCGACCGAAAATTGATCCGGCTATAACTGCCCTAAAAATTGTGAAAGCTCATATTATAATTAAAGAGTTGTATGGTATTTCAGAATTTCATTCATTTTAATTTTTTTCGAATTGTTTTGTTTTTTGTGCATTGCATATCATTTGTATGTGCACCAAAATTAAATGAATGTCGATGCATTGTTGAACTTAACATTGAATATTGTCAATGTTACAAGAAATTTTGCGCTTTATTAGTAATATACAGTACCATGTCATGGATTGCACAATTTTATAACAATTTAAACTTTTTTATAGAAATTAAAGTTGGCGGTATTGAAATGAAACTATTATTTAATACCTGAAATGATGGAGCCGCACTGACAGAGTTCATATGCAGGGTCGTTCTAAAAGACCACCAACATAAAAGTCCACGTCCCTGGGGACCTTGGCATATATTTGTGCCAAGAGTATGTAGTATCCCTGCATAAAGAATAAAACTATCACTTAATTTACCTCTAATGCTAATCCATAAACGATCACACGAATCCGCAAAATTATCAAGATGTCACCATAAATTTAAAAATTGGAAAGATATTTAAGGGGTGCTGAATAAATTCACTTTTGGGCCTTTTTCTGGTTCCAGGGTCAATCCATCCACAGAAAAAGGACGTCATTAACGGCCAAAGTCATAGTAAAAAATGTTCACTACGCTTAATATCCACTGATAATGCCCCTGATGGAATGACTTCATCATAAACAGTTGCACAGAAGGAAGAGAATGCTGAGGTCATTGAAATAAGGCTTCGAAAAAATACCAAAAATGGTTAAAATTAGCACGATATGTATTGTCTTCATAAATACATAACATCATATTCGCATTTAGCATTCCGTATTAGACATATGTGGTTCAGAATTAAATTTCAATTTTTGAGGTAATCGCATCGCAACATATTTTTTCACGACGGAAAAAAAAAGAAATTTAATGTATTTGAAAAAATAGAATTTGAAGTGTTTCCGAAAGGTTTTTTTAATAAAACATTATTTATCCTCATCATTTCTCCTGAGGTTAATTACAGTGGGCATTTATAGGTTTACGGTCCATTAGATACTGGGCATTTCTGCAATGGAGAAGTGACATAACTTGACGAACCCTACGTATTGGACCTTTAAGGAAGTGGTTAATTTATAATAATGAAGCATTTTTACGATTGGACATAAAGTTTAGGCCAGTTGGCAGATTTTCTTTTTAGAATGCAATTGACTGATACGCCTAGACATGCATGAGCGGGGGCGATGGGGAGCGGGGCGGCGGCGATGGAGATGAAAGGATAGGGAATCGGGGATGGGGCGCGCAGATGGGGTGAGCGGAGGCGCGATGGGGAGCGGGGCGATGGCGGAAGCGTGGGGCGATGGGGGAGCGGGGCGAGGGGAGGCGGGGCGGATGGGGGGGGCTGGCGGGCGATGGGGAGGCGGGAGCGATGGGGAGGTCGGGGGCGATGGGTGAGCGGGCGCGATGGGGGAGTGGGGCGTAATGGGGGAGTGGCGATGGGGCGCGACGATGGGGAGCGAGGGAAGCGACCCGCTCCCCATCGCCCCGCTCCCCATCGCCCCGCTCATGGCATGTCTAGGGTTATCAGTCAATTGATCTAAAAGAAAACGTCCACTGCCAAAATGTCCAATCGTAAAAATGTTCATTATTATAAATATACACTTCCTTAAAGGTCCAATACGTAGGTTTCGTCCAAGTTATGTCCACTGTCCATTGCAGAAATGCCCAGTATCTAAATGGCCCGTAACATATAATGCCCACTGTAATTAACGCTCAGAGAAATGATGAGGATAATAATGTTTTATTAAAAAAACCCTTTCGGAACACTTCCAATTCTATTTTTTTCAATACATAAATTTCTTCTTTTTCCGTGAAAAAATATGTTGCGATTGCGGATTACCTCAAAAATTGAATTTAATTTCTAAACCAACATATTTCTAATACGAATGCTAAAATGGAATATGAATGTTATGTATTTATGAAGACAATACATATCTGCTAATTTTACATTTTGGTTTGAAGCCATTATTCAATGGACTTCCTTGTGAACTGTTTTGATGAAGTCATTCCATTCAGGGACATTATGCAGTGGATATTAAGGTGTGAACATTTTTACTATGGACTTTGGGTTAATGCGTCTTTTTCTGTGGATGGATTGACCTGGAACCAGAAAAAGGCCCAAAATGAATTTATTCAGCACCCTTTAAAATATTTCCAATTTTTAAATTTATGGTGACATCTTGTATAATTGCGGAGTTCGTGTGATCGTTTATGGATTAGCAAATTAGAGGTAAAATTAATTGATAGTTTTATTCTGCAGGGAATACATCTCTTGCAACAAATATATGCAAGTCCCCAGGACGTGGACTTTTATGTTGGTGGTCTTTTAGAACGACCTGCATATGACTCTGTAGTGGGTCCATCATTTCAGGTATTAAATAATAGTTTCATTCAATACCGCAACTTTATTTCTATAAAAAAGTTTAAATTGTTATAAAATTGTGAATCCATTGACATGGTACTGTATATTCTAATAAAGCAAAATTTCTTGTAACATTGACAATATTCAATGTTTAAGTTCAACATGCATCGACATTCATTTAATTTTGTGCACATACAAATGATAGCATGCACAAAAACAAAACAATTCGAAAAAAATTAAAATGAATGAAATTCATGAAATACCATACAACTCTTTTAATTATAATATTGAGCTTTCACAATTTTTAGGGAGTTATAGCCGATCAATTTTCGCGACTGAAGAAAGGAGATCGTTTTTATTACGAGTTCGGCAACCTACCCAACTCATTCACACCAGGTATGTAAATAAAAATTTCATCAAATTTAATTTAAATATATTAAGGAGGCCTATCGAACCCTAGATGGCAAGAGGGAGACCGACATTCTATTGTAATGATAATTAATCATTCGCATAATATGAGTAGAAAGCCTGGTGAAACAGCTCATAAACTTTGAGCTTAAGTATTTGAGTCAAAATCTCAAGTGAAATTTTTGCACAATACCAATAATTCCTCTATTTTAAGAAAATGTTATTGTGTCGCGGTAACTCGATTTTGAGTCGATTCTTCAATATTTGGAAAACTGTTTGTAAACCACCGCGATATTTTCAAATTCTCCCCATTTTTTAAATACTCCATTTCTTTAAAATCTTTGTACTACCGAATTTGGCAAAAGTTTAAATTTTCTATCAATATCAGAATTGAAGATAGATTTTTTACGTAATTTTTATTTATATCGTTTGAGTATTTCAATGGCTGTAGTTTTGTGAAGCAGGATAGATGGTGGAATATTAAAATATTAGGTATCGATTATCATTAAAACCTGTGAACTTTCGAAAATTGAAATTTTAAATCTCTTGAGCGCATTTTGCTTATGTGTGTCTTTCTATGAGAAGGCTGAAGGATTTGGAGGATATAATTTCCATCATCACAAAACGAGAACTACAAATTTGTTACAAATAAAGTGAAAAAGTGGTAATAAAGTAACCTTTTATTTTGCGAGTAGGAAAGATTGTGACACCAGGACGGCTGGCCGCATGGCCCAATCCTACAAGCAAAATAAAATCACTTTTATCACGTCTGTCTTACACTATTTTTTATACAGCCTTACTGATTTTTATTTTGTTTTACTTCAAGTATTTTAAGCCGTGCTTCAAGTATTGTAAGCCGTATCTGTAGTGTAATCATTTTTACATTTATTATTTATTTCATATGATTTCAAAATGTCTGGTTAAATTTCAATACTAATCTTTCCGGCACGAGCGGCATTGGCATTGAAATATTTGTGTTAGAATCGTAAGACTGAAGTCCCTCCTGTACAGGATAGGGAATTGATATTTATCATTATTTTCTTTGTTTTGGTGATGGGAGAGGAATTTAACTTTCTTGATCTATAAACAAAGAAAACACAGACATCGTTCAAATATATTCAGCACGGTGACCAATGGTACCGTTAATCTATTCGGCGGTGTTAATCTGCGCCGTCGCCACTTTCCTGTGTGACGCTGCCGATAAAAATCATAACACAAAACAAGAAATACCCTTGTACAATACTAAACACAATAACAATAAATCTAACCGCCAGGTTCCACCTTAGACTGGTTTTACTGAATATGATAATTATAACCCAGTAAACTGCTTTATATACGGAGTAACGGTGGCTCACAGACAGTTCGCAAGATTCTCCCCCACATAATTTGAGTTCGTATTCAATTGAAAATATAGATATTATTTATTTGTTTCTTTTTTAGATCTTTTGTAAATATATAATACAATACACTCAATTCACGGCAAGAAACAATATTCATTTAAACTTGTAAATTTTCTAACATCTGAGGTTTCATTTGGTTAGCAGTGTTAGACTATATTTGAAGTTCATGTGTTAGGAGGATATTACTTAACCGTTACTAATGATACGAGAAAGTGTGTTCAGTTTTAGCACCATTAGTTTTAATTTTGATGCAAATATCCAGTCACTTCCTTTATTTCAATCCGGGGAATTCCGAGGTAGGTAGCGGTGTGACTACATTTTCATAAAAGTTTGCCTCTAATTTCCCAATTTATAATCAGTATAATGCTTTTATGGAATCAATACACTGACAGTACCACCAAAATTCATCAAATCTCTCATAAAAATGCATTTAAAGCCCACACAGTTTCCTTGAAGCGTTTAAAATTCCTCATTTTTGTAGCACAACTGCAGGAACTGAGGAAGACAAGGTTTGCTCGAATTCTCTGTGATTTTCGTGATGGTGTTGCTCTCCATCATGTGTCACCGCATCCATTTCTTCTGCCGAGTGTACCTGGGTAAGATTTTATCCAAATATCCTATACTATAGGCAAAATCTTTTTCTCATGACTGGTTATAAACTCAGTCAAACATGAGTCATTGATGCGAACTTCGTGCCGATGATCTCTTGTAAAAACTCAAATTGTCTATCACAATCCACACAAATTTATATTAATTTTAATTATTTTTTTTTATTTCAGAAATGAACCAATTGACTGTAACAGCTTACCTTTGCCTCAGATAGATTTATGGACGTGGAAGGAAATGTGATATTATTTCTTAGTGACAAGAACAGAGGAGGAGTGTTACACTCGTTAATAATCACCGTGAGTTCCTTGTTATTTGTCAGTTACAAAAACAAAAATCAAGAACAAAAATGATCAACGAATCATATGATTCATATTTGTTACATTGCCTACTGCTTTGCTACATTTATCGGTAGCTTTTCTGCAGAAGATGAACAATGATAGCTGTAGTATGTCAACCAATCTGCAAACCTCGTGTATTTGCGCGTTTCCTTGTACTTTTAAAATTCTAAAACAATAATTACCTTTTTTGAATATTTTTTCAGAAAATCTAGAATTACTTTTAAATGACAATAAAAAATATAATTATATAAAATCACATGTATATTTAAGTTCAATTTACGATTTTTTTTTCATTTTGAACTGTTTGATTCATTTTTCATTGCGTTTTTTAAGAAAAACTAAAGTATTTCTTAATAATAATAAACTCTTATTGCACAAAATGAACTGCACATGGCTAATGATAGTTTGTACATCAAATGCCTTTTCTATGCTTAAAAAAAACTAAATGATAATGAAATAGATCTTAATACTAGATATAGCAGCTGTTAAATAGCTAATATCGATGAGAGTGAAATATGTTTTTGCAAATTATGTTACTGTGGTCGTTATTCTGAAACTATTCGAAAGTTCTTATGAAATCTCTGACAAAACTAAGGGTCACAGTATGCACTGATTTACACTGATTTCAAATCAAGAAATAACTGCATATTTTAATATTAGGAGTTGTACTAGAAGTGCATCACCAAAACTGTGAACATATTTAAAATTCTATATGTATATAATGTTCAGGTTGAGAAAAATAACTTTGAAATAATAATCAGACAATGATAACGTTTTTTCTTGTTTATTTTTTTAATATTAATGGAAAATCCTTTAATATTGTTTACACTAAGATGAAGAATGAAAAGAAAGATATCTCAACATCTGTTGGTATATTTTTACAATTTAAATTAATATAAAATACCAAAGAATATTCCTAATATTGATTCAGTATTCAATTACATAATTATACATGTATTGTGATTTCACATGAGACTAGTGTAAAAATTACAACGTGAATTTAACTTTTCATTTGGAATGTAATTAAAAGATTTTGTTGTTTTTTTTAAAATGAGATATCAAAATAATATCATAAAATAAACAACGATATTGTAAATAAATAATTGCTGTTCATTTATGTTTGCAATTTATTTGAAAATTAATCTGAAATGTGTACAAAACTAGCCGAAGTACCCAGTGTTACCGTCGTTTTATGTCCCACAATATTCTAGACCTGAATCTGTTTAGGGCATCAACTGATGTCACAGCAGTGCCTCTGACCGAGAGGTCCTAACGTTCGAGTCCCGACGATACTCCGCGGTGGCAGAATTTTCGACGCTAGCTGGATGACTAGATCGAATTCAGCCGCTGTCTGGAGGAGGATTCTAGAGGCCGGCTCCTCTGTGCTGTAGTTGTCCTTGGTTTCTCCAACCAACACCAGGCGAATACCGGAGAAGTACCCGAGCAAACGGGGCAAGAATAATGCGCGATTTGTCCTTCCTCTTCTTTATTTATTTATTTACGTCAAAAACAGTTAAAAACGGTGTGTGACGTGCTATGAGGAGACGTTAAATTGCAGTTTTTTTATGTTTAAGTTCAGAAGCAAACTAAGGGGCCATTTCAGCATTTGCGCAAGCACCAGGAAAACTGGACGAAAACCTGATCGAGATGGGGTTATTGACCCAAAAGCTGAAGTACAATTACTTGTTACAAGTTCTTTAGAATTATACAATGCAAATGGTAAATCATGCACTAAATGTCGTTGTTAAAATTAATATTACTTACCTTTTGGATACTCAGTATAGTCTCTAATTGTATAGAAATAGTTGTGCAACAGAAAATATTTTACTTGGGACTTGAACTTTTGTATCGAATTTAGTCGTTTAATGTCATCTGGCAAGGCGTTGTAAAATAATGTACATGTATTGTGTGTGAATTTTTTGTAGTGAGCTGTAGATACTGTCACCTAATGAATATGATTACTACGGTTTGCTGCAAATATATTCCCGCTCTTAAGTCATTTTGAACAAAAACCACTGATTCATATACGAAAGACAAGGTAATGGTAAGTTACCTTGATTAATAAAGAGATGCTTACAAGAATCACGTGGGTGATATTTACTTATTATTCGTACAATCCTTTTTTATAATCTAAAAGTCTGGGAGTTATAAGATGTATTTCCCCAGAATATTATGCCATATCTCAGGCGGGAATAAACATTCTCGAAATATACACAACGAGCAATATGGAGGCTAACTGAATTTGAAAGAATTCTAAAAGCGTTGCATAAATAACTTAATTTAGTGTTCAATTCATTTAACTGGACGTTCTATTTAAGGTTTGACAGAATTGAAAAACCTAATAATGTTGTTACCTTAATATCAGTCAATGGCCGTTCATTTTCAATGGAATACAGAGTGATTTATTTGAAATGGAAAACTGCATTGAAACCGTTTTCTTTTCATTTACTACTTATTTGTTAATACGGAACCAATTTGAAATATCTTATATTGTACCATTTACGGTTTCTTTATTGCAAAGAATATTCGTGTCATCCGCAAAGAGAACTGTTCTTCCGTTTCTAATCGTCGAGGGCATATCGTTTACGAATAGTAGGAAGAGAATAGGACCTAAAATCTGTACATGTAATTGGCAAAGAATGGCTGTTTGCGTAGATTTTAATTTCGATTTCGATTTCCTTGTCCTGCCCTCGCACACCTACAAGAACTACACCACCACACACGTCGGGAGACGGGATCTTAGAGCTTGTCCAGACTGGGGCAGTGATCCGCTGGTGGGAGATACCTGGTTGAGGAAAAGCCAGCAAGCCAGTGTAATTCGACGCCAGATCTCACCATCCAAGGTGGAAAATAATTGCCACCTCGCCATAAAACATACACCACACTTAAGGATCTAACGACCATAGTGGTCCCTAAAACATGAAATAAATTATCAATCCTTCTAGACAAGAAAAGGCATGAGTAATTCATGAAGAGCTTCCATTCTACTTAAAGTTTATATTATTATAATTATTACAACGTTGCTTGAAACCGCTCCGTGCCTTTCCTATCCACTCTGCCCATCCCCGCGGGGCCCCGCTCCGATCCGCTCACCGCCTCACCCTGCTTACACTAGAGGAGGCAATGGCTCAAAATTTGAAGTTATCTACTGGCGTGTAATTTATTGCTTTTTAGTTAGTTTTTGTGTCAGTTAAGTCCAAAACTAGAGTCAGACGCTTTAACTTCACGGATAACTCTTATCAAAAGGGAGGCGTACGTGTGAAAATAAACATTGTCCTATTAATTTACCACTTTAAAAGAAAACTTATATTTCTAAAAGGGAGAGGTCATCTATGAAAATTCATCACACGTTCGTAAAATCTTATAAAATGTCCCATTACTTACTTATTAACTCATTCGGAAAACGTCGTTGTTCTTGGAGTAATTGCATATTAAAATGTTTACTGGAAGTTGTACCGACAGTACCCAAGAATGCGTAATTGTGTTTAACAGATGCCGGAATCAAAGATAAAGGAAGCAACGGTGATCGTAGCGAGCATATGGTAGGTGAAAAATTTGCCAATGGTAGGTGAACATGGTAGTACATTACTTTTCACGTGATCGCCCCCCTTTTTCATAAGGATTTTTTTCCGGAGATAAAGCGGCAGACTCTCGTTTTTGCTCTAATTGCCATTAAACTAAAAACATACTAACGTTACGTAAAAAGCATAGTAAACTAATTAAAACGTTTATTACTCGTCCGGTAAATCACTCAAATTTTGTGTCGCTGCCTTCCTTGGCAATGCTATGTAATGTACACAATGATCTACTGAGTAACTTTCATTCTATTTGAACTTACGGTCAGGATCATTGTTATTGTATTTGGTTAAGACGTCCTCACGACAACATTACACTTTTAATTTTTCTATTAACGGAATTTGGGTAGGGTTTTGGATTTTCTTTGTGTGTGTGTGTGTGTGTGTGTGTACTCGTGTTTTTTGAAACAGGATTTCCAGCCTGTTTCGGGAATGGGAATGGGAAGGGGTTTAGATGTCAGATATGGAGTTGTGGACATGGAGTAGAAGAATTTTGGATGGTAGTCTCGGGATTCTTCGTCAAGTCTGGTAAGCTCATTGGCGCTGAAACAGGGAACCCATGCCAATTTTGAATTATCGTATCTTTGATTTAGTCATTTGTGTTTAGAGTTCTTGATTGAAGTTTGGATTGAATGTGGGGTTGTTTTGGGGTCTTGGAGTGTCTTAAGGATGCCTTCACACGGAGCCATTCGATGGCACCAACGAAAAGCAGCAGAGCACTTCCCACACATCCACCCCGACCGCGAGAGAGGAAGGTTTCGTGAGTCACACCGCTGTGGGCTCGCGCAGCCGGCAAAGAGCGGTGACGACGGACAAAGACAGGCAGCAGGCAAATACCGGTTCAGCGGCGCGTCTCGTGTGAGCGCTGCCATTTAGACCTGTGTTCTGCTAGCGGTGGCGCGAACACGCTTCTGTCCTGTTGGTGGTGGGTGTCCGACACAGAAGCGCGACTCCGCCACGCGTGTGAATAAACCTCCATTTAAACCAATGTTTTGCTAGCAGACGCACCATCATTGACGCTGCTGAGAGGCGCCGAGTAAAGGGGCTCTCAGTGCAATGAGAAGTAGGTTCAAGGTCATCAATGGTAAGTGGAGGGAATTTGTTTTGTAAAGGAATAGGTGGGAAAGGGAGTACCGATAGATTTTTCGGTTGTTTTTGTGGGTTGTTGCCATCGTCCAAGAGGTTAGGTTAGGCAAAATTCTGCTCCAACCAGGGGAGTGGAAGTGGTTCCTTGGTGCTGGGACGGTCAGGTAGACCTGACGGAATCTGGCTCACCAGAAAAGTGTCCGTGGTAATGGTTTCCATGTCTTCCTCGCCTCCGTTCCCACTTCCTCTAAATTGCTTCATCACTATATCTTGTAATAGTATCGTCAGTTCGTTAAGTGTTAAGTTCATTAATTTCCTGACCTGTCAAACTTGCTCCTTCTTAGAGTAATTCTATAAAAGTATTCTATTCTATTCTTAGAATAATTTTATGTGTGAGTGAGTATTACACTTATCATATATCCATAATATATAATCCGATATATATCATATATCGCCGGTGTTTGCTCGCAGCGCGCAGCACCAGATACGTTACGAAACACGTGACCACAACACTAGTACTTCATTTGAAAAGACAGGCCAGCCATAAAATACTCTATGCCTTGCGGCGTGGCAATCATAGACCAATGTGTGTGCTCTGTGGAGGCAAGCGAGCAGTACCAGTAAGAAACATTTTGGAAGTGTCATAAAGTGACAACATTCAAAAGTGAACAACCAATAATAACAAGATGAAGGCATATTTAAAATAAAAGATGAAATATTTTTAAAAAATGTCATATATCTGTGTCAATGACAAGGTGAAGGTAACTAAGGGATAGTTATTTGGTATGTTTGTATTTAAAATTCCCGCTAAGATGATGAGGCATACTGGTGCATAAAGTTCGTTGGTTGAAGCTGAAGAGGTTGCGCAACAGCCCATCCATGTCCTTACATCCTACGCATATGCACTAAACGGAAAGTCGATTGTAAAGTAGAGAGTTTGTGCCACCTCGAGCGTAAAAGCACTATCGATATTCTAAGCTTGCGCAGATACACCACAATGATTCGAAACGTAAACTGCGCATGAGCAGAAGATCGATAGTGCTTTTACTCTTGAGGTGGCACAAACTCCCTAGTGTATCTGCGCTTGCGCACAAGATCGATAGTGCTGTCCGCTATGGCGTGCCCTAGTTTACGATAATCGATTACCATGTGTGTCCGCGATGTTCATATGTTCGTTAGATGTGCTTCTGAGGTTATGTTGCAAAGTTGAAAAGTTATATTTGTAAATTTGTTTATTTATATAAATTTAAGTCGTTTTAAACAGTATATATTGAAAAAACAGTAATGTGTGACGGTCGCTAGTGTTCCACTCCGCTACATGTGCCAAAATGTGTTCAGAAATTGTGCACTGGTGAAAATTATTGAAAGTATTCATGTTTATATCTGGAAAGTGTGTTAGTAGTTATAGACTAGCAGTCACCTTAACAAGATGCTACAGGATATGTCAAAACCATGTATTAATATCTTACCATGGAAGACTTAATGATTTCCCTGTACAAACTCTGGTTCCCAAGGTTGCCTTTAGTACTGAAAAAGAAAGTAAAGAATTGGTTTTACAGGATTATTTTAATTCAGAAAATAAGGATAAAGAAACCTATCTGTGTATGGTGGACATGTTTAAGGGAAGAGATATTCATCGACGTGGCCATGTAGAATTTATTTATGCTGCTCTACGACATATGGAAGAATTTAATGTTCATAAAGATTTGGAAGTTTATAAATCATTAATAGACATTCTTCCTAAAGGAAAATTTATCCCACAAAATATTTTTCAGGCTGAATTCATGCATTATCCAAAACAACAACAATGTGCAATTGATATTCTAGAAAAAATGGAAGATAATGGTGTGATATTTTGCTATTAAATGGTATGTATTGTGTCTTTTGCTTCATCTAATGTGTGTCTCTTTTGTGTAGGTGTCATCCCAGATAAAGAAACAGAGACAATTTTATTAAACATATTTGGGCGCAGAGGTTATCCTCTTCGAAAGTATTGGCGAATGATGTACTGGATGCCAAAATTTAAAAATCTAAGTCCTTGGCCTTTACCTAACCCAGTACCTTCTGATGCTTTTGAACTGTCAATGATGGCAATAAAACGAATTAGTAGTGTTGATGTGGAAACAAAAGTAGCTGTTTATCAGGTGATTTAAATCAGATGAAAGAGTCTGGACAACATAGAGCTAACTCACATTTAATGTATTTAAAATAAATATGATCTAAATGCTGTACAAACATGCTCATAGATCTACACGTGCATGTACATAGAAACCTGCAAGAAATTTATACGTGAAGTGAGAAATGTCAGAATTTACAAACACTTTATTTTCCTCTGACAAAAATTACAGAAATGTGAATTAGCACTGTAGTCCCAACCCCTTCAAAAATACTTTGTTTTGTTTGTAAACCATTTATCCGAGTACTGTGTGAGAATGTTGAAAATATCTAGAGCTGTTATCAAGTGGATATATTGTTCCTCTGTTTTACAAAGATTCGAGTGATAATTTGGCTGTGAATAATATTTGAATGCTTTACTGATAATGGTTTTGACAAATTGAATAACATTAGAACATTATGTGTTTTAACATAAAAGAATTGTGACCTTCTATCTATATTAAAATGTATTTATTTAACATCAAAAACAGTTAAAAACTGTGTTTACCATAGGGAGATATTTTTTCTCTGCATGTTTTCTGAAATTAAGGATTCCCAACTGTAACTGATCTTCAAGATGAATTCCAAATTCAGATAGAAATGAGCATTTTGGGGAAGAATTGAGAAGAAAATATTCTATCTAATGTAATAAAAACTATTTCCAAAGGCTAATCGGCTACAGACTTGGGCAATTATCCCCTCATTGTGCCATTTATGAAGGTATCCCTACTTGCTGCAAGGACATAGAAAACGATAATTTGAATAACTCTATTTCTCACTGAACTCTAGAAGTCGTACATTGATAGAGAAGTTAAATTTATGTTCAGAATCAAAACAAGAGGTACTCAAACAATCAGGGAAACTGAACAAAAAATACCTGATGAAGATGAGAATCTTCATCCGGGATTTTTTGTTCAGTTTCAGACTCAGAAGCTGAGGTACAGTACTCTTTACAGGTTGTTTAGAATTATACAGTCCAAATTAATATGGTAATTATTACCCTAAATATCATTGTTAAAATTAATATTTAATAATAAAAATAATAATTCTGTAGAAACTAAAACAGTAACTTTCCTTGACACTTAAACTTGGGTAATGATTTTAATTGTTTAATGTCATCTGGCAGAGGACTGTGAAATATAATATACATGTATTGTGTGTCAATTTTTTTAAGTGAGCTGTTAAAACTCATACCTGATTAATATGATTACTACATCAAGTATTATTGTTACAGACATTGGTATGGTCTAAAAATAAATTCCCAACCTCATTTCTGACAAAAACCATTGATTCATAAATCAAGAAGCAAGGGAACTGTATAATTTCTAGATTAATAAAGAGGCTTAGAAGAATCGTTGTGGTTGGGATTTGCGTAATATCCATACAATTCTTTTTTGTAATCTAAAAGTCTGGGAGGTATAAGATGTGTTTCCCCAGAATGATACCATATCTCAGGGGGGGGAATGAACATTTAAGAAATACACAACAAACAGTATGAAAACTTTTGGCAATGGGCAATTTTTATCATGGAAATGTTTCAATGTGTTTCACATTTTCCTAGAAAATAATTGTTAATTTCTGAGTATATAAAATCATAATGAATTAAGAGCTCAGCACCTAATATTAGTATTAATTATGATACTCCTCAGACAATGTAAGCGGTGATTGCGTTGTTTGAAAGCATTAGGAGTAGGTTTCAATAAAAGTGTGTAATTAAATACTTTAATTACATATCTTTCAACTTAAAGTCTTTAAACTTTACTTTGCGGTCTTGCCATTAATAGATAATTACCACAGGCACTGAGCAAAAGCTGATCATCTATTGGGCAACACATTAAACACACTAATAAAACAATTCTTAATATTATTTTTGATTGCACTACAGACCTTCTTCAATATCCATGTACTGGCTTTACTAATAACAACAACAACAGTTGTTGTTTACACTCTTTTACTGCACCCTATTAGGCAAAAAATAGAAAGGAGCATTTTACTGCAGTCAAATATCTAACCCTTCACTCTTCTCATGCCTAGGACAAAGTGAGAACTTGTAGCCGAACTCAAGAAAATTTGCATAGAAAGAGAAGTTACATTTACTGTTCTGAAACAAAGCAAGGGTACCAGTATTTGCTGAAAGGGCCAGGTGAAACTGGATGAATAACCTGATCAAAAAAGAGAGGAAGTTGAATTACAATATTTGTTACAGATAGAATATTAAACAGTAAAATATTTTTTTTAAATACCAAACAAATTAACATTTCAAGATTCATTTAATTTTTATATAGTATTGTCAATAATATTATTATTAATAATAACAATAAGCAGACCCCTTGGCACAGGCGGGTATGGCAGCCGTTGTCTGTGCCAAGGAGGCTGCTGGTTTAAGTGCTGCATAGGCATAGTCGTATTTGTGATTGTCTCTTCACCCCTCATCATTATCCTGTCCCCTTGTAATTCACAATTCAAGGAATAGCAACCTTGTCTTACCAAGCAATACAGCTGAAAAGTTGATCCCCGTAGTTACGCACGTTAAGCATGTAACTTGATCAGAAATGGCCGATATGCAAAGTAATAATAACATTCATCGAGACATATAAATAATTATAATCTTGCATGACAAGTTTAGGTTTGTGGATATTTTGTATCATAGCCAAGAAATATGTGATAGTAACAATTAAATATGATTTAACAATATTGTTGATAATAATGCCTAATGCATTTAACAATCCAGGTAAAAGTAAATGAAAGTGAGAGAGTAGAGTTGTAATTTGTATTATCTTTTACACTGTGGAGAAGTATAGTTGAAAATCTTTTGATTTATTTTTCAAGGTATTTATTGTGTTTATATCTTTAACATTATGATCCAGTTTGTTGTAAAGTGCAATACCCTTTAACAGGGAACATTCTTGATACTGTAATTTGAGTGGGAAAGACTTAAGTTATTCTTCCAACGATTGATAGAGTTGGGTGCATCAGAATTTGGAGTAAAAGGGCCTTCATGTTCCATGAGAAACTTCTTCATGAAGACCACTAATTCATATATATGAATGCATGGTAGAGGGAGAATGCTTAGTTTGAAGTGTGGTTTACAAGACAAACTTATGAGTGCTGGTCATTGTTCGCATTATTATTTTTTGGTTAATAAATGGGTGAGAGCTTTTAGGGACATTTCTCCAGAATATTATTCCATATTTTAGGTGTGAGTGCACATTTGTAAACCACTCTCTCCAGAATGTCTCAATGTTGTAGCTTGGTATACAGTGCGTAGCAAGATTTGGTAAGCTTGATGAGATGTGAGCACTCCACTTGCATTTTTCTTCGATCATCAGATCAAAGGTGTTTATTATGGGTTTGTTGCCTTGAAACCATTTTACTAGTGTATGCAAGGTTTTGTGGATCTCTTTTTCTAATGATTCTTGTGATTTTGCTTTGATTATTATGTTTTTGTTATCTGCAAACAAAATTTTTTGTCATTTCGTAAAACCCAAGTCATCTAATTTCTAATGGTCTTCCTTGTACATGGGGGATGGGCAATGTGGGAACATTGTTTAATGTACTGCACAGGCATCCACATGAAATTGACATTCAACATTTATTATTATTATTGTTGTTGTTTTTATTATTGTTATTATCGTTTTTCCATTATTACATAGCAGAATTAGTAATTGCAACAAACATTAAATATTCCTCAGGAAATGAAAGTTACAGTAAACTGAGACATAACAAACTAATTTTTTTGTGATTCTACATAATTTATTAGATATCATAAATTACCAACATTTTCAATAATAATAAGAAGAAGAAAAAGAAGAAGAAGAAAAGAAGAAGAAATAGAAGAAGGAGAAGAAGAAGAAATTATAAATAAAATAGTACTAATTTAGATAGTCCATGGTATTTGATTCATGTTGACAGGAGTGCCCAGAGAAAACCAGAGGTTTAGGGCAGTTGATCCTTGGGTGTCACTTTTTTCAAACATTCAAAGTTCTCTCCTCCCCCAATTGACAAACAGATTTAATTTCTCAATGCATCAGAAATAACTTGTAGCATTCAATTTGGATTAGAGATAAATACATTTTTTATTTCTGCGAGGGCCTGGGACAAGCAGCTCTTTAGTCCTCTAAGTGTATCTGAGGTAACCATTTCTTTTGTGACCTATTCACATCACTTTTCCCTGTTTTGTTTATAATTCAATATTGCCTTTGGAAATCTTTCTTGCTTCAATCTTTTAATGTGACAAAACCATTAACATTACATAAATTTGAAATAAAAATGCTCCTTTTGTTAGACCTGAGAGGCATAAGCAGTGTTTAAATTATATTTTCCTTATGTTATAAATGTACTTGTTCCATGAATTACTTTGAATTCACAACAGAAGATACATACAAGTAGGAATACAGTATCATTTTATTACAATTTGATTAAACATTCATAGATCATGAAATGCTAATAAATGATTTTTCAATGAACTAATCTAGTATCTTTTCGATGCAAAGTATTTCTTGAGAAATATATTTTTTGTCCGTCAGCTATATTTTGGTGACTTAAAAAAAAAATTAATTGGTTTGATCATTTAAATAAATATTTTAAAATAATATTTTTTTAATTTTATTTGAAAATTTTTCTTTATTCTGACTGAGATTTTTTTATGTTTGTGATGTTTCTTCTATAAAGTTGCAGGAATTCCTATCTTCATTATATCTCAGAACATATATAAGGTTTCTGTTAGTTTTCAGTGATTATTATATAATTATTTATTTTTTGATGTTTGAATTATTATATTTACCATCTTACATATCATCTATCATCTTTATTATTACCATTATTTCTACCACATCTACTATCATTATTATTACCATTATTTACCATCTTATATATCTACCATCATGCATCTAATTAAATTATTAATCATTCTTTTGTTTCTTTGCATTTAAATACAATTAGAAATACAAATCAATACTATATTAGATGCATGATACATATACATCTGCTGCTTCACTGCTTCTGTTAACAAATTACGTGTGTGTGTGTGTGTGTGGGGGGGGAGGAAATGGAATCTTTTATACATTCTTCCTTACCTATATCCCATGTTCGGTTTTCTAGAACTTTTGTTAGGGGTAGCCAAGAAGATATTTCATTAGCATTGTAAACCCGTATTTACAAGATGGTGACCATTAATTTTGTCCTTTCTTTCTTGTAGGCTGAAGATATTCCTGAATCTTTGGACAAAACCTGGATTATTAGTGCGCAAAGCCCAAGACAAAAAGAATTATTGGCTCAGAATCCAGAAAATAGTCCCATATATGTTGAAGGTGCATTCAGAATATGGTTGAGGAATGCTCAAGTTAATTACTTTATACTTAGATCGGATTATCATCATACATACGAAGAAGAAAAGGAAGACGAAGATGGTACTGTTATTAGAGGCCATAAAATTAGAATTTTAAGATTTCCATTTATGAGTATTTAAATTAATAAAAAGGGACTAAAAGTTTAATTTATTTTGTTGTTGAAATATCTTACTTAGTGACTTTTTCTGTTTTTGTTCACCTATTATTTTCTTCTGTTACTTAAAATGTATTCATTCTTGCTTGTTTTTATGTTGTTATGGTTTCAGATGTAAGCCGTCTTGAAGTTCCTCTAGTTAACCAACCTACCAGTAAGATTGTTCAGGCACCATCAGTTCATGAACAAGAAGATGGGACAATTTTAGCTGTTTGTGCCACTGGTACTTCAAGTAGAGACTCTCTGTTGTCATGGATACGACTTTTAGAACGTGATGGAAATCCATCTCTCAGTAGAATGCCTGTCTTGTTTACATCTAAATCACCATTAGGAGCAGTGATTCAGTTAGAAGATGTAAAGGCTGAATAAAAATGTAAAAAATGTGTCGATTTTTTGTTATTTATTTTTTTAATGTATTTATAATTCTAACTGAAAACAACCAATTTTCTTTTTTCAGATATTATTCAAATAATTCTGTAAGAAATGCATAGATATTACTTATATGTACCCCAGAAAACATAATATTTTGAAACAATAGCTTTATTATTTATTAGTGACCTCCTCCAGGTGATCACCTCCAGGTGTATGAATCGCCCCCTTGGTCCTCACTTCACCATCAAGTAGGTTTATATTTTAAAACTCTTGGAATTTTTCTTTTACTTTCCCATATACATACACGTATATACAGAGTAATATACATAATGTAGAGAATGTTATGTAATGCTGCAGACAATCAATTTTGAGATTTTGATGGAAGTACAAGTTTTGGGGTTCCCTGATACCGAAAAAGTGTTGTTTTTTTCAAAACGTCTGTGTGTTCTTCCGTCCGAACACTACTTGCCCCTAAACCATGCATAGGATTGTTTCCAGGTTGAAGAAACCCCTGTCCATCTGGCTCCAGCCAAATCTTTGAAATTGTGAAAAAATTCAGTAAAATTCGGGAGTACCTTACAGGAAGGCCTTGTGACATTTTCAAAACCGGCTCTAAATTTTTTCTTTAAATTTCTTGTGAGAATAGTTTAAAATACACTTATAAATGTGGCTTAGGTCTGCTTTTTTCAGATTTATCTTTGAATTTTCGAAACTTTCAAGACTTTTCAGGAGTCTTCCTACAACTACAAAATTGAAGATAGAAATTTGTTCTCCATAGTTAGTTCTTTCATTAAGTTCATGTAATTTTTTTTGAAAATTTTAGTAGTTTCCATGCAATATTGCAAGCAATATCCAATTTAAAAAAAATACAAATTCTTAAAAACGGCTCTAAATTTTTTCTTTGCACTTTTGGTAGGGATAGTACTAAATGTACTCTATAAGATGACATACGTCATATTGCTCTACTTTTTTGTTTTTTGAAATAATTACAAAGATATAATTTTTTAAATTACATTACAATTTTTTGATTTCTCTCAGATTGTTAATATTTATATTAGTGGAAATTTGTTCACATTATTTTATTTATGAGTACACGTGCTTTAACTAATGTCTTATAAAGTTTCTCAAAAACTCAACAGTTTTCTGTGAAAACTAGCTCAAAATTCCGCATTTTCAGAAACGTTCAAACACCATTTTTTCAAAAATAGCTCAAAATTTTTTCTTCAAACAGATAGTGGAAATGGTACAGTTTAATGTGATGTAAAGTTAATTCCAGGGTATTTTTTTGTTTCGTTTTTCCAAAAATTACACAAATGTAATTTTTTTGAAAGATCTCTAATGCTGTTAATAATGCACATTTCCAGCAATTTGTAAACACTAACGTATTTGTGAGTTAAAGTACTTCAAATGAAATTTTTTGAAAACTCAACTTTGCTGTGAAGAAGAGCTTCAAAATTGGAATTTACAGTAGCGATTAATCGCCATTTTATTAAAAACGGCTGCAAATTTTGAAAGAAAATTGTAATTTAGAACAAGGTTTTACTGTTCTTTAATATTCATAAAATAATATTTCCATTCTATCATTAGGAAACTGAAAAATTAAGAAAACTTCAAAAAAAAATGTACTTTAGTCATCGATAGATGGCTGCTGGCAAGAGTATGTGGCAAATTAGTATAACTAGCCGATACCAAAGGAAATAGAAAACTAATACAGGAAAGTCTTTGCCATTCTTTAGCACCACTAGTTTATATTCTGTTTATGGGACAGTAATTTGTTCTTATTCAATTTTCTGGGACTCCCTCCATTGGCAACACAGCCCCATTTTTCCTGTGAGGCATCTGTGCTGCATCCAGTCTTGTGTTTTAAAGTCTACATTTCTGAGAAATTGTTTTTGATATATTTTTTTTATTTATTTATTTGATGAAGTCCACATCAATGCAAAATATAACGATTGCAATTGATAGATTAGTAATGTTGGGTACATAAACCAATTGTCATCAGTCAGTCACTGTAATGCATGTTTTTCTTGCGGGAGATGGCTGTGATCTTACCCCACTGAATGGCGAGATCCGGCGCCAGCCTACTGATTTTTTATTCAGAAAGTGATGCCAACCAATATTTGTTAAGAAAAATGTTGATGCAACTTGCATAGATATATTTGTTACTAATTCTGCAATTAAATTTGAGAAATTGGTGGCAGAATGCACTAACAACATTACAGTACTAACAACTTCACAAAATTTACAAACTTAATAAATTAATATGAACATTCTATTGTGCAAGCTTTCATAGTACTTCAACTCACCATACTTCACTTCACCGCATTGCGGATCACCGAGCTGTAAAGCCTTTCTTACACACTCGTTTCTGTCAACTTCACAATGCCACTGCACGTACTTAGTTAATAATAATAATAATATTTTATAAAGTACTTAACTGTATGAGTAGGAACTCAATTGTGAAAAATAAATAACGGGAAAGAATTACACTTGTATTTTTTTCTTTTTGTTTATGTACATAAATTAAAGGAAAGGATTGCTTCGCTGTTGCAATGTATTACACCAAATATGCTAGTGGTTATGTGATTGTTAATCACGTTTTACCCTACGTTCTGCAAAAGTGGTATTTGATGAAATACTTTCTCGCGAGTTTGGGTTTGTTCTAAATGTCCTGGTTTGGACATGTTTGCCAAGTATCCTATTGTAAAAACGTTCCCATGATTGGGCGTAGATTCGCTATGAACCTATGAAACCCTCGGAAAAATTTGATTTACTTCCCCGAGATTACGTACTAGTAATAATTCCGCCGATATTTCACAATCGCAGGGGCAGAATATGCAGCGAAGATGCGTTTAATGCAGGAGGGTGCAGTGGGTTGCGGAGAGCTGCTGATCAGGGGCGCTTGAGTCAGCATAAATGAATAAAATAGTCGTCCCCATTTTGCGATTATGTGCAACAGATACGCACATTCACATTGCACTATGCCTGTATTCTTCGCCCTTACCCGTATTACAGGACAAGTAAAAAGTTGACAAGGTTTTATTGCTATCGGATTAACGGTGCCGCAGCGCATAAAATACGAATCAACATTAATTTTTGTACATTAAATAACAATGACATTGTCACAAAAAATTATTTTGTCTATATGAGGGTCAACGCTCGTAAATTGTATAGATTATTGCGAATGATTTATTTACATTACAAAGAAAAATTATAAGAAAAACTTCAATTTTTAAAAACATTCACATATTTGTATTCAAGCAACGAAATATTTTCTGTTTTATGAGGATAAATATGGATGATTAATTTTTACTATTTTATTCTTAACTTTCTGAATAATAAGAATTAAATATGTTTTCAAAATGGGGATTATAAATTCACCATTTCTGAAGGTAGAAATTACAAAATTAGTTACTCAATGGTGGAGAGCGCAACTTTCCACCTAACGTTGTTGTTTTGTTTTTCTTTGTTTTTTTTTATGTTTACATCGTGGCAAACGTAAATCCAGTTTTTAAAAGCTCATTCCCTGTTTATTTTCATCATACGTGACTCAAAAAATAACTGTTTTTTCCTGGGCAGCCCCAATCATCGATATGTGTCGTTAGTGACACCCTATCATAATCAACATTAATAGGACAAAATTTTCTCAAAAACGGCCTCAAAATGTTTCCTTTAAGTATCTTGTATAAAAAGAGTAAAATACTCTTACAATGGTGGTATAGGTCCGATTTTCAGTGTTAATTTAATTTCCGAAAATCGCATAATTTGGAATTTTTTCGACGTCTTCCTACAAATACAAAATTAAAGATGGAGATTTTTCTTTCAAATGAAATTTGTTCACCATAGTTAGTTATTTCATTAATGTCATGTACATTTTATTTAACTTTTAGTACTTTTCGCACAATATTGCGTGAAGTATGTGCAATTTTAAAAAAGAACAAAAACAATATTTTCTTAAAACTGGGTCCAAATTTTTCTTTCAACTTTTGGAAGGGATACTGCCTATGAGGTGACATAAAAGCCATTTTCCATTATTCTTTTATTTTTTCAATAATTACAAAATTTTATTTTTTACTTGTCCTTCACGTCATTAATATGTACATCAGCACCAATTTGTGCACAATATTTTATTTGTGAGTATGTGTGCTTTAAATAATGTCATATAAAGTTTTTCGAAAACTCGTAAGTTTTCTCAAATTGTTAATGAAAAAAACGTGGTAAGCAAGTAAAAACGGGTCGTCTGTTTCTCACTCCTAATCCTGCATGTATAAAAATTAAATTGAGGTGCAAAAAGCACCCTGTTGGACACAATGAAATATCAAAATGGACCAACATTTCCGCCGAAAAGTCTGGTATGGATACAAAAAGTAAAAAAAAAAAAAAAATACCAGTCACCATAGTCGTTCGACGATAGTACGGCATATAGCTCACGTTCGGATACAGAAACAGGAAGCCATAAAAATCGCATGACATGCGAACGCATCCTTTTTAAAACCTTAACTTCAATTAAATGAGGAACACCACGGTGTTAAACCATGAACGGTGGCACCATCCATCAATTCTCGCTCAAATACCAAATTCGGGAACCACAAGTTCAACCATCGTTTCAAATGTTACGCGAACAAGTTCTTACTATTTCAACAACTGCAGATTTTAAAATTGTTCATTTAATTAAATATATTTATTACGTATGATCATAGTTTTTTCATATAAAAAAAATATGAGTTACTGTCACTTACGTGAAATGTTCACTTACGAATTCAATAAAGGTTTTCTTTGTTCACATATTTTCTCGGCATTTTGTAGGAGGCTTTGCCTTTATGGTCGATGCCGCTATTTCTCCTGTTCAATATTGATGTTGATAATAACAGTATTAATTTAAAAATATAGTTCAACAAGCACCTAGCAACCTTCAGTGTTGTAGGTAAAATACAGTTGCATGCAAAATTATCCGGCCAACCATATTTTTATATTTAACTATTGTTTAAATAGTATAAAATGAAAACTGCAATATATCATTGTAAAGTAGATTTATTGTGCTACATTACCACATACTCAGATAATTAAATACAACAATCAATAATTATAACAAAAACAAAAATATTTGATTCTCCGTAAATATCCGGCCAAAATCTTTAAAGGTATTTACTAGTCGGGAAACAATGTGTTTCGCTCCGTGTTTTATATAAACATTGAGTAAGCTGTTTATTCTGCATTATCCGATCAGTTATCATTCGTCAAAATGCCAAAACGGACGTCTTTAGACAAAGGTAAAACTTCACGTGAAATATCGTCAACTTTGTCTATTGGAAAATCGACTGTTAATGATATTCTCAAAAAGTTTAAGATTACTGCTTAAGTAAACCCCCTCTTGATCAGGTTTGTTCAGTTTCCCTAATCCTTTGAGCAAATGCTGAGATGGCCCCTTGTTTGCTCCTGAACAGTAATATAACTTCGCTCTCTCCACCCAAGTCATCATATTGACTCGTCATACACGATTGTAATTGTATATATGTGACTCAATAAATATTATTATTATTATTAAGTAAGCTTAAGATTACTGTAGAAGCTAAACGCAATCCTGGCCGACCTAGAAAAACGACTCAGCGTGTTGATAAGGTGATCAAAAGGAAGGTTGTCTCAGAAGTAAAGAAAAATTCTGCTATTATTGTACGTGAATTAGAAAAGTCAAGAAAATTTAGCTGACATTAGTCAAAGTACCGTGTCACGAAGACTAAATGAAGAGGGACTTTTTGGACGCGTTGGTGTTAAGAAACCATTGATCAGTAAGAAAAATAAGGATAGATTGGAATTCGCAAAAACACACCAGTTCTGGACTATTGACGATTGGAGTTATATTGCAGTTATCATTTTATACTATTTAAACCATAGTTAATTATAAAAATATGGTTGGCCGGATAATTTTGCATGCAACTGTATCTCGGCGCTTCTAAAGACGTCACGGCAGAGCGTAAGGCCTTAGTGGGGAGTGTGTTGCCCCGACCCCCGTCAGACAGTTCAGTCTGGCCCAGTGAGCTGTGGACAATCGCGCAGTGGACAGTGAGAGGACTACATAAATGTAGCAGAAATGAATCGAGTGAAGAAAAATCAGAATCTAAAACTAAAGAACTGCGTATCTAAATATAGATTGTCGGTGTATTTAAATCGATATTGTTAGTTGGTTTATCAATTTGGTGTATAACTTTGAATTAGGAAAATATATAGTTTCATTAAAATAAACATTTTTATTTGCCGTAAAGAACTGATGCAATGTGAAGAGATAAGAATTCAAAATATTCGCTGATGAAAAAGCAATACCGCCAAATAAAAGCATTATAGTATGTAAATGTGTTACTGAATGTCTCACAAACTTTAAGGGGACCAATCCTGAATTTACTATACATTTTCTTCACAGTGAAAATATTGTAGATCTTGATTATTTTTTGCCGTGTCTCCTCAACTTTTTTACTAAATTGATTTTTATAAATTATTTAATGAGTTCGTATACAGCTATTTTTTGACAATCCGAAAGTAACTGAGAAGGAAATACAATCTAAAAGAGCAAAAATTATTACGCAGGATTGTGTGAATGCATACTGTACTTTAAAATGAATATGTTAAAGTAAAATAATTTGGTGGCTATTCCACTGGTGAAATCAACATCAGTAGCGTTGTCCTGTACCTCTGGTATGCACCAATTACGACGGTGTAGCTCCCAAAAATTATCGCTTTTGGCTTTAGTTTACTTACGAAGAACCTGCATGCGTACTTCATTGGTAAATTTGTTGCCCCTCTAACAATTGTAAGTTTTTCATAAGTCATTTTGCCTACCATACGGCGACCGAGGTGCAATGTAGCGAGGTTAGTAGAAAGACGAAAAGCAATATTTAGAGCACTGTACTAATGCCTACCCAGAATTGCATTACCAAATGTTTCTAATTAGTTACTTTCCATTAAAAATGTTTTGGACTACACAACGTTTTATGTAAGACCGGAAGGCCTCAGTCTCTTAAGTTATTTTGGAAGTGCTTTGGACAGACAGGATGTTTTATGTTACTCGCGTAGGCCGGAGACTCGTCGTGACATTGGACAAGCATAGCGAGACTACAAGTAATTTTTGTAATTAATGTTAGATTTGTAAAGTACTTCTGCTGGTGGGTATTCATTGAACATACTAGCAAAAATATGCTAGTTTTGCTAGTTAAATCAATCAACACTTCACTTGAAAATCTTGGGGATTTGTACTATGACAGACGACGAGCAAAAATGGCTTCCATTCCCGCCTAGTAAACTATATCCTCGCTTTTTCTTACCACCTCCTCCTCGCTGTCCGATCAGGTGCGATACATCAATCATAAGAGGCTATGTCGTGTACACTTGTAGATCACTCTATAATTAATACACTTAATATTTTCAACCTTCTGAATTTTTTGAGGTGATTTCATTCGTGGAGCAGTCTTAACAATCTCGACGCTACGTGACTCAGAAATTTATCGGAACTCAGACATTTCCAATGTGTGGTGTTACCTATGAAAAATAGAAAAGTAGTACAACTATTTTGGTAATTAGCAACAGATTTTTTTCGTGTCTTCTGTAAGGAAATAATGCTTTCCCCTTAACTATGTAAGAAGTTCTTTCTAGCAGATTATTTTGCTATTTTAAATCTTCTAAAATTTGCAAATCCTGAAGGTACACATTCGGTTGCTCCTTACGACTATTGTATACAAAAGGCAATTAACCCACCTTCTTCATATCTTAATCACATTCATAGGACTTCTTAAAATGTAGAGTTTTCTGGACTGCCTTCCCTTGGAGAAAATGCACAAAATAACGAGATAGTTCTCGAAATTTACTTCTAAAATGATGCTTTATAGTTTAACTTCAAACTTACTACCTATTTTTAGAATGTTAGGGCTATTCTATACCTCGAACTGGCGGCTCGTGTATTTTTCACAAGAGGAAGAAAGACAAAGAAGTCCATTGTATATCAGTTCAGCTTCGTTGTTCCCTGCGTGGGCTACTACCCCACCCTAATTTTCTTGCTCTTGTTTTGTTTTTTATACCAGGAGGATTGTTCCCCTGGGTGAGCATTTATATTTCGCGTCTTTATCCGCACCACTGTTCCGGCACTCAAGTATACCGTCAGGAAGATATTCGGATCCAGCCGGAACGCAAGACTCCGTCACGGGCTCCTCCCCACTTAAGCCTATGTGGGGCCACCCTGCGATCTCAAAGTTACTAGCTTTCCAGGCTAGCTCTGGAGTCGAATGAAGCGTAACTCACAATAAGCAGTGAAGAATCCATCCTCAATTGAGTATCAGGTACTGACATGAGTATCATGAGTATCAGGTACTGACACGAACCGAAAAGCCCATCTGAGGGCCGCCCGGAATGAGGCCTGGGTGGTTCCGGGCCCTCAACCCTGCCTGCATGAGTACTTCCCGAATCCTGACAGGGGAATTCATGCTCCTCGTCGTTTTGTATGTGGGTTTAGGAACAAGTCCTTCGCCCAATCCTGCTCAAAGGTCGGCGGGTAGGAGCCCAAATGGTGGGTCACCGGGCGAACCCGGCAACACGAAGCTTCGCAGTGCCTTCTCTCTGCGTCCAGCTTGGCGCTAACGATATGAGTACCGCTGAGGAAACACATACACAATAATAGGAAGAGCTGAGGAAATATACACAAATACAATAATACACAAATCGCCGGTTATGCAAATATTATTAAAGTGAGAGAGATGGCATAAAAATATTACATTTGTATAATTTAAAAAACAAAAATATACAGCAAAATTACGTTTGTCATCTTTTACAAAACCGTACAATAACGTTTACACAAAAGTTAAATCTTATAGAAAACCGTTCATCCGTACAAAATGTTTAAAGAAAAAAATTGGAGCGGTTTTTGAGAAAATTTTATTTTTAATTTCACAATTTTGAGAGAAGCTATTGCTGTTAATGACTCACGGTAAAATGATTAGTCGACAGAAAACTCAATTTTGTGATTCTATATCCTCTTTGGAGGTTCATTAAATAACCCTGGAGAAAGGTGTATGAATTAAATCATTCTCATCCGAGTGGCAATACAAAAATCTGTGATCTGACATATTTTCCAAAAACATCCCTTGCATGAATTATTTTGAACGTTTGCAAGTTATGTAACTACTATTGCATTTACTTTTTTCCGCTCATCAACAAAAAGCAAGATTGTTCAGGTGTAGCCCGTGGCAATTTAACGCATGGGCGAACCCGGCAGCCGCCGGGACCTTGCTCTCTAAGGGGGCTTTAAAATATTCAATACAAAAAACACGCCCTTCTAAAAGAATATTAAGTGGTTTGTTTGTTACTTTCTAACCTACTTCGTAATTAGAAAAAAAAATTTAATGATGCGGTGGAAATCGACGATTTCTCGAAAAAAAACAAAACAACAACGTACTGTGAGGCCCCGGTAACGAAAAAGTGGATAAATCTTGTTCCGGTGTAGTAAATTACTTCCTCAAACACATATAGTCAAAATCCATTGGTTTGTGTATATGGCTACGTATTGTGGGCCCTTTATACCGAAAAATCGCTTGATGGCAAAACGCCGTCTGTCCTTCCCTCTGTGACCAATGCTAGCACCTAAACTGTTCAAACAATTTTCTTCGAAGTTGATATTTCTCGATTGATTTGAAGAAACTCAAGGCCCTGCGAGTTTGAAACGGATATTTCGATTTTTTTAGTACTTTACATGAAGTCTCAACATTTTCAAAATTTTCTCTAAAATTGTTCCAATTTCTTTTTTTTATGAAACATTGCCTTCGGATGGCGAACGCTTAAAAGAACAGCGTAACTCTATTTCAGTTAAAAATTCCAAATTTTTCGAAAATTTCATAAGTTGAAAATTTTTTCAGTGACGTATTGCAGCTTCAATATTGAAGATACAGATTATTTTCTTTAAATATATTTCATTTAAAGTCGGATATAACGTCGATAAAATGATGAACTATAAATTGTTACAACAAATAGATATATTTTTCATCAATGTTAGTTTTATTGAATCTATTACATTTCGCATAAAATATTCAAAACTGTTCTATATTCTAGAATTCAATGAAATTGGCGCAGTATATTCTCGCTCATGCATCCACGAGGCACGGCTTGTCAGAAATTTTCTCTGCTTCTCTTTTTCCTTCAATCAAACATTGTCCGCAATATTATTGTTATGTGCAATCCGCTTGCCAACTAATTCTGACTTAAATAATCATAAATGTTAATGTATAACACATAAAAATTAATATCATTAGGTTTTCACTGCTTATAATTTATTTCTACTTATTCTAAATGGGTTTTTATCGTAAACATTACGTTATTATTTAGGGAGGTTCAATCGCACGTTACATGGGGGAATGGATATATATTAAAAATACTCCAAATTTGTATTATAAAATTTATGGGGTGGCCCCTTAGTACGTGTCTTACACGGCACTGAGATTCATGTGAAGTATGGTGATGGCATGCAAAGAATCCCCTAATATATTACTATATTTTTTTATTTGCCTACTTCTGATTTTAATTTCTTGCGAATTGTTTAGTTCTCTCCTTTGGCGCAGATACATTTCCGTGTAAAATAGGAAAAAACTATATCAGTGTTGGAAAGTGAGTTTAGATAAGTTGGACAAATATTTCATCGATATATTTTCTAAAACTCTTGAAGTTGCAAATTATTTCTTCGATTAGTAAGTATAGAACTCTACCCCACGTCTTGACCTACTTATGCAAGATGATAAACCCCCTTGGAGATCTTCCCTGCCACAAAACTGTACGGAAGAAAATACATTTCAAATAAATAATTATGTAAATGAAATGTTAATGTACCATACAAGTGTCTTGATAACTTAAATATGATGGAGTGAGGCTATTACAATTCAATTCAAACTCGAAGAACTTTTCCCTTTCTTTCTTTCTTTCTTTCTTTCTTTCTTCCTTGGATATTCTCCGTGACGTACTCCAGTGACGTACAATGTCTTACCGTACACTTGCCATATTAAGAGGCCAGATTAATACCAGAAGGGGCTCTAAGCTTGATCAAACTATGGGACCCCTTCAAAATTTCGAAATATTGATCTTTTGTATTAAAAAGGAATATTAACATTAGCTTTAGCTTTTCCAATTAAAATTTGACGCGCTCGGAAACATCAATCAATCAATCCAATTATAGATTAAAATATTTTTACATATTATCAATATAAAATTATATTAAAAAAATATTGGGGTCATGTGCTAGGTCTGCGTGTGCATTAAACCACTCTCAGCTCCACACATGTATAAAAAATATTGTCAACCCAACACAAAAAGTAACGCGGTGCTGTGCAGACAATCTTTCGTACATTAATGTTTGAATGTGTTCTCTCTCTTCTTGCAGATTAGCATAATAAGATGACTTCATCGACGAGTCTAGCTCAAGGTGAGGTACCTGAAGATTATTCTTGACTCATGCACTTTCCAGCTCCAAGGTCGAGTAATTTGGCTCCCGAGGACGTTGTTACTGTACCTACCACATGAAAATTAAACCACTTACTTTATTTCCATTATTCATCTTAGAAAAAAACATCTTCACCAATGACATTTCAATTTGGTAATACAAATTTATATTCTCAAAGGAGCCAGCATTTTTCGGACAAACGCCGAAGATAGCGTTCTAAAGAGGAGAGAGACGTATATTCCTATGAAAACATGTTGGATGTATTTTAATTTGGCAAGAAATACTCTACGGACTATTTCTTGTTCGCACAAGGTGAATCGTAATATTCTTGTAGTAAAACGTACAGCGGTGGAAGCCCACAGACTTCGAGGGCCCCAACCGCGGCCGCCTCATACAACGTGGCGGCTAAAGAGGTGAATAAGGCGCAGGTCAGCAAACAAGTAGGTGTTCGCATTGCACCCAAGCGTTAATGCTTATTACCTCAATAACGTTTATTCCTGACATGAAGCTATCTCTAGAATTAAGTTTGGTTGAAATAATACTTTCTACACTTAATTTAGTAATATTATAATATGAATATATCAATTTGGAAGATTTCCCTTCATAAAATCTTACATTTACGTCATTACAAGAATCTATTGTGAACTTATCATTGAAAACATTTTTGGAGCTGAGAAATTTAAGCTATGACTGTCCATGTGTCTTTAAACCCTTTGAGCACTAAAAAATTGTGGTAGTCCTAAATACAATGTACCCGCCAGTAGAGGATGGTAAAATCACACATCATGTTAACATTTCAAAGTCTCACGTATAATATTCTCTGGCCTAACAGACAGGAAGAATTTGTTTCCTGTATCCCCCCTGCCCCGAAAAAATTCACGGTACTCTTAATGATTATTCAGTTAGGACCAATTAAAATTACGATCTTCCTGTGGTAAGCATCGTTTTTAGTATATTTTATAAAAAGTAATATTTGTTATCTAAAACACCTTCAAGGATCCGAAAATATATTTTGCAACATTCATTATCTTTAAACATTTCGAAGGAAAGCAGAAAAAAGTGATTATTTTTCATTTCCGAATCCTTCAGCAACATTTGCCTCTAGCCTTGCTTCCTCAGAGAGGAAAAGATGACCTGGAATTAAAATAGGCAGGCTACGTTGCCTACCATTTAAAAAAAAATTGGAAATAAATTACTTCGTGAAACCTGCATAACAGACTCAGTGAGAAGAACTTTCGTATTGCCATTTCCAAATTAGGTGCTTTTGTGAACTTTGAAAATGTCAAAATTGATCTAACGTTCATCTTCATCGACCAGGATGCCTGTGAAAAACAGAATAATGAATATTATTCGGGTTTGAACGAAGAATAAAATCATATGTGTGTCATACATGTTGTGATACATGAAAAATAATTCAAACGAGAAAATTGATCCACAAGTGTCTCTTTCTGACAATTCATATCGTGTATTAACTGACCTTTTTGACAATTACTCAATCTTCTTGCCGATTCACAAGTTAATTAGTTTTGTGTAAAAATGTACATAAATCTGCGATAAATACCATACTTTTTCACGAGCGATAAGATTATTTTTTTTTTACTTATGGGTTATCAGATGGACAACTGCTAATGGTGGTAATGAGTCAAAATCGTCTGCGATGCTCAGTGCTCGGTTACACTTCGTGTTCAAGCGAATAGGTGCCTAATAACGGTCGTAGCGAGATTATTATTAGAAAAGAATGCAATAATTCAAAGAGAAAACGTAACATACACGCATATATTATTGTAAATGAGCAAATATTGATTCCTCGAATTAACGGATGTGTATTGGAATCGTCGAAACTACTTCCGCCGCCTTCCATTGGTGGGGAGTACTAGAGGAAGAAGAAGAGACCTACCACAAGAGAGCGTAGTAGAGCGCATACTGATTGACAATTTTGTATGAAGTTTTGATTATTGTGTGAGCTTAGGTAGATTTTTCCGGTTTCTGTTGGTACGGATCAGTGGAGTAATATGTTGAGTACCTTGAAAATATTATCGTACGTCAGGTTCATATGGGAGAAGAAAAATTAGTCGTATATTCATACAAGAAGAAATTCCACCTTAATAACCTATGAATGTGACAGACGATGTAGATAGATGAACGAATTGTTAAATGTGTTTATTTAGCCGTAATGCTGCATAATGTTGAATGTGTCAGAGTGTGTTTGAGGGCAGAATGGCTGGCACGAAGAATACAGCTCATGTGGTACAGCTGAAACCAGTGGAAGTGCCTAAAAGCTTGCAGGATGGCGAGAAATTCATCAAATGGGATGAGGTGACATTTAATTTTCTTTGAATAGTTCTGGACTAGCACCTTAGAATACTGCATGCTCTTTTATGAGCCTTCTAAAGTACTTGAAAGAACCATTTTAACAGACAATAAAATGATCATTTTCCCTAGAGCAAATTTTAAAAGTTTCATCTTTAAATTATTTTTTGAAGTTACATTAACAGTCATTGGAAGCTTATCAGTGTTTGAACAAGTGAGCATTAATCTAGGCTTTGCTTGCTTGTGCTCTTCACCCTGTGGAGAAACTTTTTCTTGAATGTCGCTTGAATCTCATGTTTACATGTGTTCTGCTCTGCTTGCTAAATAAGATATGATTAATGGAATATTTGAATTGTAGATTTCTTGAGCACACTCAGCAATGTTTAATGTTTGCTGAAGAAAGATATGTTATCTTCAGAATGCAGCCAATATTTATTTAACTATTATTATTTATATACCAGGATTCTGGAGTTGGCACGCCTGTCACCCTGCGAGTGGACAAAGATGGATTCTATCTCTATTGGATGGATCAAAACAAGGTAGTGCAATTAGCTCCCCTTAACAAATTATCCAATGCAGTTTTCTCATAATTTATTTTAGTTATTTTTGTTTTACGAGTAAAAAGTTAATGTATAAAATTTTAAGCATTTTTTTACTAGCATGTGTTTTTGTTATTTATTTTGGGGTAAATCCACATGTATTAAAATTCATTACTTTTTAATTAGTATTAACTATTTTTCTGAGTAAAGAACAAATTGAATTCCAAGCATCATAACTTACATTGTGAATTCTGTTCTGCTGACGCTTAACTGTTGTTAAACTGCAATCATTCTGGCAATAAAAAATGTAAGACATTTTTATTAATTTTTACTCCTTGTGTTTTATTTATTTTCGTTCTTAACCTACCTAAAATTACCTACCTTACAATGGTGGCTTTTTTGTGAAGTTCCTACTCTGTGTAATTTGATTAACTATAAACTGGTAAATATAAAAGAGAGACATTTTGCCAACCAAATAAAGAAATAATATTGTATTAAAATTAAAAAGTAAGTCATTCATTAAGATACTAATGCATTTCAATAAAAACCACCACAAGGCCAAAAGAGACATGGAATCATCTATTTAAGCGCTGTGATTGATTATTGTATATGAATATATTACTTCCTTTCATTGAAAAAAATACTTGGTTAAAATTTAGTAACAGTACACCCTTAGAGAAACGAGGCGGCTGGGCTTAAGCCTAAATTACTGTATGTGCTCTAATAGAAATGAATAAAACTTATGGATAGGCGATTTTCATGGTTCGCCCTTCATATGCTTTGTCCCCACCACAATGTATCGGCAATTTACTTTCAAAGGCAAGTTTTCTCGCTTTGCTTGCCCGAATCCAAGTCGTGGCGGGGCTCGAGCCTTCGGCCCTCGCATTCACTATTAACATCCTCGAGTCTAACCAATGCATAATTACCAATTCGCTTTTCAAGAAAGACCCCAGGATTCTAACTGCCTAGTTAACGCCGGAACGGTGAGAAGGGCCGGTTTAAATGTCTTCCCTAGGTTGTACCGTATACTACATTTCAGCCAAATATTTTGGTTCAGAAACTCTCTTGTCAGATGCTTTTTTTGTCTTTTTTTTTTCTTTTTCTTTCTGTTTTCACTCACTTTTTGTTATACTCATTATTCTTCTCCTGTTTATTTTTGATAAATTTCTATTTTCAAGTGTCCCTGACACTCGATACTCTCTCAAATAACTTTTGAGAGAAATTTTCTCCCTTAATCTCTTTTAAGATATTTTTTTCTTTCTTAACCCATAACCGGTGAATTTTCCAGTCCAAAACCCAAGCTTAAACAATATTTGCAAAATTGATTTATCACAACCTGTTCTGTGACACCCAAAGAAGCAGAGTTTTACAGCAAGATTATGTGCACTAACTCATTAAACCATAAATACCAAGAAAATTCTCTTGACAAGTTACTTTGTCATGCCTAATTGTGAGGTTTAAAAATGTGGGCCTACAGATGACACGTGAAGAAACTTAATATCTATACATCTGTGTCTAAAAATGTACATTTAGCAGCATTTAAATTTTTTTACTATATTTGTATGAATTTCAACAATGTATGTTCAAAATGTTGATTCACTCTTGACATATTTTATTTTGTCAATTTGACAAAAACTAATATTATAACAATTTACAATAACAATAGCATTTTTTTGACTTTGAATATCGCTCTAATGTTAATACGGCTTTAAAGAATTTAAGAAAGATTTTTATCAGATGTTTTTTTCAAATGCATATTTATCACATACAATTGAACTCTAAGGATTTTGTTTTCAAACTTTTCTATCAATCTTAAAATGTAAATAATAGAGTGCAATTAAAATTATAGATATTTGTATATTTTGAATGGTGCAACAACTTGCTTGATGAAGATACAGTTGTGACACTGATATCTAAATGAGGATATCTAAATGAGGACACTGATATCTAAATGAGGAGTGGAAATGTGTTGCAATGCACAATAGTCTTGCTAAGAAATGTTTCAAAATAAACATCCAAAAATTAATAGCACATTTTCTTTATGATTCCTTTTCAGTGACCGTTTGTGGTTTTGGTGGTGTAACGATTAGTTTGTCGGACTGTTATACTCAAGTTAGCAGGTTCAAATACGAGCAAAGCCATGAGTTTCTAATGGTGAAAACATCCTTTGTACGCCTTCTTTTGGAAAGGAAGTAAAGCCTACTGTCCCATGTAGATTTACTGCATGTAAAAGATCTTCAAGCCTTAAAGAAGCTTCTGAGCTAAATTCCAATCTCCTATTTTGTTGCCAGAGAGATACCTTCTTTTGCTGCTAGATGGCAAAAGAAGCATGGTGAAATTGCATGGTCAGGCAGAAGAGTTGGCTTGGTGGCCTGAACTTTGGCATGTAAATAATGTATCATTGTACTGAGTAGAATGTATTTGAGAATATAAAAAACATTTGTTAGGTGTAATATTTGATTTATAAAACTACCTAAGTAATTTATGAGTCTGTTTTTTGAAATAATAATCTTGATAAACAAAATTTATTTTAAGTGGTTCATTAGTGTGCAAGGAAATATTAAATTTGGGGAAAATGGAACAGTAAATTTAATTCTTGTGTTTAAACTTCACTCAAAGTATCAAATCATGTTACCTCAAAATTTGTTGTAAGTAAATTTCCATTTAGTTTGCTGACAAAGAGTTTAAGAAGTAAAAAAAGTTGGCATTTTTAATTATTATACCAATTACTAATACATATTCCCAAGACTTATTCCCATTAAAATAGTTATTATTGCAAAAACCCTGAATGTTTACATCCTTGATTTCAGAGTTAATTACCTTAGTGGAGGTTGTTGGGATTTACATGAAGTTTGCTGTGTTTTGATGTTTTTTATATATATATATATATATATATGAAAAAGGGAAATTATTCAAAAATGTCACGATAAGAAAATGTAAAATTTCCAGTAGGTGATCTAGGACCTTTATAATTTGGTTTAGGAAATTTAGTAGGGGAGTGTATGGAAGTTTTTGTCATTATCTTCAGTTCAGAATATAATTTATCTCTCAAGCATTGTTTTATAAGAGATTCATTGGTGTTAAAATTTCTTTGAGAGATGTCAGCATTCTTCACTTGGTCAAGTGGTGAGAGATGTCAGTATTCTTCACTTTTAAGTGGTGTGACTAGCGAAGTTAATTGCTTGAAGTATTATTGTATTTTATTACATGAAATTATTTATTTTCTTTGAAATATTCCCTTTTTTTGTACGTTTTCTCTGAATTTGTTCAAATTTCTATGTGACATCACAATATGGTATGTTTTTTCTCACGTTTCAAGTAACAGTTGCAATTTCTATTGGAATGAACTTATTCCCAAACAATGTTCCTCCTTATTAGGATAGATAATAACTTGTACAAAATTGTTGAAGAAAAGAGACAATGAACTGAGTAGGGAAAAGCAATTGAAAAACAAGAGTAAATTTACTTTCTGCTGAGGATAGAATAAGATTTATTTACTATAGTATTCAATGAAAAGGAGGGGGGGGGACAGTCCTACAGATGGTGTGGAAACACTGTGCCATGTGACAAACCAAGAAAGAACTAGATTAATATTTTTGTAAGTTTGAAATGAGTAAAGTTTTGTTTTTGTAACACAGCTGTGCTATTGGAAATATGGTCGGTGCAAATTCCAGTTGTTTCTAATGTTTGAAATACTGTAATGTAAAAACAATGAAGAAAATAAAATAATAACAATAATAATAATAATTATTATTATTAAATGAAAAGAAATAATGTTTAATTAAAAAGAAATTGAACGTAATGAGGAATGAAGAGGGGGAAAAGAAGCTACTGCAAGAAATGCATCATGTCACACACTGTAATGATGTGTGTGAATGGAATTACATGAAATGAAAAATAAATTTATTTGTCAAGTATTTAAGTCATTTATTTAAGCATCCCATGCTGGGTAGGTTGTGTCTCTCAACAATAAAGAGTCCCTTAAACTTGCTGGCATAAATATGACTTGATTTTAATATTTTCAATGTCCTGTATTGAAAGGCAGAAAGGCTATGAATGCTTTCACAGAGTTTTTTTCCTTTTTTTATTGGTTGAGTATTTATTTATATGGACGTAAGACCTACACAGAAATGTTTTGTACAGTGGTAGAAGATGGATAGCTTCAGTAACTGAAAAATAAATAACCAAGTTTACGTATTCATATGAAATATAAATTAAATGTATCTTAATGAAAAAGATATATCACCACAGCATAAATGAAAGATTAATTTATAGAGTACCAAAAATAATTTTACAATGAATATTATGTGTTAAATGTATGAAAGTACAATATATTTAAAATTTTAGTAAATTCATTCTAATTCAGTTCTACTATGTTAATGTTATGATGGTTGATAAATTGTTTTTAATTAGGATAGTATTCTTTTGGGTAAGTATTCTGTGAAAAAAACAAAAACAAAATATGGACAATATATGTTATCGACAGATTTGTACCACTATTATTACCATTTATGACTACTTCTGAATAATGGGACTTTAAGTTTAAGAATAATGTCAGTTTAGATGTAGAATTGGCTTTGTCTTTTATGTTAAAATCAATGGAATGTTTTAGAATTCATACAAAATTGTAATCCAAGTAACTTTAATAAAATTCTGGGATTATAAAATAATATATTTATAAAAAGAAAATAGAATGTGGCTAAAATACAAGGATATATTTGTTTCTTTCATTCCTGTCTTAAGAAATGTGAGCCTATAAAATCAGAGAAGTGTGAGCTACTATTCTATTAGTAAGATAACACTATTGCCACTGAAAAATCAATACTGACTTGAAAGACCTACTATAAATAGCATCTTTGTAACGATTCTTTGGTAAACTTAAAATACTGATACAACAATGAAAGGTTTACTATTTTATTTGTGTATATTTATTTTATTCATAAGTAAATCTATTTTATTATTAAATAATTATAAATTTCAATAAACCAAGTTTTGCATAACTTCTAGAGAGCATTGTTTAACATTTTAAGTTTTTGGTGATAAAGTTCACTTCACACACCCTTCACAACTTCAAAGAAGTTTTTAAAGTATTAAATTAGTTTGTTTGTTCATAAATGACACCTAGCCATTAGTGTATAATTAGTCAAAAATTTGGTTGTTGTGTGTAGACCTGAAAATGTTTGGCAGGGAGGGTATTGTAAGATCTTGAGAGAGAAATGAAATTTTTCATTGTAAGAAATCATAGTAAGTCATCACACATTATTATAACATAATTTTTTTGATATATTGCATTGTTTTTGTTTTAGGAGCTGGATATGTTGGATATTGCGACAATCAGGGATACCCGCACCGGAAAACACGCAAAGATTCCCAAGGACCCCAAATTGAAACAAATTGTCACAATGGGTCTGCAAGACACATTAGAAGAAAAGACTGTGACAATTTGTTATGGATCTGACTTTGTGAATCTTTCTTTCATAAACTTTTGCTGCACCAAAAAAGAAATTGCTGAAGTAAGTAGTCTTATTGGCAACAACGACAAAATTGCATTTTAGCTAGTTAAGTTAATTCTTGAAAATGAGTTGGAAATAGTGTGAAGTTTCTTGTTTAGGGTGTGGGAGGATATTATTTAGCCAACTTCCTGCTCACTACTTCATTAAAATAAACAGGTTTCCTTGGTTATGATATTGAATGTCTGTGCATAAGGCTGCGGTATAGACTCCAACTTCAATTCATTTTTTTATAAAGAAAACTACATTTTAATTTCTTTTAATATTATTAATTATGTGATAAAAAATTAGAATAAGATTGATTCTTATTCCCAATTTTTTGGTAGGTAGCAAATAAAAAAAAAAATTCAACCAATTTTTAAAATGTTTGAATTAACACTATATTATTGAAATAATTCAATGTGTAGTGCATGGAAATAATGGTTATTAAAAGATAAGTAGAATAGTCATTGTAGAAACAGACTGACCAGCAAACTCTCCATAACCAGCTTTCAAGAGATACTTATTTAAATATGTTCTTTATGTGTATAAAAGTCTAGTAAATGAGTATGGCAGTGAAGTGGATTTATGATTCCAAATAATTCAAACATATGCTGTAATAATATCTTGTATTCAATACCACATATAGTAATATTTTAAACTGATGTCTACGGAAGCTGCCAATTTGTGCCTCAATGTGAAGTCACACTTGATCTCTGAAAAGGGAAAGAAAAAAAGTGTAAAATTAGAATAAATAAATCACAATATGTTTTATCAATTTATATTTAATGTTTACTTGTTTAATGTAAACTTTATCTATTAGTATATTACAATCATAATTTAAGAGATAAAATTCAAATGAAATTTACTCATAACACATAGTATAACTGTTCATGTTTCTTTTTCAGCTGTGGACTGATGGGCTGTTGAAGATTGCTTACAATCTACTACAGTTGAATAGTTCCACCATCCGTTTCCTGCAAAAAGCTCACACACGACTGACTCTAATGGTTGATAAATCTGGACGGATTCCTAGCAAAAAGTAAGAAAAAAAACCCTTAACAGTTGCATACCAATGACATTCCCATTCCCCCGTGAACTTCAGGGAGAGGGGGTGTACATGGTGGACTCTAGAATAAACTGCAAATAAATAAGGAAACACAAGTATTTAACAATTTATTATAATAATTTCTTTAAGTTTTATGTTAAAATACTTTCAATTTCTGAGGTATGACTAAGAATATACACACATTTTACACATTTTCTGTACTTGTGGTCATTTATGGGGGCTCACGTGTCCTTTTTTTGGAGTAGTTCAATATTTCCTATCTCGAACTGCACACTGTTCTCTACATTGGTAGATACTAAAATGAGAATGCAATGAGTTGTCTGCTTCTAAGAGAATTCTGCAGTTTCCACAAAGCAATTACACAAGGCGATGGTTTCAAATATTTTGTGATCATCTAATAAGTGTTGAAAATGTAAACTATCACTAAGGGTTCAGAAAGCTTTTGATAATTACAGTCAGAAATGATGAAATAGTACTTTATTTATATACAGTAGATGAAACAGTAACTTCTTATATAAAGATAGAGGGGAAAATCTACACTGTGGTTCATCATTAATCCCTCCCTACTGTGGACCGATTTTGTATTGAAAAAAGAAGGAAAATTAGTTGAAGGATATAACTGACCAAGGATGATCCAACGAGTGGATAACAGGAACATTTCATTTGCTCATTTCATTTTCATTGTAATTGGAACAATTTAGGTGTTAGGAAACAGACTACAAACATTCACATAATCAAATGTACATACATGTGTGCCCAATAAATGTAAATTCAAACAAACATTTACATAAGTAGGAATGTCAATGTTACATGACAATTTTTCCAATTTTTTCTGTCTACTCTAAGAGATACTCCCACAACTTTTAACTTCACTTTAGATGTTCATGTTATATCTCAGATGCTATAAGGATTGGAGTTTATAGTGTATTTGAAATCCAAACTTTGTTTCCAGCATTGTGAAACTATTTGCACAAAACAAAGAAGACAGAAAAAGGGTTGAGAAGGCTCTAGATATTGCAGGATTACCTTCAGGAAAGGTGAGTGGATTAAAATTGATTATTATTTAATGAACACATTTCTCTCATGCCTTGATTTAGATGTCAGCATTTACTATTGCCTGTAATTATATTAATAAATAATACAATAAATAAATATAATAATATAACATTCAATTAATTTATCACTGCTTAAAAAATATTTCCATGTAGTATTACAAAAATGTATAATTCACATCTTTTTATTTAATATGTATATTTATTTTGTTGTTGTTGTTGTGGTCTAAGACTGAATTTAAAAAAATATTTCTGTAAATATTGAGGAGAAAAAAATTTGTTTCGTTAACACCGAACTGCCCTCCCCCCCCCTCCCCTAAGTTGTACAGGGTTGCCTCAAACATCCTATTCCCCTTTAATATTAAGTAATTTATGGACGACTCCATAGTGATGTTGAAATACAACTTATGAAATCAATCTCATTGGCTTCTCTTTAAAAGATGTGAACACAAGGTGGCATAAGTGATAGAACAGAACATGTATCATTTTCCGAATTAGGAAATCCTATATATGTATAAAAAAAATCTTTGTGCCACAAACAATCTTCACAGACCTGTGTAATACATGTTAATGCCTTATGTCTGAGGAAAAATAACCTCTTGATATTTAAGTTAATGGTAAGTCATCAAGTTTCCCTTCAACAACTTTCTTTTTTATGCAAGCTTTGTTTTCATTTTTATGCTATAATTGAAACATTTCATTACAAAAATGAAATTGATATTTAACAGAATTTCTGAAAATTAACATTAGTTGCATTGCATGCATGTGTTCTGTAAAAGGGTTTTCAAATTTAAAAGATATTCGGCATTTTGTCAGAGAAGTAATTACTATGCTAAATATTGGATTCTGATTATTACATGTGTATATTGGTGCTGTGTTTAAGTTGTAAAAGTATTATAATTGTTTTAATGCACATTTAATTTTTGACATTTACAGAATGATGCTGTTAGTTTGCAGAAATTTCAGTTTGAAGATTTTTTCAACTTCTATAAATGCCTTACCCACAGATCTGAAGTAGAAAAAATATTTGATGAACTGTAAGTTCACATATTTTAGTCTCTATACATATTTATATGTTTGGATTACCAAAAAAAAAGCTGTTCTATTTGCTTGTGGGATCTTGTAACTTTCAACTGGATGAGGGATTTTTACATAGTTTTTACAGTAGCTTTTACAAAGAAGATGACTGTTTCCTTAGGCTAAGAACTTGAATCAACAAACGTTTGCTCAATGCAATCATGTGGTCTGGGTGACCAATTTCTGGAAAGACTGTTGGGAGGAATGCAATTATATCAGGAAAATGCAGGGAAAAAACCTATCACATAAAAACCTAAACATGAATTCAAATCAAGCTTGAACTCTGACAAAAGAAAAAATCAAAAAATTTGATGTATTGATGTGACATGGTGAATAAAAAGAGAAAGTGACAGCCCTTTAACCTGTTTCGGTGAAGCATACATATTCCAATGGATGAGTTTTCATTTTTCTATTTTTTATATTCCTACTTCACATCACTTAATTATTGGATTACCAAAATAAATGAAGAAATATCTAATTACCTCATGAATGAAGTCTATTTTCTAGGTTTCACCAAATATTTCACAGAATATCTTTGGTGCGACATGGTGAGAAATGTAACTTATTCATATGTTCTTCCCAAGTACATACTGCTGTATTCTGCAGAATTGCTCATTTTGAGCTTTATTGTTAGAACTGATTTCTGTAACTCTTAAGGAGTATGTAATAATACCTGAAGTTATTTGTCAGATGGTTATTAAGAATCTACAAAAACACAGAGGTCAAATCAAACTAAAGTGAAGTGTTATAGAAATAATATTTTAAAATATTGGTTTATGATAATAGAGTTGATGTTAATAGTGTCAAAATTGGAAATGGATGATTCAACTGTAATGTTGAGACAAAATAGAGTTGCTAATATTAGAGGTTTTAGGCATTCAGGAATATAAATAACCCTTTTGTTCTTGTTTTAGTTCCTCTTTTCTTTCCCAGCATTGTCAATGGATCCAACATTTTCAGGTGTTAACATTTTTACTTCAAATGTGTCAGTAACCAAAGAAAATTATAAATATTATTTTCATTAGATACCACCTCTTCTCAGCTAACAAAGTATGGCATGTTAATGACCAGTTATATTTGACTGTCACCAATAATCTTATCAAGTAACTAATCTCATTTAATTTAAATGTTCTATTATCGAACATTTTTCATATAGATCCAAAGGTCTTAGAGAATACTTTAAATTTTTCAAAAATTACTTTTCTGAAAATAATAGGTATGTTTTAAATTTAGTATTAAATTTTTTCAACTAAGTGTTATGAAGACAATTTATGTTTAAACTGGAAATCATTTGTATTCGATAAATGATGAAGAAGTAAGTTATCAAAAATGTAGATTGAAAAAATCAAAAACCTGTGGTTGTGTGGAAGAGCTGGAGAGGATTCAGTGTGGGAAAGGAGTTGAAAAATTCGCATTTTAGACTAAAATTATTCTTCACATTGTTTTACTTTGTTTCATTTTGAGGCAATATTTACAAATTTACTCAAATGCAGATGTTAATGCAAAGGAATTAGGGGAAACTGTAGGGAAATCCCAGAAGAAACAATTTCAGGAGGCCAGCGTATAGAATAGTTCCAATAGCCTGTGTATAGTTCAAAAGTATAGATGTCCGAGGCAGTTTCTGTTAACTGAGCTGTCAGTCAAATTCTCTTAGTTTTCATACATGTACAGATCTTAGCTTCAGCAGTTTCGATACATACTGCTGATCATTACCAACACAGTTTGCAGTGTACCTGCAAACCTCGTTCTGACAAATGCAGGAAAAAAACATGTACATAGAATAGTAATGTTGGTAGTGCTGCTACTATTGTTGTTTAAACTATCATGAACTATTAACTAAACTATTAACAATAAATGGAGTGTTAATTAATTATTAACTGAAAAGATGTACATATGAATAGATCATTCATGCAATTCTCGGCTCAGGAATTTATTTTCATGTCTCTCCAATTATATTTTTGGAAAAAACCGTTTTTGTAATATTTTTTTAAAATCAATGATCGTCAATGAATTTTATTGTTCGATGTTGGTTTGTGCTTCCATATGGTTATGTGAATGATATGGATCATCACTAAAACCATCTATGAATATTACCACAATCTGCCATTGAGAGGTGATGCTTTGATAAATGGATTGTTCTACATAGATTTGGCAATAAGATTAATTTTGTTGATACCAGCTGTTTTGATGGGGGTCTTAGATGTTCGGAAATTGAAATGGTGTACTGTCTTTGTAGCAGTGTGATGATAAGACGTTTGCAAGAGATGACTTAAATAGTAGAAGTAATTTAAGTTGTAATGTAAGTTTTAGATTTTTACTTAAATCTTACAAGAGAGTCTGGGCAGTTTGTAGCTCCACTTGTTTTATTTTTGTTATTTTATCTTTATTCAGATGTTCACAAATGAATGTCCTTTTAGATGTGGAGGTACATCAAAGCGGCGGCTTATGTCAGCTGCCCAATTCATGGAGTTCCTTAACAAAACACAGCGTGATCCTCGTCTCAATGAAATTCTTTATCCATATGCTAACACTGCACGATCTCGGGACCTCATTCAACAGTACGAGCCAAATAAGTACAATGCCCAAAGAGGTACTGTAAGCTTAAAATTTTTTATTTTTTTATATTCTAGTGTTTAACTTTTGTGATGTATTTATGATTTTCATAATATGAAATACTGAGTTAAGCAATTTTTTAAAAATGTTTTTGGTACGAATGAATAGAATTATGAAAATCAGTAGTGACATGAACTGTGAGCAATTTTATAGTATATATGTGTAATGAAATTTTCAAACTAATGAAGATACTCTGTAGAGACTAGCAACCCTGATGATGGTGATGATGATAATGATAACAGCGGTAATTATATATACCAGGAGACAGTTCATAGAGAATCTCTTCAAACGCTAAGCTTCAAGATATTCCAGATCGAAAATAGACTTTCTGAAAATATTAACATAGATAGTAAAATTGGAAATAAATATATCAATATCCAGATCGTTTACATTTTTACAGGACCAAAAAACCCAGTTGTTTAATGTGTAGTTGTGGGAAATAGTTCTCAGTATAAAAGGCCAAAAATGCCTTGAGGGCCTTGTCGGAATTCTATACATAAATGGGGATAATCATTCTAAGTTTGCCTAAATATCAACTTGTTGGAGAAAGGAACTGTTATATTTTGTTTCCATTTTCTGAGATGTTTCAATGAACTTTCAGAATATTATTTATATATTGTCAATTTAATGGAAAATTTGATAATGTGAATACATACTGACACTGGCTACTCAAATTACATCTCAGTCACAAGTAACAGTTACTCAAAGTTCATTCCCATTTGCATCATGTACAATTCATATTTTTAGATGCAAATGTTAGAAAACAAAACAATAGGCTAGAGCACTACAGTAATTTACTACAATTATTATTATTATGATTATTATTATTATTATTATTATTACTACTACTACTACTACTACTACTACTACTACTACTATTATTATTATATTTGTTGTTGTAGTTGTATTTTTGTGGCAAAATGCACTATATTAATTTTCAGTTTTTATGTAAAAAGGAATATTTAATGTGTGTGCAATGCATTTGTAACTTGTGATGGGTTTTAAATGAACTAATCTCGTGATATTTATGGGGAAAATAAATGTATATAAATAATTGTAGTTTTCCCTTTGTTTGTAGTGTATAGGTGAGTTCATGGGTTAGCAGGTGACATGTGCCTACTATTCCTGTTACACCTTTATGCTATTTGTATGTTCTTTAACTTTTTAATTATTAGAATTTTGGTTAAAATGTTGAAACATCTTTTGTAGGTCAGTTCAGCTTTGATGGCTTTTTAAGGTACCTCATGAGTGAGGACAATCCCATCATGTCATATTCTAAGTTTGACTTATCAGATGATATGGACCAGCCTTTGCCCCACTATTTCATTAATTCTTCTCATAACACATATCTAGCAGGTAAGCTTGTATTACGTTTGTATAAATCAATATGTAATATATCATAAATCAGATGTTTCTAGGAAATTGGATGTGAATAAGTATACAAGTACAAATGATTAGAGAGACATGTGAGCATTAAAAAATTCATGAATTTCCTTACTTATGGAGGGAGTTTTGTAATTTCGTTGTTTACTGTTAATTCCTTTAATTTTACATTGTGTGTTGCATTTTAATTTTAAGTGCATACCTGAATCCACAACTAAAACTTAAATTAAAAGATTATAAAAGTAGCAGTATTTAAATGACCATGGAATGTAGATTCATTTAAGTTTATTGTAATTTTGCTTTTAGGACATCAGCTGACAGGTAAAGCGTCTGTTGAAATGTATCGACAATGCCTGCTGGCAGGCTGTCGTTGCGTGGAGCTGGACTTCTGGAACGGTCGCACAGAAGAACCTGTCATAGTGCACGGATACACTTTTGTACCTGAGATATCTGCAAGAGTATGTTTTTCAACTTAGTAAATTCAGAGACTAAAACACTATTTCAATATGTTAGGTTCCAAGAAAAGAAAAAGTGTTGAGTTGAAGAAAAGAGTGTAGTCTGTAAAATCAAATATTTGCAAAAAAAATATTTTCTAAATTTACCCATTAAAAAATTTCTAATTCATACATTAAATTTTCAGTTAAAGATAGTCTTCTTAAAAATTTTATTGAATTTTGCCTGTACAGGAAGTCATTGAAGCAATTGCAGAATCAGCATTTAAGACATCCGATTATCCTGTTGTACTTTCATTTGAGAATCATTGTAATCCTCGACAACAAGCAAAAATTGCTTCATATTGCCGAGATATATTTGGAGAAATGTTGTTGGATGCACCATTGGAATCTCACAAAGTATGTTATAAATCCATTAATTTTTAAAGTAAATTAAATCATGCATAATTTTTTAAATTAATTATAGTCACTCATTTATTATTCAATATAATCTTGCTTTTGGTGAATGAAATGGTTTTTGCAATTCCTGTTCTGGTATAACAGTGTTAGGAAGCATGTTAGAGAAATAAGCTCAGCTTTCTACTAATTTATTTTAAAGGAATTATTACTGAAAGCTATTTATTGAATTATATTTCGTTTATGAAAATTTTCTGTAGCTGGAGCCAGGCCAGTGCCTTCCACCACCCTCCCTGCTGAAACGTAAAATTATCATTAAGAATAAGAAGAAACATCATCACCATCACCACAAGAAGAGTCGGGCCAACTCTCAGTGGAGTTTAACTGCAGGCGAGGGAGCTGCGGCGGGGGAGGGTGATGTGACCGTGCAGGGCAACGGGGACGTGCCCCACATGCCTGCGGCACCACCACGCCAGGGCAGCAAAGATAGCGGGCCCGAAGAGGAGGACAATGGTTAGCCCCGTGCTGAGCTTAAGCTCTATGTGCATCACTGTGGCAGGTGACAAGAGCTCTGTATTTTGGCTTGCTGGCATATCCACTCCACCCTTCACCCAGAGTAGCATTAGGGTGCAGCATTTTAATTGCTGATGATAATTGCTAGTTCAGGGCACATGCTGGTAAAACCACCTTTTTCCCCACAGTCACAACCCAAGCCACAATGCACACTCTCTGGGTAAGTCATGCTTCACTGGCAAGCAGCTGAGTAACTTTTTAGTTCTTGTCACATTAATTTTAATTTTAGAATTTAAAAAGTGCTTATAAATAGTAATATCTAGGCATCTATTAAAATTGAGTTTGTTATCTTGATATTTAATTCATTAGGCAGCAACATTGTAGAAAATAGTTGTATGGATAGTGCTAATTAGTTTGTACAGGTGACTATGTAGAACACAATTATATTATTAAATGAGAATGACATTTTGCATGAGTATATTAGCTATGGCGCACGATCTTAAAGGAAACTGCTTGTAAACTGATGAGATTTTATTAATGTTAGAAAGTAATTTAGTTTAAATTATTTTTTGAGTGTGATCTTTGAGAAAGACTACATGTGCATTGATAGTGAATTCTAATTGTTAAATTTACTAATGAATTTATAATGGCATGAGCACTTTAATTTATTTAATGTTTGCTTTGGTTTTTTAATAGAAAATCAAATTTCCGTGCATCCTTATAATTAAATTTATTGCCCTAGTACTCCAATAATTTTCCAAAATAATATGACTGATTCCACCTACAATTTCTTGTAAAATTCATGACCACCAAGAAATTAATTCTTTGGGAATTTTGCATGTGGATTTGGTCAATAACTAGATTCACTTTGTTTGCCAACATTTCTGAATTTTATTGTTCTGACATTAGTGTGGTAGATTGCACAAAATATATTACTGCACTTTGTAATATAATACAGTATTAAAAAAATTGAAGAAGAAACATTATTCTTTGAAACAGTATTTATATATTCATTACGTATGAAAACAAGCCTTGTGATTGCATTACCTTGTCACCTATAGTCATCAGTAAGCTAAGTGAATCTAGTTATTCAATTCTTTATCAAAAATTCCACATTAAAAAAGTAGTTCAATCACTTATTACCCAGTTACAATATCTCAATATAATACAGTGATTCATTCCCCCCCCCCCCCCTTTATTTCAGCCCCCCTTGGTGTTCATGCTTCAAAAAAGAAAAACTATGCTCAACAGAATTCCTAAAGGATTTAATATTGTTTTAGAATGCATTGATATTGATTAGTATACAAGGCATTGTATCTTGTCTTGGTGTTTAGAAGTAACATGAAGCTTATCCTTTCCAAAGTAGATGAATGTTTAATTTTAATGGTGCACCCTTTGGTCTCCCTTGCTTGTTATCTTTAATAGATTTTGCTTTTAACATTTTGACAGTTTTCTATATTACACAACTAAAGAGATCAAAAAAGCTGCCTGGCAAGAAAACTACATGAATGCAATTCCTGTAAGAAAATTGGTCTTATGTCTTGAATATGATGCTTTTGTTGCTTTGCTTTGAACAAAGAATGTGGTACATATGACATAGCCCTTGCATGCATTTGAAATGTCATATTTTGGTGAATCACTATTCTTAACAATGTGATAGCATGAATTTATTGTGATGATATAACCCAAATATATATGTTCATCCAAATTAGCAAATCTTATAAGTATTACATTTGTTCAAAAATTGTTATAAAAGTGTAATTACTGGGAAATGAATCTTAGAAAATGTCTTACCTCCAGGGGTAATACAAAATGGGAGAAATATTTTGTTTAAAATATTTGTATCACTGATGGAAATATGAGTGGCTTGCTAATTCAGGTGATTGTAACAACGTAATTGGTGATTGTGCCATTGTAATTGTCGGATCTAATTATCTCTTATTCTTATAAATTATCTTTTATTTTGTGATGTACAACAGTTTGGTATGCTGTGTTTGCATGCAAGATATCACTGGTCTGGTCTTTGAGGTTGACTGAGAAGTGATGACAGTGAACATTGAAATAAATGAAGCTAAGTTAGAAAGTAGTTTAACTACTCCTGATACCATCCTTTGCTGAAAGTATGTGTAACTGGCAATAAAAATTTGGCTCAAAACAAGTACTTGCCATGTAGTTCAGTTCAATGGAGGATAATGAGTTGATGCTGAGCTCTGAAATATTGTTAATATCTGTACTAGTTAAGAAGAAAATGTTGGTGTAACAGGCAAGTGGGAGAGCAGGATTGTAAACAATTTTTGCTTTAATGCACATGTTAGCAATCCCCCATGGGAGGATTACCTACTGCTTTGCAACTGTCACCTCCAGTTTACTCTCATTACTTCTGGTCAACATCTGGAGATAAGTTGATGTTGCATAAAATACAATTCATGGGTGACAAAATTGATTTTCAAACTTAATTGTAATTGATGATTTTGCCAAGTAGAAAGAGTAACTTATGTTAAGAGTCCTGCTTGAGATCGTGTTTGTGATCTTTAATGTGTGATTTTCATATTGAATGCTAATTGTGTGTTGTATTTTGCTTACATGCCATGTGTCAATCTTTTAGAGAATTTGATGTTGCTTCTGTTCGGTATTGTGCTTTTGTCAGTGTTTCAATGTGATGTCTGTTGCAAAATGTGTCGACATCAGTAAACTTCACAGCCTGTTTTTATGAATAGTGATATCTACTGGACTTATGTTTTGTTGCAGAGGATGATGATGAAAGCAGCAGTGGTGAGGAGTTGGAGGATGAAAATCCAGAGAAGAGTTTGCATGAGAAGAGTAGCCCTACAGATAAGTCAGTTACAGCTCCTGAAACAGAAGCTGGAGATGAAATATCTGCCCTCGTCAACTACGTACAACCTGTTCATTTCTTATCATTTGAGAATTCAGAAAGTAAGTCTGAAAGCGTAATGTAAATATGCACGTGTTTGTGTATAAATAAAAATACATAAAATGAGAGTCCTCTCAAGAGTTGAAATTGTTAACTCTTGAATTTTAAGCATTACAACTACAAAGCCAAATCTACATTAAAAACACAAATTCTGAGTCAGATTCCATTAAAAGAAAATATTTCCTCAAAATGAAATTTAAGTGACAGTTAACAAAGGAATCACTTAGCGCGGAAGCACTAGTGTATTTTTTCTTTTCTTTTCTTACTGTGTACTTACATAATAAAGAGGAAGTTTTGAAATGCTATGGCAGAAATGGCATTTTTTTGACAGAAAAACTTGTATTGTCAAACTGGGTAATGAAAAAGGTGATAACTCTTGTTCCTATATGTAGTAAATTCCTTCATTGTGTAGAGATTACTTCACGATTATATCAATTTTTTGTTTATGACTTTCTGCTTTATTATGGTCTTCAAAATCTGCAATAAAATTTTCCATTTTAGGTTCTATATGATTTGCTCTAGTTTCTGTTTCACTTCTAACTTTCGCTGTCTCTGTATGAATTTTCACAATTGCAATGTGCAGTTCGCTTGTAACTCGAGAAATTTGTGTTGAATTTTGTTTTGTTCTCTATTTTCTTTGAAACATTTCTGAATTAATTTATTATTCTCATCCAATTTTTCATTTAAATTCTGTTTATTCTCATCAATCTCATATTCACCTCCATTAACACATTCAAAATCAACTAGTTTGTATTCTCCACTACTTTATGATTACCAATTTCTTGTGGGGTTGCCATATTTCTGTTACCTTCCATGTCAGTTACCTTCCATGTCAATTTGCAAAATTTTTACATTGCTTTCTGGCTCAGTATCTGCATGCAAATTAACAATTTCCCCATTATTTTCATTCTCAGTTGTTTCAGAAACTGTGTCTCTTATTCTTAGTGAAAAACATTTTTGTATATCTGCTCGATATTGCTGAGATAACGTATGAAATTGGCAGGGCAATGGAGGAATGGCTGAGGAAATGAGAGTACTTCGAGAAATCCTGCTGTGTTCCCTTTGGCTATGTCATTAGATATTCGACAGATTAGACATAATAAAGTTTGGGAATAATGTCATAAATGCTTGAATATTTTGTAACAAATACAACATTAATTCAGTAACTTTTGATAGACAAGATATATTGTAAGGAATGCATTTGTAACATGTGATGTGAAAGCTATTGTCTTTCCACGCCTGGCTCCTTTTCAACATTCCTCTTTTTTGTTAAAACATTCTTTCTTTGCTAGGCCTACCAGTTGCCGTAATAAAACGTTGCGTCTTATTGTCATTGGGTGGTGTGTTGACACTGATCTTGTGGTGGTGGCAGGACATGCTGCCATAATAGAAAAGTTGGTTTGCAACAATCTATTGAGAGTTATAGAAGAGATGTCAATCAATGTAGTCAATGTTTTCTTCATTCTTGATAACACCTCGAGTGTCCCCAAGAAGGATGGCATAGACATTACGGAAAAACATGTGTGGCCCCAAGGAGGTCGGGGATAGACATGATAGAGAACCTTCATTGTGTGTTAAAACACTGAGGGTTCTGGGAAGACAAAATATGTTTTATAGTTTACTAATTCATTGCTATGTGTTTACGGACCTGAAACAAAACACGTAATGATATTATTAGTACCCTTGCCAGCCTTTCTGATTCTCTATGCCTGCACAGGCCTTTTGAATACTGTATGGCCTGTGCAGGCATGTAATTCCAACACAACATAATATTTTTATGAATTCAATTTATTAAATTTAAGATATAAGAAAATACAATAAATGGCATTGTGCTTAAATAAGAAAAATAACTTGTTATAAACCTTATTTTGTGTAATTGATATGAAAATAACAATTTTGAAATGTTCCTGTGAAATTATAATTGCCATTAGTCACTCATATTTCACTATTAAGTATATCTTTTTATTAAAGACGTATATGCTTCTTAAGTAGCAGTACTAATAGTAATAATATGTATAAGACACATCAGTTCACATCCTTTTAAATGTTATTTCTTGATATTCTGAAATATTCTAAATAATTTTTGACAATAGAAGCAAATAATTTAAAAGTACTGTTTCAACACTGCAGTTCATACTGTTATTTTCCATACATCTCTGAAATACACCATAATCATTTTAATATATTTCTCAAGATTTTACTGGAAACCACTGTCCGTAGCTGTGTTAGCTTTTGCGAATATTTCCACAGGAACTTCACAATATACCTTCATTTTGTATGAACAAATCAGTCCATCAATGATTATGCTATAGTAATCTCTTTTGTTTATCTAATGTTATATTGTCAAATCACGATTGCAGTGCATCTTTTCACTTGAGATGTAAGAAAATTTTAAAAATATTTTGAATTCTCATTTGATTCAGCAACGAACTAGTAAACCATAAAGTTTGTATGCACCACATACATTACTAGATGTTTTTGCCCCGAGGGCGACTTCCCAACCCAAGGGTCTCTGGCCTGAGGGGGCTAGTCACCCTCAGGGCAAAAACATCTACGTAATGCTCTAGATACATTATTATGATACAATTGTTAATGGAGTGTCTTCTTATGATTGGAAGGGAATAGGAGAATATTTTTTATAAAACAAATAAAAATCTTCAATATTGTTATTGCAGAATTTGTTAAATGGATGTAAATTCACTGGGCAATTGTTGTGTTTGTCTGTATAACAAATTTGTGAAAATTGTAGGAAGATCTTCATGTAATACACGATCGATACCAATAAATGTCAACTGGAGACGAAGTGACCTTGATGAATATTCACACATTCTTTCTTTGCTCGGAAGGCTACCCACCTACTGGTTGCTGTAATAATGTGCCCTTATTGCAACTTGATATTGTAGAATGATTAGTTGACATAAATGTCTTGTAACAATATCATGTGCTGCCATCACATCCACCACAAATTCCACCATTGGATCAAATGGGGAATTAAGCCTTCTTCAGCAAATATAAAGTGACCAGTCTCACCATTATACCATGGATTGCCCATAAAGACTTCATGTGTTCTCTAAATTCAATTAAAACTGCAAGTTATGTATTTATGCATATGAATGTGAGTGTGTGTACATGTGGGTTTTTTCCTCTCCAGTAACCAACATTGGTCATTAATTTATTTTATTTATTTCTTCCCCAAGCTCAAATCCAATTGTTTTTTAATCTTCATTGGGTTAATTAACTTCTCTGTATGTTATTGTTTCAGAAAAGAATCGTTATTATGAGATGTCATCATTTGATGAGAAACAAGCTACAACTCTTTTGAAGGAAAGTCCTATTGAATTTGTTAATTACAACAAAAACCAACTTAGTCGTGTGTATCCTTCTGGTAAACGATTTGATTCTTCAAATTTTATGCCTCAAGTATTCTGGAATGCCGGCTGCCAACTTGTAGCTCTTAATTATCAGACTCTTGGTGAGTAATCATCACAATGCACGGTTTTAAGAATTGCATATCTCTTGTTAAATTCAAGAACAATTACTTAATTTTTATATCAAGATAATGAATATAAGCTTCGATAGCCTTCTGAATCGGAAGTTTTTTTTGCTTGTAGTAAGTTTTTGCTTTTTCTTACAATTATTTATTTACATAAGTCTTGATACATTTGGTACATACTCAGTGACTACCTAACACCAGCTTTCTACTCAACAAACAATTTTTTTTAAGAAATTCATGAAGCCTTTTTCTCCTTTAAGAAATGTACAAAGACAAAATTCCATTTTTGATTGAACATTATATTTTAACATTAGTAGAAGTATGTGGCAATTATTCTCAGTAATTCTTACTTAATCATCCTAACTGTAGTGTCTGAAATATCTTGACATTAATCTATGAAGATGACTAAATGAGCATTTACATTTTGCTATGAACTTTAAAAATTTTCTCTAACTTATTAGATACTTCCTATAATTATTACCGGTTATTTATCACTTAAGAGTTTGACATATGTTGCACAGGTATTGAGGATTTTTTGTCAATCACTATTTTTATCAATTAAACACTCTAAAAACTATTTTAAATTATATTTAGAATGAGTACCTCACAGGTACTTTGTCAGAGCTGAGCACTTAAAAAGACACATTGGGCACTAAGGGTTAACTTATTACAATTTTACTATTTTTTCTAGACTTGGCTATGCAGCTCAACCTTGGAATCTTTGAATACAATCATCGCTGTGGCTACTTACTAAAACCAGAATTCATGCGTAGACGTGATCGACGCTTGGATCCATTTGCTGAATCTACTGTTGATGGAATTATTGCTGGCACAGTATCAGTGCATATAATATCAGCGCAGTTTCTTACAGATAAACGTGTTGGAACATTCATAGAAGTTGATATGTATGGTTTACCAGCAGACACTGTTCGTAAGAAATTTCGTACCAAGATTGTTCCAAATAATGGAATAAATCCTGTGTTTGATGAAGAACCATTTGTATTTAAGAAGGTATTTATTTGATTTGTTTTTCTTGTGATACTGTGCAAACATCATTGTATCTGTTTTGTCAGAATATATTCCAATAAGCTATATTTATCCAACTATAAACTGATTCTAAATACAGGATAATCCCCTAATTTTGAGAATTGTTTTTCATTTTTAACAAATTCCGACTTAAGTCACAAACAAATAGTTTGAATAGAATTGACAAGAAAGTGACACGTGCGTCTATGCTATCCCTATTTTCTTATTCTTCCTTTAATTGTCATCTTTGTGTTAAGTTTATTGTCGTTACCATCTATATTTTCACTTTTATGTCACTCGTCAGTCTTTCTTTTTAGGCCTCCTCCCACACTAGATTGTTTTCTGACCTTTTTGGTCCCTCCAGAAAGTTTTGCATGTTACATTTGTGTTCGTTTATCTGACGCCTCCTAAAAACATTACTTTCTGTGACACCAAATTTTCTTCTTTCCCAGCTGTTGTTCATGGCCGCAGCTTTTTTAACATCCACAAATTTGAATTTTTCACTGCTTATGTAATGTTTGCACCGTTTGAGTTGTGAAGAATGAACTCATAGATTCACTCAGCAACATCTTGGCCTCTGTTTCCATTCATTTTTGCTTTGCATTTCACTTATTACAATGCCATTTTTAGAGATTCTCTCGTTACCAGCAGTTTAATGTTCGAGCACATCTGCGGTGGATGCCAAGAACATTTCTGTATTTAAATAGAATAGATATGTGTACACATTGTTTATTATTGGCTTTGCTGTTTATTGTTGTGTCAGTATTAGAGATTCTTGGCTGGGAGAACATTAAACCCAACAGACTACACTTGATCTGCAAATCTGAGACTACCCATGTTTTTTGTAATTAGGTTTTTATTAGAAAATTACCTCTTATATTTCGGTAAATATGGCATTCTGTTTCTCTGAAATAATTTCTTTTTATCAAATGGAAAATGATTTTAGGAACAATTATAGATGAAATGATACTTTCAATGTCTAATGTTATGGATACATTTTTATAAAAGTATATTTGTGATAAAATCTATATTGTTGCACCAAAATATATTGAGATGCAAATGATACTGAAAACCATGCTTTCTCACATTACTGAATTTTGTTTTCACACATCTTCCTGACGGAAGATACATATCTTCCTGATGGAAATCCTTGAGGATTACCTCTCTCTTCTAGAAAATTTTTCCGAGTGACAAAACTGGTATCCAGTGTTTCAGCCACTGCTCTCTGCAAATGCCGTTTGGACATCTCAACCTGTTTATGTCCAACTTCTCTGCTAAGACAAAACCTTTTGTCTTGATGCCATCACTTGTCAATCCTTAGAAGGCAAAAACCAAATTTAAAAAATTGAGCATTAAATCCACACACGCAGAAATGACAATGCACGATTGTCCCTGTTGTGAAAGACCATATAAAAAGTCTTCAGTGCTTATTATTCCGTCATAAAATGTATATAAAATACAAGTTGCACTTAGGATAATCCATGACATAGTGGTCAGACTGCACGCCTTCCACAGCTGATGCCCAAGAACAGTTCCAAGTGGAATTTGTGGTGAAAAAACAAGTTCATGGCAGGTTTCCTCAGGAACTCCCATTTTCCCTGCCAGTATGTATTTCACCAGTTCACTCCATCATTCATTCCCCACCCTGTCCTATCATTAACCATCATTAATAATAATAATAATAATAATAATAATAATAATAATAATTATTATTATTATTATTATTATTATTATTATTTTCTTCAATATGTTGTTAGATATATCGTATATGTCAACTGATTCTGAAGACTTGAGACTTCTCACTATTTTCACTATTTCTCTTGGTGTTACATCAGTGAAGGTAAAGGTATTATTGTTGTGAGCTCCCACATGGTGTCTTCCTAATAACTCGATGGGGGTTGTGGTTGGTCTTGTGATGTTTTTGCGGACTTCTTCTACAGAGTTGATAAAATAATCATTAAATTGATTTGGGAGTATCTTCGTATGCTCACTATTGTTAACTTTTCTTACACTATTTATTATTGTCCACGCTTTTTTACATTTATTATTTGATGACTCAATGTTTTCTATATTCTGCTAAGCATCCACGGATTACTGTGGCGACCAGGCAATAACTAATGAACTAGCTGAGAAGGGCTGCAGCTACCTCAGAAGGTTATCGATATGTAGGGTCCCGGCTTGGTGAACTAAAGAGAAAGAGGGGAAATGGTGAGGGATGCCTCCTCCGAAGATCCTAGTTATGGTTGATAGAGGCTGGATGTACTGCCAGTCAGGGCAAGGAATATTACTTCTTTGAAGCTGACCCCTGAGGGAAAAAATCAGTTTTACAAGTTGCATTTCATGCAATCACCTATCCTGTCCTTTGGCTTGAAAACCCATTACAGGTCTTGGCCGACCAGAAATGACCCAGCCACTCGGCCATGGGATAAGGGGTTCATATGGTTAGCACAAAGCCATCCCTAGTCTTCATAATCTTTGGGGTGGGCTTTCTCATCGTCACACAGCATTAGATACTGGGACATTTGTAAGGAAAGTACACAGTTACAATTTTGTTCTGGTCAGGAATAGAACCCAGGGTTGCACCAGGGATAGCAAGCATGCTAACCAACGAGCCACCAAGGACCTCCATGCAACCTCCAGTGTTCTTAAATATCAATGCTTTACTCAACATCAATTGTTAAAGTGTTATTAAAAACATTGACAAGTTCTTCTGTTTAGTTTACTTCAATTTATAATTGGGTTTATTATGTCTTTGTTTCAGGTAGTGCTTCCTGAGTTAGCAAGTATACGTTTGGCTGCTTATGAGGAGTCAAATAGGCTTATTGGACATCGTGTCCTCCCTGTTGTTGGATTGTGTCCTGGATATCGACATGTAGCATTACGTACTGAACTTGGACAACCACTGCCACTTGCTGCAGTCTTCCTGCATATAGTTGTAAAGGATTACGTTCCTGATGGATTGTCTGATTTTGCTGAAGCACTCGCAAACCCCATAAAGTACCAATCTGAACTGGAGAAACGTGCTCAGCAATTATCAGTGCTTACAGATGATATGGATGTCATAGAGGTATGTAATAAGTAATAAAATTGAAATAGGAAATTTTGTTTTTATTTTTTTTTAAATTGTTGTTAACTGTTGTATTTGTTTACTTTTTTCTTCTTTTTTTTAATATGTTGAATTTTTTAATATGTTGAAATATTACAACAATGACATTTAGTTAAATATTAGTTAAAATTTGTATATCTTGCTTTGTCTTCTAATATTCCAGAGGTTCTTCATTTTTGAAACATTTAAGTAGTGTTATAAATTGTTCTTGTGCTCATAGTTTGTTAATAAATTTGTGTATTTCATCCACTTAAAATGGCAGTAACAGACTCAATTTGGGAAAATTTTGTAGAAAAGTAAGAAGAAAAGTTTTATCAATAATAAAAAATAGATTAAATAATCAAATTATTTAAATCATTAGAACCCGAGATGAAATCATTAATAATGTGTGTAACGTAAGTAAATGTTTTGTCTATATTTTTAGCAAGAAGATGAAACTTCCAAACTAAATGCCAAACGCATTCCTAGTGACAAACAGGAAGTAGCAGCAGCAGCAGCAGTAGCCACCAGTGTGGCTGCTGCTGGTAATCATGTTGTTAGTGTGAGTCCTGGACCAAGAGCATCAGTAGTAACAGCAGCTACTGCTGCAGCCGCCACAACTGCAGCAGCCCCAGATGTAGAAACAAGGCGCAATACTGAGCTTGTTGACAGCCAACTGCCAGCCACTGTTGTGTGTTTGGAGGCAGAGCCCAGCACAGCAGGCCCACCAGTGGAGCGACCACCTGCTAGTAGTTAGTATTCTCAGAAATATTTATATGTAGTTATTTTAAGCCCCAGATTGTTAGGTTTGAACCTTTTCTGTTCCTGTGCTCCCGCATAAGAATATCCATCCCTTCATGTACTGACAAAAACATACACAAATTATGTAGGCTTAAATAGATCTAATGTGTGCCATAGGAATTAGAAAGATCTATTTTGGTGTTAGTCTTGGGAAATGTTTTTGGAAATTGAATGTGTGTGTGGGTCATGTTTTTTGAGGTTGGAAGGTACGAGAAGAATTTCCTTGGAATCCTAAGGCAATTGCCGGCATAAAGTTTGCACCTCTTACATCATGTGATTCGGAGCACAGTTTTGCAGCATTCAGGCAGATTTCCACAGAACACAGAAGAGGTTTAACTCCTGAAAAATTTGTATAAGTATTTCAGTTTTGTGTTAAAAGGATTAATAAATAGATTTCAATTTCTTCAATAAAGATACTGGAGTGTGATTATTAACCTGTGTTGCATGTAATTTTTTTGCATGAATACTTATCATTATCTAAATTATAATTTGTAAAAGTTATTGAAGCCTAAATCATTATTTTGAAGAAAAAAAAAAACAACAACCTATTTTAAATTTTTACTTTCTTGCTTACTACATGTAGAGAAAGTTATAATGCTTCAGCAACAAGTGGTGATTTTTCAGCAGAATGCCTTGTATTGTAGGACTACATTTCTGAAAAATGGAATGATTCTTGTTCCTGTGTGTAGTCTTTTGCTTCCTCTAACATGTGTGACCAGAATCCATGATTTGTGGGTCCTTGACATGGAAAAATTGTTTTATGGCAAAATGTACTTGTCTATTTGTGAACAACACTAATGGCTTAACCATAGGCAGGCAACTTTCTACAATTACAATAATGAAGATAGATAGTTTTTCTGTAATGAAATGAAGGCATACCCAGAAGATCAAATGCACTCTGAAGATTCCTCTAAATGTTTGCATTATGTTGAAATCTCATCCATATTTCGTTGATACAAGATCCTCCAAAACAGTATTTGTGTTTAACATAAAAAAACTAAAGAAATTTGAAGATGTGAAGATAAGAGCAAATCCAGTGTCCCAAAATATTGTTGCCTGTAATGTATTCAATCAATGACAAATTTTTAGGAGAGTGTGTTTGAAATGAATGTGTAAGAAACCAAGGAAAATTTTACATTCAAAATCCAAGGACAATCTACATATTTAAAAAATATGTTATTTGGAAATTATTTATTATTATTTAAGGTTATATTGTTAATATAATGGTTGTTATAATAATGGTTATCCATAAAGATTACTATTGTGTGAAATAACATGAAAGCTCTGTATTGTATTAATTCATTAAAAAATATTATTGTTTGTAAGAGAATTCATGTATGTACCTCATTTGAGCAGGAAGTAATACTCAATCCGAGTTGTAACTAATATAAAGTGACTGACTTTTATTAACGCCTAACAAACTGTACTCCAATTGAAACGTAATTGACAGTGATCTTTCGGGACACAGTTATTCAATTGGGAGCTTCCTTATAATTTAATTTTTGAAATTGAAGCTCCTAATTGGATAATCGTGTCCCAGCTCATCGAAAGTCAATGGCCTTATGATTCATTTCAAGTGTATGTATATTAGCACTTCACGACTATTATTGACACTTCACAAACTCCAGTTTCTAATGTAATTCTTCTGAACATGATTCTATTTATCGATTTAGGTGACTAAACAAATACAATTAACTGATGTCTGTATGTCTATTAGTAGTCAAGATTTTGTCATCCCTACCTGTTCACTTTATCATTTCAATCATCCTCATAAAAAAAAAAAAAAGATAATGTCAATACCATTAGTAGTATTAAAAAATGAACATATTTTATAGTTAATATTTTTAAAAAAAAATATTTGTTTAATTTTTTTAACTTTCTGTACACAGTGAGCGATGAGCTGGTTGCAGAACCATTAGAAAGGATTATGGAGAGTAAAGGTGTTCGTGAGAAAAGATTAGAACTGGACAAGAAATTGGAGGCACTTCGAAAAAAGCAGGAAAAGGAACGAATGAGAATCCAAATGCACAAAGGATCACAAGATGAGAAATCAAAGTCGAAGTTTTATACTGCCAAATTAGTCAAGCGGCTCTCTAGCAAAAATATGTAAGTATGCACTTTGAGCTTTATTGCGTTTTGCATTTCAAACAACACAAAAGTAACGACTGAGTAAAAGTATATACGTAATGCCCACAACTTTTATAAAATACTTAATTAGCTTATTTATGTACAAGTTAGTGATATATATTTTTGTTAATCTTCAATACAGTGTGAAGTTCTCTAGAGGGGTTGATATGATAATGTTGAAAATATTCTAGAGGAGGACATTACATAATAGTAGCATGAAAGTATTTCAATTTTCAGTTGTGATGGAACAGTAGAACAATGGAACAGTATTGCTAATTCAAATGGTAAATAGGTTTCTGATTGGGAATCAACTCTGCTTTTGGTACAAAAAAGTCCTGATTTACTAAAAATACAGTATATAGTATACAATCTATATCTTACCATGGGTGAAACTATTTCTAAAAATACTGTATATAGTACACAATGTACATACTTTTCCTAACAGAATAATAATGATAATGATGTCAACAATGATAATCATAGTGTTAATGACTTGTCCCAGATTTCATTCATTTACATATCACAATTTCTCACATCATTCACATTCACATTCACAGATTTCACTCACCAGAATTTCCCAAGTGGTGCCCTCATTTTATCACATTTCTTAGTAAGCGTGAAATAAGAGATTAATTAACAAAATGCTTCTGTTGATAATGCATTATATTAACGACTAAATAGAAGCCATTACCTACAAAAGAACTTACATTATTTGGAACTGCCACATGACCTATTCCATTTCTCAGACAATTTGATAAGAATGGCATTCATGCTCTATTTGTTTTTCTTTAAAATCCACTGACAAATAAGGTTTAGTATCCTTGTCTAAAACTTCTAATTTCACACTGAATGAACAATGGTTAAAAAACTGTATAATGATCTTGTTGCCATGTTCTTTGAAAGAAGCCGTAACATCTTTCCAAATTTGTTACTGGTGAAATTGATATGTATTCTTAATACACTTTCACTTATATCTACAGTATTTTAATAAAGTCACTTTTACATCTCCACTCCTGCCAACTAAGCATAGATGTCATGCATGGAAGTGCACACCCAATGTACATTGGCATTCACTGCTTCAAGAAACATCTGGTGAAATCTGAAATTCAAGGTGTTGCGTGGTACAAATCTCATCAGTGGTTAGGGGAAATGAATCATGCAACAAATGCATGATGTGTCACCTTGCAGCTGGACTAAGCAATTTCTTCTTTAGTTGCCAAGAATGCAGTTCAAACTGCATTCAAAACATCATCAAGCTAGTGATTTATTACAGAACTCAAATGTGCATTTATACATAAAGTTTTGAAAAATGCCATTGACTAAGAATGTGGACTTTAAATATTTTTAAATACATTTCAAACATATTTTTCTCGTAATTTTCTCATGGTTACAGAATTGGTTATTATACAGAATTGGGGAAAAGACTGTGTGGGTTTCAATGAGAGTACATGACTCAAACATTCCTTATTGTTGGAGTATCTTAACATGCCCCACTAAATGCCCAAAATGATGATGTTGACGACGATCTGTCAGTAGCGCCAACTTCTCGAGGGTTCCAACCCGACCCATGATATTCAACGGGACGGATACTCATAATAAATTGCACTGCAGGATTGATAATTACTTTTTTTACTCTTGCTTCATTTTGTTAAGTTTAGAGCTCATACATTATTCTTCGTAATTGATCTATTTGCAAAAAGTATATATATTTAACACGTAACATATCATTATTATTGTGTAGTAAAAAGTAAAACCTTGAAAACCCTTGATATATTATGATGCAAGTGCACACAATATTATGGAACAAATCCATGCCAAAATCACATGATTTAGAAAACTCAGTCACAGTGGTTAAAAAGTCTGTGTTTCAAAGATGCAGGAAATGTTGGTAGCCATTGAAACATTGAATGAATGCTATTTCCATATTTGTTGCCTTTGTAGTTAAATATTTCTCATGCAATAATATGAATTTCCTCATAAAAAATATTTATTAATGGTATGCATGAACTTCCTTGTTGCTTCAAATATATTAGTGCAATGAGTTCGAGACTACTGATGGCGAATCCCCCAAAGTAAGATCTACTGTCATTGGTTTATAAAGAAGATAAATAATTCAAGGAAAACCTTAGTAGATGCACTTCCATTTATTCAGAAAGCAAGGGATAAATTCGTGCCAGGTCCAGGTGAGATAGGGAAAGCAAATAGGAAGAAAACAAATGAAGTTTTTGGAAAGAATCTAGGGCTTTATACTTTTCAATGGGTAAACTCTTGGAAGTTAATAGTATTTGTTTTTCAGACAGTGTATTGTGCACAAACATTTTCTCCCATAACATCATATGATGTCGAAATATAATTTTCTACGTACACAATTACATTATTTGATAAGGGACACTCATTAACCACAAATAATATTAAATAGAATTCTTGTGGCTTTCTTAATGCAAAATAAAATGTGCAGAAGTAGGTACTAATTTGTTTTTTGAATGTGCTTATCCCCAGTCTCTAGGTGGCAAAACTATGTAATGTCATTTAAAATGTGTTTTTGTGACCAAAAGCTGCATATCTTAACAATTTCTGTGCATATTTCAACAGTTTTGTGGTATATTGGCATGCACATTTCAGAACAAAGCTTGCATAAACCTCACAGCTCTAGTTATGTCTGTTACGGTGCTCGCACAATACATATACATGTGTATGTGGGAATAAAACAGTATTTTTAATATTATTCTTTCAGTGATTTGCCCCCGCTCTCAGTTGCTTCGGAACCTGTGGATTGTGGTGAAAGCGGAGATCCATCTCGGTATACACTTCCCAGGAGTCAATCAGAGCGATTACTCGCTATTTGTAAGACTCATGTAAACCAGGAGCGAGAGCTGCAAGAAAAATATCATGATTTGGTAATGAAGTCAAAGTTATCTAACATTGAGTTTGTGTGTTTAATTTTGCTTTTAATGCCTGTGAAGCAATACTTATTTCACCTTTCTATTTGCAATCATCATTATGTCTAATTTTGTTCTTTTCGTTACATGTTTTATCAGGCCATTTATTTGTATTGGTTTCATGAACTTTTATTTATGTTTTTTGATTAGTTCTTCAATTCTACTTACATTCTATGTTGTTTCTTTCCATACGTTTCATTATTTTCCTAGGTCACTCTTCAATTTAGTTTTCTCCCGTCCTGTTAGTGTATAGTAAAGCAGTATTCCTTCATGCAGTGAAGTGTTTCTACTGGTGTCATCTTCTTGTTGGTCTATCTCTATCCCTTTTGCCATTTGACCTATAATTTAATGTCATCTGTAGTAGTTGTTTGTTCATTCTTTTCATGTGTTTTCTCCATTTCCTTTGGTAGTTTTTGATTTCTTCTGTTAAGTTTCTTGTTTTCACTTCTTTCCTAATTGTTTCATTTTGAATTTTGTCCCTTGTTACTCCTAACACTTCCCTTAGGAACGTCATCTAATCTACTTAAATGCTTCTGGTTTCCTTTATGCCTGTTATCCACATTTCCGATCCATATTTTAGCATTGGTTTTGATGTAAAATTATGCTTTCTCATCATTGTTTCTTTTCTCATATGTCCAAAATGTCTCTTTATTATTGTATTGTTTCTATTATATTTTTATATTTTTTCTTCTATATTCTTCTCGTTCAATCCAATTGAAATTTTAAGATATTTAAAACTGGTAACTTGTTCAATTATTGAATTTTCTATTACTATTTTAGCTCCAAGATGTTCTCTGCCATAGAAGGGTAGTGTTAAGTTTTCTGGTTTGATATTTTCATTTGATATTCTTTGCTCAAGCTGCTCTTTTATTCAACAAATAGGTTGCTATAAATTTTATTTTTATTGTTGGCTTCGTTCTTCTGCTCAAACTTCATATTTTTTTGTGGTGTTTTGATTCGTATACCTCTGTACATTTTTAAATGTTTATTAACTATTTATTTAAAGATTTCTTGTAGTAGAAAGTTACAATATTTATCTGAAAATAAGGTGAGTAAATATAAGGGCACCCTCTCTTCACTTTACAAGAAACCTATTGAAGTTTTTAACTAATTCTTCTTACTATTCAATCAAAATTCCTTGAAGTTACTTGATATCTTCTTGACACATTCTTCTTTGTGACCTCTGCTTCTTAAATAACTTGAAATTTGCATTTTTGAAAATTCACATGTTTGTTTTTAGTTATGAACTGTGAACTCCTACATCTCTGTACCTCCACCTGGCAGGTAGAATGGGAGAGTGCGGCAATGTTTCCGTTATTTCAGAGTTTTTTGTTGTTGTTGTTGTTGTTGTTGCTGTTTTTTTTTTTTTTTTTTTTTTGCTAAGAATTATTTTTTCTTGATTCTTCCACCTCTGATGTTGGAAGTACTCTATGTATTTCTATCAAGACAATTTTTTTTATTTGAATTTCTTTCATAACTTGGATTTACACTCACCAGGCCCCAACCAAATCTGTGTGGCCTTAGTAGGGCATGGAACAATCTCAGAATGATTGTTATTCATTTTCATGTTACATTTCCCTTTCTATACTGCAGTTAATATGATATCTTCTCTGGCTTATTTAAAAAGATTGCCAAACAATTCCTTGGAGATTGTCAAGAATACGTTCACGTATAGAGTTAGTTATTGTACAGTAAAACCTATCTAAAGTAGAAACCTGCCTTCGCAGGGCAAAAATCTAAAAATGGATTATTTCCTCATGCAAAGTACACTGGATAAGCTGGGAACCTGCCTATCACACTAAAGGATGAAATGTTTAGTATGACAGTATTAAAAATTCTGAATGAGACAGAAACAAATGTTTTAAAATTAAACATTGACTTTGTGTGGTAACATTGTACCATGAGACTCAGAGCTGAGCATGTCCATTCACTTTCTCAGCTACCCTCATTTGAACATTGTATTTCATATACACTACTCCTGAGAAAACTATTGTTCTTTTTTGTAGTAGTACTTACCTTAACAAGCCCTTATGAAGGAAGAAGAGACATGAAGAGCGATCCTTCTACAGTTGCTGTAATGCATGCTTTAGGTTTATTGTTTTTGAACATTCACTGTTGTTCAGTTTGACAGTGTTGATAGTCTTGGAACTTCATTGCTATAATCCTCTCCATGCCATTTTCCCCTGGTATTTGTCAGGCTGATCAGCCTATAATTTCTTGACAAGAGTTTTAATTTCCTAAATATTGGGGTAATGCTGGCATGTTTCAAAGGTTTGGTATGTAAGCAGTTTCTGTTGATTTCCTGAAGATTCTGTTTACTACCATTGTTGACTACATGTTCCTCGTGTTTAGATCTCAAGTATCTGGAAATCTTTGTGAGGGTGTTGGAAGTGAATCTGTATGTTGGATAATGATTGTCGAGGCCAATGCTCTTGTAAATTATCTAAGCTCAATGTTTCTTCCTACAAAGTCGTATAACCAAACAGTTAATTCATAGTTTGGAATCAATTTTCTTTACTTTCTTTGGAGGGGTGTTGCTGTTCAATTGATGACATTTATCTATGAATTCCTGTATTTTGTGCATATCTATGTCATTGTCATTATTTGATAGGAATTTAGCACCTATGCAATCGATCAGCTGTGTTACATTGCTTAATAGTCAGCCTTTCTATAGTTGGGACTAAAGGTGTGTTCTTCTGATGATGTGCTTACCCCTATTAATTCCAATGTTGCAATGATTACAAGGTGATCACTTTGTCTAGTAGCTAGTCTTCATATTGGGGAAGTTATGATATCTTCTTCACTTGCCATCACAAGTTCTAAAATCAGGGTGAATACCATTCTTAGTGTCTTGTTGATTTGTGATTTCTTTGAATCAGATTTGTGTTGTATAATTCTAAAAATGTGTTTATATATTTCTGTCTTTGCTGACAGTTCTTCCCAACAAGTTTTGATTGATAGATTGAAGTTATCAAAAAGTAAAACAGGTTCTTTCATTATAAATTGACTTTTATCTAGCAGTTTGAAGTAACTTCAGGTTCCTTGTGGTCTTGAGTTAGAGGATGGTGGTCAGCATTTTGTTATATTTTGTTTTACTCTTTGAAGAGTTAAAAATATCCACTTGAACTCATCTGGACATAAGTATATGGATGTCTGTTTATGTTCATAGACAAAATTATTTACAATATTATTATATTAATATTCTAAAAATAAATCAAATAGAGTATAACTGATGAAAATTGAAAAATTGAATGTTAATATTGAGATTGAAATATATTATGTTTTTTAGAGTTCATTGTTTTATTTATATTTGTCATGAATGAAATAATAAAAATTATTGGTCTTACATTTGTTGTTCAGTTATAAATTAATAACATTTCCAAGATTTTATAATTATTTTTTTGTTTTTCCTTTTCAGTAATATGCCAATGTATAATTATTTTCAGGTATTTTCCACTGCCGAAAAGGCCCTCCGTACATCGCAAAGTCAGCAGTTAAAATTATTACAAGTTCTTCTTGAGCGTGAAACTGATGAAGTCATGCGAAAGCTTCAGGCTTTGCGCCGTGATGAAGTGAAAGCATTATCAAAGGTACATAGAGATAAGGATGAAATGGTTCGTATGAAGAGAGAAGTAGCTTCAGCTATGGTTGATCGAGGTGTACAGGAACGTATGCGATTGACTCAGCTATACCAGAAAAGAAGAGAAGAATTGGAGCATCAACATGAGTTAGTACGTACTAACTTCGAAGAAGAGAGGAAGAAAGTAAGTTCCTGAATTTTTTGTAGTGGTTAAAGTGCTTAGAGCAAGAAACACAGAAATAGATGGATGAATGGTGGTTCTGAGCAATTGTTTTGATTGTTCTTCATGTTGACAAGTGTTACGGAAGGGGCTGGTCATTCATTCACATACACACTTATGCACTTCTTTGACAGCTTTGCAATGCAATTGTATATAAGTCTGCTTAATGTCTTCTTAACTTACTGGGTACCTGAGTTGTTGACATGTTGTCATTTTTATGTACATTGTATATAAGAATAATTTTCTTGTGCATTTTCATAGTCAATGAATTCAGCAAGACAGCTTCAAAATCAGCCAACGTACTTTAGATATTTGAGACCAAAACCTCCCAATTTGTCAGATTCTGGCATAAGTTTACAAAACTTTTATTAAACGTCTGAAGATTGCCAATTTGTTTATACCATCTGGGCAAGGGGGATTCGAAATCTTTTGGATTTGAAAATGTTTTTCATTTTTAACACCAAAAGAGCAAGTCTTGGTGTCGTTAAATGAAAACACCTTTATCCCTGAAGTACTGAATCTGAATCTGAATCTGTGAAAGTAAAGTAAATATGGCACCAGTTTTACATTTACTATTTACTTATTTGATGGAAGATTTTTTTCCTGGCACATGGAAATTAAGTTTCATTACACTCATATTTAAAAATGGAAATTAATTTTATGTAAAAAGTTACCATACTATCTCAAAATTGTGTTGTACTATTCTCAAGTGGTTTAAATATATGATACCAACCTATCTATATGTATATAAATTAGTATATATAGTATAAATTCTGTTTTCGTTGATGAATTAGAGATTCAGGAGGCAGGGCAGGGACCTACTACAGCAGACTTGTTTCATTTTCAGAAGGTTGGATGGAAAATCACAAGTTGATGGAGTTTACAGTGATTTTGCTAAAGCATTTGAAATAGTTAACCATTCTTTTTGTTACAGATATGTATTTTGAGGATTGATGTTACTTTCTAACAATGGACACGAATAAAATGCGATACATACTTATTTGTTGAATAGATCATTTGTCTCATTATTTTAAAAATTAAATAAAAAATATTTTATTTTTTATTTATTTTAATGTAATAAAACTGTTACTTGCTGCATAACTCACGACTTCTATGTAGGCCCACTTCATTTTTAAATTATCATCATCATCATCATCATCATCATCATCATCATCATCATCATCATTAGTACTTTCTCGCTATCACTTACGCAGTAGAAAGAAAATTATGTAATGCTGCATGAAGTAATAGCATATTTTCAGCAGAAAAACTCTTATTATAAGGCCCTTTGATGAAAAAGAATGACATCTTCTGGTTTCTTGTTGTTTGCAGATGCTTTCAAATTATACACAAAGATCAGATCACTTGAGAATTGTATATTGCTCCAGTGTGAATTAAACTCACTAACATTGTGGTGTACTGAAATGAATACCACTTAATATTTCAAAATGTAATATGTATCATTTGGATTAAAAAGGTCACGCACATGCAATTTTTCATATTTCACAACATTAGCCAGTTTCAATTTTGAATGTTTACTGTTACTTGTGAACTCAAACAGAACATGAAAAAGACAAGAAATTCACTCAAAAAACGTTAAAACAATAAACACTGAGAAACAAGAAAAGTTTGTCTCCAAATGAACTCGCAAAAACATAATGTAAATTATATATCATCAATTTTATTACTAACTAGACATTTTATACAAGAACTTATAGGAATAAAATAATACCATAGCTTTATACATTATTGATTTTCAATAACATTTCTTCTTTCATAAAAGGATTCTTAGAAAATGACACTATTCAGATGCGGATGTATGTGATTTTTTTTGTTTTTACAAAATGGGTCCATAAGAATAGTGTTAATTTATTTTTAATAATTAAATTTTTTGTATCAGTGATTTTCAAAACTTTGATTAATTTTACTAGGTTTGTGATTAAATATTTTGTACATTAATTCATATCTTGTATTAACGGTTTAAAAGGAACATAGTGTTACACAATTTTTGTTAATTTTATTCTACACCAATTTTTTAAAATTTTATTCTCAGGCAAAGGCAGGACTAATTCGTGAATATGAAGGTCGGTACGCTCGAGTAGAGGAAGATGTGATTGCTGCTGCAACATCTCGTGCCAGTGTAGATGTCAGTTTTGAGAATTGACAAAAGTAGCTGAGTGTGTGTTGTTTCTTTACATCAGAATAGTGCTTCAAACCAAAGGTATGTTCTTCCAGTTATTCATGTATATAAACATTGTTTACTTTCATGCATATTGTTAACTTCTTAGAGTAGGGAAAGAATTGTAATGCTACAGCAAAAATTGGGCAATTTCTCTAAAGAAAAGCTCATAGTTTGGGGCCCTGATATCAAAAAAGTGTATAAATATTGTACCTACGTTTAATCACAGCCTGCTAGTATGCCTAACAGCCAGTGCACTTCGCCGATTCTTATGGGAGCTAGCGAAAGAGAAAAGTTTCACATTGTGGCTACTGGAGTGCTGGTCACCGACCATTTGCGAGACCTTCAGGCTGCTTTAATACATGGAGATATGGCCGCATTTCAGGCAATTTTCGTCACTTATAGTGATATGAGGCATTGCAAATTCATGTAGATGCTAATACTAAACAATACTAAAATTATATATCTCTGTGCAGTTTACTTTAACGAAATTGTATAGTGAATACTTCAAATTAACCCTCAAATAGCATGCGGAAATTACCTGCTTAGTGAGATAGCAGTCATTCTTTTTGGCGTATAAAATACTATATTACAATTATTTCTGATATTTACCTGTATTTTTAGGTGTTTATAGGGAACCATAACGCACATAATGTATCTGAACTCGTCAATGAATGAAAAAAATAAAATAAAAAAATTGCAAACTATTATTTTATTAGTTTTTATACCATTTTTATATTTTCAAACTGTATTGAATCTTTAATCTTTATGTTACACTCTCAAAAAAGGACAAATTCAAAATAGATTAAGTGTTTGTTTTTGAAGAAAAAAATCGCTAAATAACTGGAAGAAACTAGTTCTAAATCAGACGATGGATGCTGATATAAATAAATACTGACACTGCTAGTTCAGTCATCAAAAAGCATTTTAAATCACTGTTGCCCTGGCATAAACGTTCTCACCTAGAGATGGAATCAAAAAGTTAGTAACTAGCGAAATTCATATTTGTGCTCTCATGGATGGACAAGAAAAACTAACTATAATCAACTGTCAAATTTTCAATAAAAGCAATTGAAGTACAATGTAGAAATTATATCTAATCCTTTGCTTAGGCCGCTTCCAAATTCCACAACAATGATGGAGCAATATATCAGACATCAGAAATATAAATCAACAATCAGACATCTTGTGACCCCCTATGACGTTTATGAGAAAATATATTACCTTTTGATTGCCAGGTGTTACAATACGCAAAACATCCAAAAATGTATCAGACGATCATTCCCAGTTCTTAAACAAGTTTTCTCATTGAACTAAACTGGAATCGTTTGTGCTATTTGTGAGAGAATGTGTGTGTGCATGTGTGTGTGTTTGTGTGTTGTTGCTTTTGCTTCTTTGTATCAAATTTTGGGAATAAATTGAATTGTTAGGTAGCCAATGTAAAGGGTATGTATTTTATTAACGTTCAAAAACATTAAGAATGCATGTTAATATTTATTTCCTCTGTGAAGATACTTAGCATGGGTGGTTTTTGACATCTTATATGAATCTGTCTCATCTTTAAATAACCCTGAAGATTATTGGTGGAAGAGCAATTTATCGTGAAAGCTGCAGCACATTTTCCAAGGTTTGTTGTGAAAAGAACCTTCAAAAATATATTAAACTAGCTTTGCAAAGAAGCTGTACATTTAAAAACAATCATTGACATAATTTGTGAACATTTTGTATCAGTGATTGTGAAGAGCATTGCTCCTGTTACTATGGAAGTAATTGAGAGGCCTAAATACTTGAATTCAAAGCCTCTAAGTTGAAAAGTTCTGTGTTTGTAATGCAGATCTCCATACATTTGCATGCAGAAGCTGATCGAGGAATAATGGCAAGCAGCGCGCCATCACCAGTAGTGGGACTTTTAGCTATAACAAGAAGTAGGTGGGAGCGCCAAGGCTTTTATGCATACTAGCAGGCTATGGTTTAGTAAATTACTTCCTTTTGACAATTGTGTAGTCATAATCTATGTATTGTAGGTCCTTGAGATCAAAAAATTGATTGATGGCAAAATGACAATCAACCATCCAGACAATTTTCTCCAAAATCAATATTTGCTCATCACTCTCACCAAATTTGAGGCCCTACGAATTTGAGATAGATATTTTGGTTAACGGGGGTTCTTCACAAGAAGACAACAATATTTAAAAATTAAAAATTCTAAAAAAATTAATACTACAATATTGTTAATGGAGAGATTTTTTCATGAATGAAATCTATTATCAAAAAATTTGATGTTTAAATAAGGTCAAGTACAATTTTTTATCACATTACAGCAAAACGTCGTTGTAAGAGACCCCATTATAAGTAAATCAACCTTGTAGGAGACTAAATTGACAGTCCTTATGTCGGTTGTATATAAGCAATTTAAGAGACCCTCCATGTAGGAGATTCCCACCTATTGTGCACATTATTCTATTCCCTGCCATGTGTTTGTTCTCGCATGGAAGAGACAAAACATTGAATATGTGACTCTGGAATTTCGTCAGCTTTTAAGGGTTGAGGCACATGCTTAAAATAGAATGGAGCAGGGTTTTGCATCACCAGTTCCACAAAGGGGGAAGTTGAGGAAAGCTCGTTGTGTAAGCTTTTGTCTCTTGGTAACAAGCTAGTCACTGCAGTGCCTACACTTTTCCATTTGTTTTTATTGCTGTGGAGCTCTTTTCTACCACATGTATACAGAATTTTATTTTACTTTGGTGCTTTCAAACAGTTTCTTATTTTCATGGACAATCTTGCATGAACATACAATAGTACTTCATGTATAAATTTGAACACTCAGTTTTTTGTTTTGTTTTGCCTTCTATGGATCTGCGAGTGATGTCATCGAAACAAAATATTTTGTCATTGACCGAGAAGTTTGACATAATTTAAAAAATCGACAAGTGTAAAGGGCAATCGCAGAGAGCTGATGAAAAAACTCTGAAGACACCAGTTTTTCCACTCGAAAAAGTTTTCCAGAAGAGAGAGAAAATCCTTAAGAATTTCTATTAGGAAGATGGGTACCATGAACAAAATTTGTTGGTCACCATTCATGGAAACGGAAAAAATTATTTTGCAGTGGTTTCAACAGTGCAGAAGTGTAGGTGTTTCTGTTGCTGGGAACATTTTGCGGAAAAAGGTGGGAGTTTTATATAGAAAGAATAATAACAGGTGTTCTCTCTTCTATCATACAACAGAATTTTGCTGTACATTGGAACTCCAAAGATCTGGGTAAATGGGCTCTGGTATCAAGTAATTAATGTTTTCTGAAGTTTAACACAGTGTACAAATCATACACCTTTAAAAATATGGTAACGTTTTATGAAACATGTCTTATATGAATTTCCCACAAAGAATTCCCGCTTGTAAGAGACAAAACTCCATTCCCCCTGGTGTCTCTTATAAAGGCGTTTTGCAGTAGGTTTGTAGTAGTTTTCACATAATATTTGCTTTAAGTAAGGGCATTTTTTAAAAAAATATATTTTTCTTGACATTTTCCTCTCTAATTGAACAAATAATGTGTTAAAAATATGGGGAAAAAACAAGGATGCAGGACTAATTTCTGTTTCTGACTGAATTGTATATGAATTTTCAAATGCCAAGAGGTATGTGCTGTTGTAGTTCACGTAGTTTCCGTTTGTGATATAATTCTTAAATGTTCATTTTAGTTTTGTTAAACATGAAAAAATTTGGGAAATTTGTATTGTTTCCTCATAATTTCTTGATAATTAGTGTACACTGAGTGAAGATAGTTATATAATGCTGCAAAAAGCAATGATGGGATTTTTAAGCAAATTCTCTTTTCCAGGGTTTCTGAAAAAGTATTATTTTCAATAATATTCTATCTGTGTGTCAGTTGGTCTTTCCATTCAGAAAAAACACATGCATGTGAGCTGAACTAATATTAATATAATGTAATGGATGTACTATTTCGTAAACAAGTGAATCAAAGATATTGCAAATTTCGATTTTGTTTTATCTTGTAAGGAAACCTAGGCTACTTCTTTATTGATTTATTCTATTAGACAGTTACAGCCAACAAACAATCAACTTGCTACTTAATTTTGCAAATGTTTGTAAACTTCTATTAATTACTATTTGCACTTTATTCTGGCCTGTAATTTGTGCATTTTATTATTTCAAATAATAGTAGAGTGTTAAAGAAACACATTTGGAAAACTTTCAAGAAAATTATATTTAAAATTAATATAGATTTAAATCATAACAACTCTAGCCCTTATCCATATATTTTTTAAAAAAGAAGAAAAAGTATTTTATTTCTTGGATTTAATTGTCATATATACATCCCGGGTCTTTGTTGTAACTTGCAATCCATGTCTGGTAACATCTGTCTTAGTTTGGCAATTTGGCAACCATTTGTCTTTGCCTCCTTTCAAGCCAACTGTGGCTGGCACGTTGGGACAACACCCATCAAGGTGGGTGGGTCCACATCCTGATAGGGAATGCAGAGAAAGATCTCGTGTGTTCCTTTGCCCATCTTTTATCGTCTTGCTTTTCATTTCATATGTCACCAACGTTCTTTTATTACCCCCCTTAACTTCGTCACTGGCCTTTTAATGCTGATTCTATTTTTACTCCCCAAGGTTGTAAGCCCTGAGGGATGGGGTGAAATGGAGTTGATGATGAAATGATGGAGATGATGAAATAGACACCCACACACACTCAAACAAAGAGACACACATACATTATTATTATTATTATTATTATTATTATTATTATTATTATTATTATTATTATTATTATTATTGTGATCATGATTATGATAGACATGGTTGGGTGATGACGGGGGTTGAAAGGACTAGGATGATGGAGGGAGGTGAGAGGGGTTTCTGGAATTTGGGAACCATCCCAGCATTCACCTTATGAGAAAGGGAAACCACAAAAACCTCTGTCAGGATGGCTGGCCCGGGATCAAACCCGGACCTCCCAATTGCGAATCCAGCATACTACACACTGAGCTACTTTGCTTGTTTGTTTGTTTTTTCCGTCACAAGTAGGCTGGCTTAGACCACAGATGCATGCACAATTAATCATGGGATCAGCATTTAGCTACATCCAATTTTTATGTCCCAGGATTTGCTAGCCTTAGGGATATGGAAGATGAAATAATGATGATGGTGATGATGATGATAGTGAGGGGTGAAAGAACAACACACACACATACAGACATACACAACTTAACCATGCCTGAGGCGAGACTGGAACCCGCATTCTTCCGGTCCGAGACGGCTATGGCATTACTGCCTTGGCAATCGTGGCCATCTGATTGACGACTATTATTATTATTATTATTATTATTATTATTATTATTGTTCTTGTTGTTGTTATTATTGATGTTGTTTTTGTTGTAAGAAATTTTTATTACATTAATAAAAATATAAATTATTAAAAAATTAATAATTTTTGAAAATAAATTTTAAAAAATAAAATATTATTTCCTTAAAATGACAATAAACTGACCTTAGAGTCAATTCCCAAAGTGACCACCATTTGCATTGCGAGAGGCATTTACTCTTTTCAATGTAGTGGCCGCAACACGTTGATAAGGAGTTGAAAGGGTAAAATAAGTTTCTTCTTTTTTCCAACTAAAATTAGTCACACTCTCCCAGTTCAAAATCTGAGGCCATGCGGCCGTGGGTTACTGAAAGAAAAAAGGGATGCCGAAGGTTTGTCATGCATTGTCAAATTGCCAAAACAAGAGCAGGTGTTCCCAGATATTCAAGTTAAAATAATGAGCTGGTATATGCTTGTCTCTTAGTAGGCACCTGCTCTCTATTAGTCTTTTTATTTCCCCTTGATGCTTTTCTAAACTATTTACACATTATTTGCGACTATGTAATTGTTTTCAAACCTTATGTGTTTATTTGTATCTGTGTTTTCTTGAAACATTTATTGTTTTTAGTAAAGATTTTAGTATGTTCGTTTTCTTATTGAGACAGATGTGTAGCTTCCATGCTTGTAATAGCATGGAGATGGCACGGACAGTGCTAGGCTGCAACTACTCTTTGAAGCAAGTGCTTGGCAAGAGTGGTGTTCAACATGGGTGCATCGGACCAGCATTGATGTGACTTCATGTCCAGTCACTGTTGGCACAGTGGTTCATCAGACATCAAAATAGGACAATCAATATAAAACACTTGTTCTCAAGCAATACTCATCCAAAATGTAGTAAGTAGAATTTAAAAATAATATTCTCTCCTTTACTGACCCCAAATATGCAGATTATAATACAGTGTTGAGTTGGAATGTATGAATTATATTTGAAATTATTGGTAAATGTCACTACACCCCATAGATATTGTGAAAGTATAACATTTTTAAAATTTAGATTTGTTTTAATGTTTTATAAATACACAAACTTTTTTGTATTTATATTCTTCAAACAATTTCTCTTCTAAAATTGAAATAATTGTCTCTAATGTGCACTCTCCTAATTTTTTTGATGTATTTGTGCATTTTCCATAAGTCATTTTCAGTATTGAGAAAAGAATGAAATATGTAGAAAAATGTCCCGTATTTGCATCAATATTAAAGAAAGTAGCATTAATAATAGGGATGTGAGCATTGCCAGCAAGGTTCATTAATTTTGCTTGACAGTGTGTGATTATTGCATCTGCAATTTCTTTAAACATTGTGTCTTACAGTTACATTTCTCTAAAATCATATTGTGGAAAAATCTGCACTTGCCATTTCAAATTTTCTTCCTACTTTATTCCAGCTCAGCATTCTCAATTTTTTCATGTACATGCTCTTGCATACTCATGAAAATGTTAATCACACTTACACTATCTGTTGTAAATTGGTACACTTTTGGATGGGTATTATGCAACTTCACTTGTTGAAATTTTGAGAGATGCATAGGGCACTATTAAAGATTGGTACCAATGTTACATACGACAGTGACAAAATGTGAAATCAAACCACTTAAATCATAGCATTGTGTGTATTCTCTTCTAGCAGTCATTAATGTACTTTATAGTGCAAGCTGGCAATGAGATGTAGCCCCCAAATTTGTAGTAAAAGTCATGACTGTTGGAAAGTTTGAGAATATTAAATGCTGATAAATCCTCTGGCAAAGGAACACAGTGCCCTCAAAGCATATAGAACGTGGTACAATTTCATACTTGTCACATAGTGTATACTCACAAACTAATTTTTTATGAATTTTTTAATATTTTATGAACAAGACAATCAATCCCATAGTTAGTGGCTGTGCCTACATATAGGATACAGAATGAAAGTAGAAAATGGGTAATAAAATGTTTCCAAAACAAAATTAACTATCAAATCTGTAGAAGTAAAAAGTGTGTTTTGGTAATATTCTGTACAGTGTATCCATATTTTGTCTAAGTAAATTTGTAGGTTTTTATATTTTCTATATTATCCACTTCTTTCTGTCTGTTCTTGTGTGTATATTCTGTAGAGGTGGAAATGTTTGAACATTGTCCTATAGCCTGAGTCGGGGTGTGGGAGGGGAGTCAAAACATTTTAATATAGACTGACCAAAGTAGTACTGCTTTTCACAAAAAAATATTAATTCCATTTCAGTTTTTCATAATGCAATATGAATTGTTTTCAGAAATGTGTAGAACTGGTGTTGTTTAGAACGCACGTAAACTTCCAAAATTTGTATACATTTTTCTATATTTGCATGCTTCTTGAAGCTGTTCCGTGTTCACAGAGACAGAAAATCTCTACATCCATTTTACAAGTTTAATACAAAATAATTGTAGATTTTCCCCTTTTATTCTTCAAATAACCTTTTCTAATGTTATGGAAATTTTCTTAAATTATAAAGCCTTATATGGCTTTGTGTATACATTTCTGCCCTTCATATCTTTATCAGAGGTAGAGAATTCTTGAATTGGAATTATAATTGCACAACTTATTTCGCACAATTAATAGGATGTGATTGTCTTTTGAAAACATTTTTGTTCCTATTGAATGTATTAGTGATTATAAGGGGCATTATAAGTTTATAAACCTGTTTAGCACAACATTCAATTTGTCAAAATTTGTGTGAAGCCTAGGATGTCAATGTACACAATTAATTGTTAATTTGTTGCAAAATAAGGTGAGTAAAATGCAATTTTCATTTTTATTTTCTTGCAATAAAAATGTCTGTCTTTGTGATAATAATACAACCAAATATATTCAGAGATTTTAAATTAATTTACCACTCATTAAACAATTTGAAAAGTTAAGAGTATATTTGGGTAGTCCTACTCTGTGCAGGGTATTATACAATGGTACATACGTTAATTAATACTCACATTATTGCATTGTTTATTTTCTTGCCAATTTACTGTGATCATAACTGTACAACTTATTTTTTGTTTTTTATCTCAAAATGAGTGAGAATGCATGTGTTCAAAACAATCATACATGCTAATGTACTTACATTATTCTTCATTACAAACATTTCTTTAAAGAATATGTTAGTGACTAAATATTCTAATGGTCACAATTATATTTTATTTCCTAATGGATGTTGATTTACTATTATGAGACATTAAGGAAATTCTAGCTGATCAGTATATTTCATGCCTAGAAAATTAATTTGCATTAAATGCATTTAGACTTGCAGTAATTTCAGTATTTGTAAGTTCTACGTATTTACAGTTGCTAAGGTGTAGAAAGGAAAGTTTTTGTTCAATAGATGTTACACTTATTGTACAGTAATTTAAATTCTGCTGTGAAAGATGTTTTTAATCCATACATTTACTCTGTTTTATTAGTGAAATGAAGTTTTAAATTTTTTTCTGTGTAATGGCTATAATGCTGGGTATTGCCCAGTTTTGATCTATTTATTTATTTTTTTATTATTTTGGGTATGTACCTCATTGATAAGTGTATATTACTAGTTCACAGGCTAGATTTCATATTTTATTAATTCTCCATCAGATCTTCAGTAGTTCTCAACCTGTTTTCAATTTCATTTCATTTCTTCTTGTCTCATTGTATTTTATTAATTTTTCTGCATGTAGGAGTCCCCGTTATATCCATGAATTTGAACCCATGGTAGATTGAGCCTACTCGTGTCACACTGTGGGTCAGAGAAGGGAATGACATTCACTTGAAAATTAAACCACTCAAGTGCATGTTAAAAGAAAATTAACAATGCATTTTCCATTTCATTATTATGTAATTTGTATAGCTCAAAAATGTTATCCTTTATGAATTTTTTATATTTATTATTATGCTTCGTTTAAATATCTTTATTTATTGTTATGCGTTATTAGAAATGTTGAAAGTGAAACTTGCAGATTGAGAAAAGGAAAAAAGTAATTCATGACAGGGCATAAACAATGTAATACCTAGAAACTAGCATTTCAAAACAGTAAAAGACCATATAAACTGTAATCTAACTTTGACCTTTTTGTCAGTTTTCTCTAATAATCTTTAACCAATTTGTACTTTGAAGCGGTTCATATTGCTTTAATCAAAATTAGAACAAAAAGTAGAATTAATGTTCAAAATCACAATACTAAAATATTTGTTTTATAAAATACTCATTGAATATGTTTGTAACAAAAAAAAAAAAATACTTAGTACGCTGTAGGTCAAGGATGAGCATGCTGCTCACTTTTTCTAGTTTGACCCTTCTGACTTTCAAATATTAACTAGACGCCACCACATACTGTTAGAACACTTGAGCTAAAAAAAAATAATCATGGCTAATGTAATATAAAAGTGAGTAATATGTGCTTACCCCTTGACCTACAGTGTTAATGGCTTTCATCAGTCGTGATTGAATCATTCATCCTAGCTATATTGTTTTTTGTTGTTATCTGGGCCTTTTTCTGTGACTTCATGTATTCTTTTACTAGAATTTTTATATTTCGTTCTGATATTTCTATTTTATGTAATTTTCTTTCAACTGGCAACATCTCTTCTACCAGTGATCGTGATTGTCTTTCATCTAGAGAATCCCATTCCCTGTGTCAGGTGATGAGGGAGGGACTGAGTGGACATCATCCCTCGCCATTTCTTTCTGAGCCACCCCTATCCTTTACAGATTCCTTCTAATTAGAGTGTTGTAAGCTTAGCACACTGCATCATGTACATCTGAAGTCCTTGCTTAGAGCGAGAGCCAAAACGCCCTGATGTCTGTGATGAAGGGATATAAATTACATTGGCGTAAATTATTTTGAGATATAAGCTCAGGAAAGAAATGAAATGAAAACCAGTCTTTGTAATTGTATCTAAGCATCTTAATACATAAATATAATTTTATAACATAATGAAATTCATGTCAATTAGCACTACCCAGATTAATTCATATGAGATAGTGAAATAAATGTACTCGAATAAAAGTGTAATTATAATTTTATTAATAGTCCAACACCAAGCCAGATCATCTCTAATAACACAATACAACATTAGTTGCCCACTGTCCAGAATCCAAAATCAAAGTTCAAATAATTCAGTAGCATTGACCATAATAACCTGGTGAAAATACCAACATAACAGTCACAAGTACAATAGCAGCAGTGAATGTGTCTGATGAGCGCATGAACTGTAAAGGTGAATTTCTCTTCTCTTGCTCCTTATATCACGTCCTCATCAGGGGAAGGGCTCTCCTCTCCTCCTTGCTCTATGTCATCTGGTGTGCCTCTTTTTGCTCTCTGCCCCATTCTCCACAGGGGAGAGGTAAAGCTGCCCAGCCTGATGTGTGGGTGCCTCGGATTCAACAATATGAAAGTTGATTGTTAAACTGAGATATAACATTAAATTTATTATTTTTCTTTAGATCTTGAATTAATAACAAATTGAGGTGAGACTTTTTCAGTCTTGTTGGTATTTGGTATTGGCTCTCTCTTAAATATATCCCATTACTAAATTTATACGTATAGAGGTTAGGGAGTTGTGAGAGATGTTGGCATACAAAAAACCAAGTTGATCATTCATTCAGTAATGTCAGCAAAAAGTTGCATAATTAATACCTGCTTTCTTATTAAAAGTATTCACTTTCTGATTATTAGTAAGTCAATAACATGTCTCACATTTGTGAAACAGCATCCATTGGAATATAGATACTAAATAAAGACTTGATCACATAAAACACAGCATATTTCATGTGTCATCTAATGCATTGCTCGCTGAAGCAGCCTTCACTGAACAAGCTGATAATGTTTGTATATGAATGTAGATAAAAGTAGCAGTAATTAGGTTGGTAGACGTCAGTGATGAGGAATTGTTTTGTCGTTGAATTAGGTTTGTACCAAATCATTACAAGAAATTAAAAACTTCTAGTAAAAATTTAACATCATGGAAATTAAAATTCCAAAAGAACTGGTACTGCAACTGATGTTAAATATTTCTCTTACATATATCAGTGCTGCAGGTAGACAAACTAATTGCAGCCAAAGAGACACAAGTATTAAATGTTGAGTTTTTCTACTTAAGAAAATGTATTCATCTATTTTATTTTTATTTCAACTGTGAGGCTGTGAACTCTACAGACATTGAAATGGGTATGCTGTTACTTATGTGATTGGATTACTGAGAAAATTTTATATTGTAGAAGTTACTAAAATGCTCAAAATTTTATTTCTCATATCAAATGCAAATGTGAATGCAATTGTGTTGCCATGGCCTAAAGATTTTCCATGTATTGTATGGCTTATCATACTGTACATTTATTGTATATCTTGTATATCTTAGTGAAATTATTTTAATTACATAATTATTATATAAATATTGTTGTCAGAGGTAATAACCAATATGAGATTCATTATCTCTTGAGACATTGTGTACTTTATCCCAGATGATGAACTATCAGCAAAGAAAAAGTAAATTTCACTAATTTTAATATTCCTGAGTACTTTTTTATGTTTTATGTCTATGCAGCTGTATGCATAGAAAATTTAACATTTTTAAAATTATTATTATTATTATTATTATTATTATTATTATTATTATTATTATTATTATTATTATTATCATGATGAAATTTTGGATAACTAACTTAATATACTGTAGCAAAAGATTGAACTTCAGTGATAAAATATGATTTGATGTTCATAAGGAGTTTTAGGGACCATTGGATAGATTTGTTTCAGTTTATTCAATAAATGAAAATTTACTATTATGTTTTAATGAAATGTTCATGACAGCTGCATAGACTGATGCTTAAATGTTTTTGACATTTTATTTTATTGTATTAATTTTTTTTCCACATTTCCTTATTAAGTTGCTAAATCAAAGATGATAGCATTGGAAACGAACTTATGTATTCTTAGCAGAGTGACAAACTGTGGGTAATAATGTGCATTTTAGATATAAGTGTAGTTCAGTATTAATACACAAAGAGAAAGAGTTGTAGATTAGATGTACATATTTTTGAGTGTATTGTTTGCCATGAGAGGTGAAATCTACCAGTATCTAAATTTTAATGTTTCATCTGTGTTTTCACACCAGAGGTTGTTCTTCCCATTGTAATTCTATACTTGACATCTTTGTTGCTTTTATTCAATATGTATGTAGGTATAAAAAGGTAAAGTGAAAGTTTTCTCTTGCTGTGTATACCAAGCATTGTTGGCATACAGTGTGTGTTGTTATAGGTGGATTTTCAATCAGAATCTTTAAATGTATGGTTTTATACTCAATTTCGGAGATTTTGTGTAGTATGTTGTAAAGCATACCACTCACGGTCTCACTTTATTGTAGGAATGCTTTTGCAGTGATGTTTGCTCTTGTGGGCCCTAGATCTGTGTGTTAGCGCAAATTAGTTTGAATGTTGAAGGATAAATAAGATTTGTTACTCGTTAATTGTTGGTAATGTTATTGTTAATGTAGACTAGGAGTATATTTGTGGTGTGGCTGTGGAGAGAAATATATTTTTTTAAGTTTTCTGCAGCCTGAAACCAGAAAGTTTTGACTTTCCATATGTTCTCAAGGCTACTTCCTTGTGGACTGTTCTGTGTCTTGAATGATATCGGCCTATTTTTCCATATCCTCTAGTTTACATGACAAAGTTATTTATGACTGTGCAATATTAAAATATTTGATAATAATGATCTGAACTCTGTTCTTAGAATGAAATCATGATTTAAGAAGTTGACTTCGAAGTGATTCTCTACTATCAGATTTCATATTCATTCTCTGCTTTTCTTCCACTATCATAATGTTACATTTGTCTTCCGTGGGTTCTTTTACCTTTAAATATTATGTATTATTTTTTCAGTGCCAAGAGTATAAATATTTTCTTGAAATATTGTATAGAGAGATTGTAAGTTAGTAACTAAAAAGTTTCTACTATGTTAATTTTCTTTTGTATAATATTTTTATGACCTTGCAGTGATTTTATCTGTGTTATTTCTTTCATAGAAATTTTGTCTTGTGACCTGCCAATAATGTAGTTCATTTTTTATTTTAAATTATATTTGATTTTTTTATTAATGTGCTATTTTCTTATTAATATGTTCTCCTGTGTTTAATTTTCTGTTTGCTGAAACAACAAGCATGCTTCTTAAAGATTGTTTGTTTTACTATTATCTTTGTAATATGTTCCTCCCTTATTGTAAAACTACGTCACAATTGTTTGTACTTGTTTGTAAATCTGTATTTTTTAAGTGCATGATTTACTTATTAAGTATCTCAGGTTTTTCTTGTACATTTCTAATGGTTTCTTCTTGAAAATATAAGACATTTTGTTCTATAAAATTTGCAACTTCTTTTCTGAAAATAACGGATTGTTATGTTATTTCCTCAAATATCATTTTTTCCTCCATTGAATGAAACTGTTTTAGTATGTCTGTGTAGTTGTGATGTTAGTTTTGAAAGCTTTAATTTTTTGTTTGTACAACTGTTGTCCGTTTTTATTTACATTACAGCTTTTCTTCGGTATGGTGAATAGCTAACTAAACTGACTTTTAATGAATTATTTATTAAGATAATTTATTTCAATTCTCAGTATTTAATTTCATTTAATTTGTCATTAATTTCTCTGAAGAAATTAGAATTAAACTGATGTAGAAGCATGATCCATTGGTTAATTGGAAACCTATTTTCGAAAGAATAGAGTTTAAATTCACAATGCTCAATGCAGTTGTAAATTATCTGTATCTGAAGAAAATACACATTAAGAATTATTTTTTGTAGTAGCTGGGATTCTATCTCAAGCATCTTAACCTAGTTTTCATTCTCAATTCTGTGGAAGAAACAGAGAGCTATTAAAATTGAAAGGTAATGAACTTGGGGGGGGGGGGTTGATAATGAACTCACTATCCCTCACATTACTCAGGGATGAACCATGAATCTTTGGACTACATGAACTGTTTCATTCAGACAAATGAATTAATTTTATTTTATTTCGTATTTTGCTGGTGTGCATACTTGAAATTGCATTAAAATTTTACATTAGTTTTTGCATAAATTTCAATGGGTAATTATCTCAAGTTTTATCCAAATATTTATATTTTATGCTCTAGCTCTTTTTTTTCATGTACAGCTGCATTAAGCAAATTTCAGAAGTACATTATGTCACATAATCTAAAGCAAAACGATATTATTTTCTACCTAATTTTAACCCAAAAGGTAAAATAATTTGTATATATTATAAGTAAATAATTTTAATTTTCTGGTAAAATATTTTCATTCCTTTTACAAAAGTTTAAACATAAAGACTAAGGTGACTATGTTATCAGTAAATATTAAAGCATTTTAAGGAATTATTTAGTTACTTAAATTTTGTGTTGCACGTCTTTAAAAAGGTACTTTGGAAATGTAAAGCTAAAAATCCTATATATTTTTTCACTGATAAGAGAACTTTGACAAGTTCATTCATTTAACTTCTGGACTTTCACCTTTTTATCGATGCTCATTGCGGTTCTTCATTAGTGGTGGTAAATATGTTTTCTTCTGATTTAAAAAACTCTGTTTTTTTCTCAGAAATTGTGAACATATCAGTTGATTTTAGATTTTATATTAATTTATTGTCTTTAAGTGTGTTCAGAGTTTTAAGGATTACAATAATTTAGTTCAGATATTTAGGGAAAATATGATGATTACTTTGGCTCTTATAATTATTAATTTCTAGCAGGAAGGAGAATCAATCTTGGGGCAAGATTCTGATTTGAATTTAAAATTGGAATATGGATTCTATAATAATCAGGGTTATCATGGATGGTATCTTCAGTAAACTGTTGAAGCAATGTTACATTTTTAGCAATGTAGATTTTTATTATGGATGATTTATTTGAGATGAATGATAAAGAAAAATATTATTGAAAGAAAATTCAGATTAGTTTCCTTATATTTCACTGAACAGTTTCTGTTGGTTGCTTGAATGTTGTTGTTTTTTGTTTTTTAATTTCTATTGTAGGGAGAAAATTATACGATTTGTGTACCATTCATTACTTTAAAAAATATTCTGTAATGTTTTTAATCTGCGTTGTATCAAAAAGAAATAATTTTTTGCTACTCCATGAAAGGTATACAATATATAGGGCACATTGCTAATTAGAAATGGAAATAAATTATTTTAAACCATAAAGTGATATATAACTATTATATGCAGTGTTAAAAAGATCATATAAAAACGTAAATTAACTTTAATAATATTATTTATAATAATGATAATAATAATAAAGAATAATGAATTTCACAGACTGTTTTTGTCAGTATCTTAAATATTTGAGGGGGGCCTTAGAGATAATGGACGTAAAGCTTTGTGAATACTCTACCAAACATTAATTTTACAAATTTAATGTACTTTGATGATTGATAAGGAGACAGTCTTCATTCTGGGTGTAATAAAACAGGTTTTTTAAATCCTTGATCATAGTGATTTATTACCAGAAGTATTTCAGCACATTTTGTACTAGGGACTTTGTCATTTAGATGATAGGGTTCTGATGCTCGTTATATGATGTGTGGTTGAGATTTCATAATTGTCCTACTTCCAAGGATCTCATGGGTACAAAAATAGGGTGATGTGTGGGATTCTTTAACTTAAAAATCTTAGTAATATGATATTGAGCTCCTCTCACGGGTGATATTCCTTAATAGTTTAAATATCCTGTGTCTGTGCATTTTGCCAGTCATCTATGAGTGATTACTGTGACAGTATTTAAATGTAAGAAATCAGGTAATTTAGGACATTTTCAGAGTTGCTGTTGTTTCTTTTTTCTTAAGTAACATAATTACCGGTCTTTTTGGTTTTCAGATGTTCAACAAGTGCATTTATTCTCTTTAAGTGTGCATTTCTTTTTACTTTTTTACATTTTTTTACAGTATTCTTTATTCCTATTGTAAATGTATCGTAAGCAGTTATTGATGTGCAAATGTTAATGAGGGTGTATAAAGGGAAGGCAAGGAAAGATATGTCCTGGAAAGACTTAGAAAGATACCAAATCATCCCAAAACATACCTGGAGAGAATTAGGGAATTGTCTGAAAGTTAGGCTGTTCTGGATGTGAAGCATGAATGTTCTAGATCCAAATTCCAAGAGCTAACCATTCAGTTAATTTTTTTGATATTTTTTCCCGTGCGCCATCCTAGAACTTTCCCAGTAATTGTTGATTGCTTGCATATCAGTAGATTCAGCTGCAGTATTCATCATTGATGATATTGTTGGATTTTCATAATGTATTCTTTCTATTTAGGATTAAATGGTACTAGAAGTACGCGTATTTTGTGTATTGTCTATTTACCCTCTTCAAGTATTTATCGTTTTTGTTTTTCTTGAATGTGTACTTCTTCACCTGTGTGATATAATTATTATTGCACGAGTAATTACTTTTTTAGTTCTCATATTAAATTAAATTTTATTTTAATCTGTTTCTGTATATGTGCACATGTACATATAAACATTACACATACACTTGCATTTTTTGGATGTAGAATGGAGTAGACAACACTCGCTGAGTTTATAGAAGTTGTTGGAATTGATCCCTTTAAATCTTCCCTTAAAGAAATTATAAATTAGAATGTGTATTATTGCATATGAAAATATTCAATTGTGTTCATAATGTGCAAGTACCATATTTGTCAGTGACAGAGAGCACAAGACACATTTTCAGACACTGTTTTTCAAAACTAGGACGTTTTTCAAAACTAGGACGTAGGCAATACTTTAGGTAAACACAGCTTCATTTTGTGAAGAATTTTGATTTTCGGAGCCCATCAAATTAGAAAAATTAATTTTTCCTAAATATTTATACTTATGAATATATTATTTTATTATATTATTTTATTATAATAATATATTATACTGTTGTTGGTTTCGTATTGGGACATTTTATAAGTCAAAATATAAAATTAATGTGGATGCAAGTGTATAAAATGTGTCAGAGCAGTACATCATTCATACCAAAAAAAATAAAAGTATTGATTTTACCAAGGTTTTTGGTTAACGGTGATATTATATCAAATAAAAAAACAAAAATTGAAGTATAGTATTTCACAGAAATGTGCACAAACAACCGAACAGCAGTTTGTATATTTGGAAACTCATATGCAATGCAGAAAAGTGGCGTGTGTATAAATCAAAATACAGTGTGGACCATTACAGGAGGTAATAATTTTTCACATATGCAGACTTTGTTAATCATGTGTACAGTTTACTTCACTGCTTACAAAGCTTACATTAATGTTTCTGTAGTGCTTACCTGTGTGCTGGTGAATATATTGAAAATGGGCTTATACAAGAAATTGTTGATATTCTTGTTCTACCGCAAATGGATAAACTTCTAGTTCGGTTTCTTCTGTTTTTTATTAGTTTTCATAGCATTGATGTATTGTGGCTAATGATTACATTTTCCTTTTGTTTTTAAAAGCTTAATATCTCAGCATGATATTTAGAAATAGTATATATTACTGTACATTGTATGATATAGTTTAGCTTGCTAGCATCTGCACTGCAAGCAATGTCAGAAACTAGATCTCAAAGAGAACCAATAAATGAGTTTTGGCTCTTACTGCTATACTTCTTCCCATAAGGAACCAATATAGTGCCATGATGTAATGATTGTTGAAGCTTTCATGTGTGATAAATATTTGGGACATTGTTGTTCCACTTTTGAAGTATTAGTACTGTTATTTGGAGTATCACATAAATTAGACATGACATGTGGCAGGGACATTTGAATTATGCAGGAACTGAAGAAATCTTTTATTTGGTTAAAATTATTTATTTTAATTATAAATGTGAATGGTTAAAATGCTACAGCATTTTATGATAGGATGGTGCACAAATAATTACAAATTTGAGGAAGCTGCATAGAAGAAAAAATGTGTATATTGATATATTTGTTAATTATAATTATGTTATCAGACCTGATCTTCCCTCATTAGTATATGTTTTTAAATTCAGCTTTATGTTTGAAAGAATACATTATTCTCTGTAGTCAGTGAAATTAAATGGTATCTCTCTACACTTCTGAGAAAACATTCTTTGTAAGTACTTGACGAAACTGTATAAATGATTCATGTGAATTGCTGAATGTATGGCATTTCAAAAACACAGTGTGCACAGTCTGTAATGAATGTAATTCCTCCTTTTTTAACTGCTATTAGTGTTACTTCTGCTTACTGCCATGTAAAATGGAGGAATATGTTATAAGCTTCTAAATGTCAATCAAGGACAGGTAAAAAATATTTTTTGATTAAAATGATGATATACCACTAATTCTCAAGTTGAATGTGATAAATGTAATGATTTTACTATAATTTTTATTAGAATAGGAATTACATTTTCAACACCAAGTCTGTGGTAACACCATCTTTTATTCATATGTGGTACCTCTGTGTGACTAGAATTTTTTATCAATGTTATTGCAGACTCAAAGTAGTCCAGTACATAATGAATACTCCTAATGTGGTTGTCCTGGTCGATTGTTTAAGTGTTGTATCTGCTTCAGTAGAATGAGAGTTGTGACAATAACTCCACAAAGAACAAATCCCAAACTCTGTTATTTAATCTATTTGTTGTTTATAATATGTTCACAAACCTATCAAAGATAGGAAGAACATATAGTTCTATCTATTTTTTAAGTTTATATCTTGTTAAAAATACTACATTAAAATTGTTTCACAGAGTTACCCATGACATACATTCCATGTTAATTTTAAATGTATAGATGTTCTGTTTCAACTTTCATGCTAGATATTTGTGTAACTGTGTGTTACTGTAGTTAATGAGCAATAAATCGTAAACGTGTGATACCAATTAAACAGTTTGTACTTTTTTGTGTAGTTACATCTATAAAACATCTTTGTTGAAACAGTATCTCGTTTGTAAAGAAAGAAAGGTAGGGGAAAAAATGTCAGTTTTCATTCTTACAGATGACCGTTGAAGTACTAAACTTTACTGCAATTGTAAAGATGGTGGCTTAAAGTAGATTTGTGAAAAATTCAGAGAAAATTCGGTATCTTCACAAAATTCTTCCATTCTGTCAGCATCATGTTCTGTGTTTTTCTATTTCAACAGTAGCAAACATTACTAATGTTTCTCTATAAGTAATTCATTTAAAAAGTAATAAATAGATACTCATTTGGTTTCAAGCTGGGTTAGACCTGTGTGCCACCTAGGCATGTCACAAATTACTGCCATCCGCCTCCCATATAACATGTATATCACTAGTGCATGTGAGAATTAGTAGCATCATATAAGTTTAGTAAAACTCTTCACACCAGGCATACCAATTTGGTGTGATAATTCAAAACTCCTTTTTCCAATTTTAGTTTTAATTATTTTCACTGTATCATATATTATTTGATATGACAAAGGTAACAAAATATTATTTGTTCTACTGCTACTAATACTACTACTACTAGTAATAATAATAATAATAATAATAATAATAATAATAATAATAATAATAATAATGTATTAATTGATATTAATTAACAATTTCCTTCTGTTTTTAAATGTTCCTAAAACACTTACAATTTTTATTAATAATTTTGTGAAAGGTGTGATTGACTTGTTATCTCAACATTCCTTATTTTATTCAAACTAATTTGAGGATGCTACCTCTTGGATAACAAGATGAGAGACCCTAAACCAAGGCTTACCAAATCGTCATTTGTGATTCGTTATGCAGCTTAAAAATTAAATGTAGTATGAGATTTAGTATTAAGTTAGAACAATTCTTAATTCCTCTAGTTACAGATAACAGCAATAACACTGAATTAAAATTGTTTTAATTTTGTTATAGTGAAATTGTTCACCAAAAATAATACAAATGTGGTTGAGATAAGAGTAATATCTTAAAAGTAATTTTTTGATGAAATTGTTGAGTTAACTGCTGAAAGTTTTCTCTTCAACAGAAAACATTGGAATTAATATTGAATGTGAATTCAAAAAATGACATTCTCTTGGGTGAAATATAATGATATTGACAAAAACAATTATAATGTGCTAAACACACCTTTTTTTATTACATTACATATAGCCATTTGTGTGTTAGTTAAAAAGCTTAAAAGTTAAATTTCGTGTAACAATAAGTATAAGGATAAAACTATTTTAAAATTCTCTGGTTGTAGATAACAGTGTTCGTATTGAAATAAAATTGTTTCAATTTTTTTTTCTTTAGATGTTGTTCACCAAAAAAATTAATTCTTCATGGTATGATATTTCCAAACCATTAGGGAAGAGTAATGGTAAAACTATCTTTTAATTAATTTTATAGCTATATAAACTTAATTTATAACTCATATATCACGTTGAATTTTAGTATATTGGAAACAAATGTTTACATTGAATGTTCACACAAATGTATGGAATATGTGGTTCACAATCACTGGAGTTTTATTGAACATAATGCTAACATTCTTCTTTCTTGGTTTTATGATTCATTACACCAATTCCAGAATCAAAGAAACTTTCACAAAACTTTTACAAAACAAGTGGTCACTTTCATTTTGAAGAATCGTGGTGGAATCTCAATCTTGAAGGCATGTGATCTTGATCTGATGAGTGAGGGAAGATTTGTTGTGTATTTCAGTGATCTTGTTGAGACATTCTGGACATTCTTGTCCCAGTTGAAAGGTAGAGAATATGCAGATTATTCTATTTGTTTATTATTTATTTGTCCGAAAGAGTTCACTGTGAGATGCCAATGAGACTTTGCATCCCTGTTCATGACAAGAACATGGAGCCATCTTCAAAGTTGGCAAAGAAGCCACAGTGGTTGGAGGGCTATTATCCTGATACTTTTAATCAGGCAGTATGGCTTACATTGCACAAGGAGAATCACAAGGTCATGCATGATTCTGATCTAAAATATGAAAAAAGATTGTTCATTGTGTTAGCAAAGTATTGATGGAATTGCTCTCAAAACGTACTGTTTGGAATAATTTCTTTAATTTTTGATTCAACTATTCTTACAGCAATGTGTCATTAATGCTTCATCCTACATTGGATATGCTGATAAATGAAATAATAATTTTCTGAGTGAATTAGAACCCTAATCACTTCAAGATGTGGAAAATAAAATAAAAATTATTAAAAATAGACTGCAAAATGAAATAAATAAAATGGAAGAACAAAGTGGTTTTCGAGTAGGTAAATCCAGTGTAGAGAATATATTTACTATATTTAAATAAATTTTGACCTAACGGATTTCAAGTAGCAAAACATTATATAAGATAAAAAAGACCCAACATTATAAAAGACCCAAATTGATAGACGGGAGTGAATGTTACTAAGTGTGTATATATCCCAAGCATAGAATTAATAATTTACAAGTAGGTGGGTGCAAGTTTACTGTTTTTGACAAAAGATCGGCAATTTTGTAGCAAATTTCATAAATTGTTTTGAAGTTCAGCTGTAATTGAAGTAATGTGATAATATAATTTCTAAAATATTTTCACATAGCAGTAAAAAAAAATTTATTGTAAAAATTAAACAGTCATGACATAATTTAATGTGACTTCTTTGTGAAGAATGTCCAGAACATACAGAATCAGTTTTATGTAACATACAGAATCAGGTAAATGGATTACAAAATCATTGCTATCGTAATTGCTTCCTGGAAACTTCAGCATTCTTTTACAGTCAGGCTTGCCCTTTAAGTTATTCAGCATTCTTTTACAGTCAGGCTTGCCCTTAAAGTCATTAAAATTTTATTTTAGTATCTGTCAATGTAGAGAACAGTTGTGCATTCTGAGTAGAATAGTGAATGTTAAACTAGTTCCCAGAAAAGGACATGGCCATCTAGGTACCTGCAGCAAGGGCTGCAAGTACAGGAAATGTTAAAAAAATATGTCCTTGCATAGCTTAAATACTAAAAATATTTCACTCAAACTCGCAGAAAATTATAATGTATTGGCAAATAAATATATGTAGCATGAGATCATAAATGTCTAAAATTTTCCTTCATTTAGTTTACAATTTTTAATTTTGAATAAATGATTGTGTAATGAACTTAAGGAAATTAACCATAAATTTCATTTAGTAAGAACAATCAGATCATGAAAACTACTAAAGTTTATAAAGTTAACAAAAGGCGAGTCACTTTTCATAGATTTTTATGCTACTCAGTATTGTTCATCAGTAATTGTTTTAATCAGTCCTTGGTTTATAAAATTTTAGATCCCAAACATTCTCCAAATGAATTTAATAGAAATAATTATATATTTATAATATACTTTACTGAGTATTATTTTCAAGGTACCAGAATGTCGTGGTTATAATAATTTTCATTATGTGGTACCATTCACATATTACAGTTCACCTGAAGAAAAATTTAAAAGTTGAAATCTGAATTATTGTAAAATAAAATAAAAAGAATGGTGTAAAATATAATTAAAATCATGTAATATAACAACAGTTTTTAGTGATCCTAAAGGCCATAACTAAAAATCCAAGATTAATTTGTTATTGGATGATTTTTTTCTGGTATTCTCCTGGTACCAGAATGACATTGATATGCGACTGTTAAAGAGGATATTGACAAAGTGAAAGAAAATTAAAAATCGCGGAATCGCAGTATTCAGATTATTGAGACTACAAGTTCAAGTTATTGGGACTAGAAATTCAAGATGAAGAGCTCCGAAGTTGAAGTAAACGAGATCCGAAGTTCGTGTTAGCAAGATCCAAAGTTCGAATTAGTGAGGCCACAAGTGCTCTGTAGTTCGACTTCATACGTCCAATGTTCGAATTGACGAAGTGTTGCCGAGGTCAGAAGTTGGAGTTAACCAAGTTCAAGTTGGCGATGTCCGAACTTCCATTTGGGGAGGATGCATTGCACCTCTGTGCGTCCCACCGCGTGTGGGGCCTGTTAGGCACGAGCGCGGGTCCAATAAGCAGCGTTTATCAGAAACCCACCACGAGTCACCCTGCGCCCCGTCACAGACCTGCGTCTCCTTTTGCGAGTAGCCTTAGGGTCCTGCGCCAACGAGCGTGTGGTGCGGGTGCGGGTGCGGGCGCGGGCGCGGATGCTTGAGTGCGCCGTTGGCCGAGGCCGCGGAGGCGCGCAGGAGCGACGCGCTGCCCGCAGAGCCCGAGCTGAAGTCGCGGAAGCGCGCGCTGCTGCCGGCCCCGCGCCGCCCGCCTCCGCCCCCGCGCCAGCCGCCCGCGCGCAGGCACGCCCGCGCCAGCAGCCCGCGCAGCTCCGCGTTGAACGCCAGGAAGATCCACGGGTTGGCGCAGCTGTTGAGGCTCGACAGCAGCGACATGATGGTGAAGGCGGCCCCTGTGCCCGCAGACAACGGAAGGGCGATTAGGATGGCGAAGGCGACGGTTATCGAAAAACCCTCTAGTTCTACAAAACCCTTCGTTACGCGCGGCTATGCACACAACTGGTGCAGCTCGCGGCGGACCGGCTGCTGTTGTGACTTCCGAAAAATTAAAGACAATACAATGAAAACGTGAACGTAGATGTTGAGTAATAACATTGCATTTTTACATAAAAATAATAGAGTATGGACGTAAAGAAATCCGTGCCCTTGGCTAACGTCAAAAGGATGGAGACTGCTACATTGAATGCCGACTGAAAAACATCAACTTCCCAGATTTTCTAAAGGCAGACAAGAAGAAATGCATTTATATTTCGTATAAGAGAGCATACAAAAAAACCTATGAAACAAATTAGAAACGTAGGCACAACAAATTTCTTGTTGATTAAAATCCCTACTTTGAATTGGGTTATCCGATGATTTCTGAACTGCGAATGTATACGTATGTGCAGTGTCTCGCTTACACTTTCATGAGTAGTCGAGCGCACTAGTATTTCGTTTGAACTTGTTTTTCTACCATTCACAGTAACCGTAGAGATAAACTTAAACACACCGATATAATATGATAAATTAGTAACATAATCGATATAATAAATTAATAACACAAAGACATAATATTAAGTAGTAATTTCGTTTTCAATCGTACCAGAATAAATAAAATGGATGCGAACATTTTAGGATTGTAGTAATAGTTATTCGTTATACGATTCGTTATATAATTTGATTTAGGTCGTCAACAAAAAGAAAACACAATTTCATGGGAAAACGTAAGAGTGCAGATACATGTTGCAATATTTTTTCCCATAATCACAACCTGAATTGAGGCATTTGTCATACTCTGGGATCAACATTTGTTTCCCTGGTTCGAAGTCTGTCACCTGGGTTTGGTGCCAATGTTTGACAGCGACCTGTAACTCTGCTTTACTGTGATATGCGTAATGCTGATCGGGCAGGTATTTCTTGGGGGTGTAAGAAAAGATTAAAACCACTCGGGGAGGATCCTGTCTGTAGGCCGACTACATACAACTCGACTCACAAAATCTTCTGCAGCAGTTCCGTTGGGAGATGTTTGACCTCTGCACCAATGCACAAATTGCGTTAGCTTCTAACGTACACGCTAGCTGGTCTATTTTTAACCTTGCTACGGTACACGATAGAGTGTGGTTCTCCAATCACGTTCACGTAAATGCGAAAACTTCGAGCTTGTGAACTTTCGCGGTTATCTCGTGTGTATATTAACGTTAAATTTAGATTCAGCATTGTACATGGTTCCACAAAACAACATGCCATCAAAGTTTTGAGTTCATGTTAGCTTCCCATTAACAAGTAACTCGCAAGGTTCTTCTTAGTTTAAATTAAGAGTAAATGTAGCCTAATTATGTATGTTTTTGGCATTTTGGATCGATTGTCCGACTTTGCCTGTTAGATAAATTACGTTAAGTATATCGAATTAGCGTTGTTTTCGTGTTAATTTAATATCTTTTGATTATGAATTTTCGTTTTGATTGAACCATGCGGCGTGTTTGATTGAACCATGCATGAGGAATGGCGTAGTTCACCATAAGGACAAATGTTATTTACATGTGAATAAGAGTTGGCGAGAGGTTGCGGCCCTCTTTTCCTGCTGGTGAACGGTCTGAGTTCTTGTCAGTATCAGACTTTGTATGTGACAAAAATATTCCTTAGAAATATTCCTAGACAGAAAGATTCCTTTAAATTGTCTTTAAAAAATTAAAAGTATAAGTGCCTTTATCTGCTTCTGTAATGGGCCACTCTTGTACCTTATGCTCCTATAATGGCACCTCAAAGTATGTCCAGCTTTCAGTGCAACTCTATTAAATTTTCGAAAATTGCGAAGTTTAACGCGACCTAATGTAGAGACATTTTTCATCGGTTTATGTTGAGTTATTACCAAAACAACTAGTCTTTAAAAAAAATTAGCAAAATTTGATATTTTGCCAATCAAATATTACGAAAGTTAAAAAAGTTCTGGTTATTGAATAAGATCTTAATTAAAAACACTTAAGAGATCATTTAAAAAAATATTTCATTGGGCAGACTTCGAGTACTTAACATTATTAGATATAATGCTGAAAAACTAAATGCCAGGCTTGGTTCCACTACGGAGCACTGAGTTGCTTTCCTCTTGTTACTTGTGTAGAACGAGAGAATGATCATGGTCATTTGATATTTTGAAGGCTGGTCAGTTATAGGGATTATACTCTATACTCTGATATAAACACAGGGACACTTGGACGCTGGACGGAGAGGGGGAAACTCTCATCCAACCGGGAGCTTCGTTGCGACTTAAAGTTTGGTTTTTGAGCTCCAGATTGGATGACAAGATCCCCCGCTCCTTCCAGCTCGTGACCTTTAAGTGCCATCTTGTTTAAATCGGAGTATTATCATCGTGACTCTACCTGTGTAGAAGGCGGAGTGGTGGCCGCGCGGGTCCCAGGCGGCGCAGAGCAGGGCCGCGGTGAAGGGCGCGGAGCACAGCACGAAGAGCGCGATGACGGCCACCGTCTGCTGCACGGTGCGCACTTTGGCCCGGGAGACGACCGGGGCGCGCGCCCCGCTGCCCGCGCCCACCCCCGCCGGCCCCACGCCGCCGCGCCCGCGCAGCCACAGGCGGCGGCAGATGCGGGCGTACGTCGCCGTCAGCACCAGCAGCGGGACGATGAACGACGACACGCAGTACCTGGACCAAAGCAAGAGCACATCTGCGCAACATGACACGCAGTACCTGGGCAAAACAAGTACTCATCAGGGTGCGATGAACGACGGCACGAGGTACAGCAATTACTCATCAATTCTCGATATAGGACGACATTCGTGGTCAAATCGATAACTCATTAAAGAACCTTGGGTGGCGACATTCAGTACCTAGACAAAGCAAGAACTCATCAGCGCAACATGGCACGCAGTACGTAGGCAAAGCAAGGTCTCATTAGAGCACGATCAACGACGGCACGAGGTTCCTGCGCAAATCAAGAAGTCATTAAAGCACGTTGGCCGACGACACCCAGTATCTGGACGAATCTATCGGTGCCCGATGAATAACGACACGCAGTATCCGGTCTAAGCAGACATTCATCAATTCATGATGAACGACACGCTGTACATGGTCGCAGCAATTACTCATCAATGCTCGACAAAGGGCAAATCGATAACTCATTAGAGCATGTTGGGCGACGACACGCAGTACCTGGACAAAGCAAGAACCCATCAGCACAGCATGACACGCAGTACTTGGGCAAATGAAGGTCTCCTCAGGGCTCAATAAACGACGGAGAACGTCAGACAGAAGATCAGATGCATTTCATCCCACCCCTATTATTCCAACCGACGTCGTGTCGTCAACCTATCTGTGGCTACATTGTAAGTTCATTGGGCATACTATTGAGTATATGAAAATCTACGGCCTAAAATTACCTTTTTAATCTAAATCATGCATCGCATTAACGTTAATGATCCAATAAAAGTTGCAGTGGCGTACGTCAATATTCCGTGAAGGAACACACTTCCTTCCTTGCCCCTCCTCTGCCAGCTAAATATTCCCGTGCAATATCGTAGGGACCAACGGAAGAAAAACGGTCATGATATCATCTTCAAAAGACAGTGCTCTACTGGCATTATTCGGGGAATAATGACCAGAACAACACATCCAACACGATCTACTCCATTTTTTTATATGGCGAGGAGAATTTGCTCTTTCGGAAGTTCAATGCCATTTCACATGCCGCTCATGAAATCTAGCATGCGAAGCGTCCGGCAGTTTTGTTTCCATTAATGTTCTAGTAGTATGTTGTAAATCGATTTACGGGCGGATCGTCGAATATATATGCCTGCCAAGTCAACACCTCTGACGCTCGTGTATAGCAAATTGCCTACTCCTCAGGATACATGTCTCTCTTAAATACTCTCGCCAATGTATCAAATCTGTTGGGGAACAAGGCGGCAAATTTCATAAAGATCCTCGGTTTCTTCATTTCTCTTCGTTTTCTCCATGTTTAGGCATGCTAATTTATTCTAAGAAAGTCCAATAATGCGAAATAATACCTGAATAACGTTTGAATAATGACAGTATTTTAATGAACCGTTGCGCCTTTACAGGGAAAGTGAAATGTATCCCTAGGCATAGACTTGTCAAATATATCTCCTAAAAAGTAATTTAATACTTACTTCAGTGCGTTCCATAATCCATGAAAGAAAATAACAACATCTTCCATATCATAAAATTAAAAGTGTGAATGCTTCTCTGCCATCATTTGTCATGATGTCGTATTTAAGACCATTGTGTAGTTGGAACGAAGTTGGTTTTGGCTGTTTTGTTGGACGTGTTGCAGTTGATCTATCAAAAGCAGTCGACGTGATGTTATAGTTAGCGAAGCGAAGATAGAAAGCATTTTGAGTTCGAAAATTAAGTGGATTTAAATGCAAAGATTTGTGGAGTGTTTTTAAGTTAAGATGGATAGCAGAGTTCCCTGCTGTAGTACAACTGCGACACGAAGTTACATATTTTGATAAATATCAAAACATTACAATTCCACTTTCAAAAACATGTTTTACTCAAGATTTTCAGTGAATGAAGATTGTATTAATCCAGAATTTGTAAATCTCCCTCGCTTCATATGTGCGATGTAATCGGAGGTGTTCAGCTAGTCTAAATTATATTATTGATTGTTTGAAGTACTCATCGTGACCTAAAAGGCCTTCCGGGAAATTTATGTTAAGGCAAGGCTACGTATACTTAGCTGGCAGGGGGAGGAGAAGGTAGCGAGGTGGGGTGAGGGAATGAACCAGACCGCAGGCAAGTGAATTCGAGTAATAGACTTACTGCGAACAGCAATTTCTCGTCTGTACAAAAAATCTTCATTTAGTACGCTAAACAACTTTTTTCAAAACGTTTCCGGGTTAACGAGGTTGAACTGTATGTCCTCATGGATCGATTTAGTCAATCTACAGCATCGCATCCTACTAAATTGCATATTGTACTAACGAAATGTAGTATTCTAATTCTCACAAGTTCAATCATTGGATTGCTGAAATGTTAGCATACTGTTAATAAATATACTATTTTATAAGTGAAGTTACTTCCCTACTAAATCGATCCTCATATTTATATTTAATACTTATATTTGAAATTCTGGTGCCCTCAGTGTCTCGGTGGTGGTCAGCGTGCTCGCTTTCCACGACACATCCCCGGGTTCGATTCCCGGTTGGGGCAAAAATTAATTGTGCGCTTTCCCTTGCAATGTCCCAGTATCTGTTGCTGTGTGACGATGAGAAAGCTCACTTCTCAGGTTGAGAATACCAGAAATACAGCGAAGTGGCTATGTTATAATCTCACGTTCTCCTTAATCCATGACCGCAAAGCTAAGGAATGAATTGGAATAGCTAAGGAATTGAGAGGGGTTAATGTTTCGCTACAGTTAAATAGCGGTAGTTCTGTGACTTCAAAAAGGGACTGTTGGAGGTCGACAACTTTAATAAGCCGTTGAGTCTCCTTCCCTGCTATTTGAACCAGTTCCCACTCATCCTCTTGACTCTCTTTACAAACATTAACTCTAAACTAGCTTGTTCCAGCCTACCCTTTTGTTTTTACTACCAGCTTGCTTTTTATTAGGGACTTTCTTAACAGGCAACAGTGTTTGAAAGAACTTTGAAACTGAAGCCGTTCACAAAACTGTGAAGACAGAAAAGGAACTGAAATATAGTCTATTATGTAAGGGTTTGGTGTATTTGTTTATACACAGCACCATTTTTTCAGTGTTTTGTTGAATGTTTTATAAGTATTAGTTTTGATTGATTAGTAAATTCAGGGTGCGTCAATGCCTAATGTCGTTAATCCCATACGTGTAGTGCCTGTTTACCCCCTGATTTGTCTATGACCCTTGCTGGATGGTGAGATCCGGCGCCGACGTACATGTCGGCTAGCGGGGTTTTCCACAAATAGATGTCCCACCAGTGGGGCACTGCCCCAACGGAGCTTTAAGCTCTGGACCTGTCTTCCGGCATGTGTGGTAGTGTAGTTCACGTAAGTGTAAGTAAGGAATGAGGATAGGACAAGGAAGATGAAGGAGAGATCGCGCGAGGACCGTGGTCCGTTTTAGGGTATGCTCCATCATTCGCTTTGTGTTAATAGGAGAAACCGCGGAAAACTACCAATCAGAGCAGCCGGCAGCTAGAATTCTCCTCCACGCGCGAGCGATTTATATCTAGCTAGTGTACTTGCCATCGTCGGGACTCGAAACTAGGACCTCCCGAACAGAGGAACTGCAGTGATATCAGTTGCTGCCATGAGCCACCACGCCCGGTAAGATTATGAGTTTCCCTGTTGAAGTAAACATTTGTCAGGATACTGTTGTCGAAGTGTTCGTTGTTGCTTTATACATGTTTATTATAATAAACTTGGTTACTTTGATAAGTTATAAAACATTTCTTTAGACCAAGACTTTTCTTAAGATTAAAGTTGATTCAGCTAACTGTCGTTGTCTAAAATGTATAATGCAGATCCATGCTTGACTCTGAAAGCAATTTTTTGTGTGCCGGCAGAGCATCTAGCTGCGTATAGTGGCAAATTGTGCACACCGTGTAAACACGACTTTTTCCTTTTCTATTTCTAGTTCGGGATCTTGAGGTTTTCGTATGAGAATCTGCACTGAAAACTGTCCCGTGTAAAAAACGCCCTAAACCTTTTACTCCGAGTCGCCTGCAGAGCCGTGCGACGCGTGGCGCGCGTGACTCACCACGTGACGTAGGCCTGCTGGCCCCAGGCGGGGCTGAAGGTGGCCCAGCAGTCGAGCGGCCCGTCGGGAGCCACGCGCTGGTACGAGAAGACGGCCAGCTGCGGCGCGCACGAGAGCGCGGCCGCCGCCCACGCCAGCCGCACCAGCAGGCGCGCGCGCCGCGACGACCACGCGCTGTACGTGAGCGGGCGGCAGATGGCGTGGTGGCGGTCCAGCGCCGTCGCCACCAGCAGGTAGGCGCTGAGGTACGCGCCCAGCGGCTGCACCAGCTTCACCGCCTTGCACAGCACGGGCCCGCCGCGGAACCTGGCGCAGCGCGCAGCAAGCGCGAAAGGCCCGTTCACAATGCAGACATAAACACAGGCATGACGTTAACGTAAAAGTTAGGACTACGCCTATAGGCGGACGCATTCACAATGCGTTTGCATAAGCATAACCCGTAAGACGATAACTTGAAAGTTTGGAAGCTTAGGCGCTTATTCTTAAGTAAGACATAAGAAATGAACCAATCACAGTACGTAACTCAAAATCGAAATAGCGAAGTCGATAGACGAACTAACGCCATATGGGCCACGGGCACAGTCGATACCTGAAAATTACATATAATTATTACATCAATTTAATAAACTTCCATTCACCCAAGCATCGTAGAGAACTGTAATTTTGTCTTTAGATAATGTTCATTTTAAGACGCCTAGAGCCAATGACACCATTAATGTGGAGGGCACGTTGTGTTTTATGGGGACATAAAAGAACTTCGTGATCCTACACGAATAGGTCGCAACGTTTTATAGATCCTAAGCTATTGACTTGTTCACCTCGGAGAAATATGTTTCGCGATAGGGCAAGGATGTGCTTAGAGATGGGCGCGTAGAGAGGAGTATACGGACTTCTAAAGACAAGGCAAAGAGGAGCGGTGGTAAAGGCGGTTGCTATGTTGCTGCCCTCGTGGGCTGTGCGATGAACGAAGGTAACTGGGGAGTGCTCCGCGAATGTAATGGTAAAGCGAATGCATTCGATAGGAAAAGGTTGCGCGAAAGGTGTCGAGTACAAATTTCTAGGAATTGATTAAGCAAGTCAATAATGCCAGAAAAAGAGCACAACAGAATGTTTTCAAGTTGTCAAACGTATTTTGATGCAATAAAAATAGTCATTGCACTAATTGTAAGAACAATGTCTATACTATGTCAAATCTCACTTTTAAGAAGAAATTATTTTCCAAATTTATCGTATTATAAGCAGGAAAAATGTAAAAGGAAATATGGAATTAAAAAGAAAATATATTGATTTTTTGCCTTGTAATGACATTCTAAATGATAAACATGAACAATACATTATATAAGGTGCAAGGAAAACTACTTGTCACAAAATTATGGAAAAAATTGGGGTAAAATGGAATAGGACAGGACGGAGTGCGATGGAGCTTGTTGTAACTGGCCAAAACTGATCGGGGAGGTAACGACAAATGTGAAACGATTTGAATTTATATAAGAGGGATGGAAAACATGGAAGTTATAAGGTGTTAGCAGGCTGAGTCATGTAACGTATTGTGACTGGCCGAAACGGAACATTGAGGTTAGGGGGCGGAATAGATCGGTTTTAAGCTTAAGTGGAAGGGATCCAGTTGGGGAAGGATTAAGATTAAAAGCGGGGGTAAGCTTTAAAATGAGTCTGGGACAAATACATGCGTGCAGAACTACGGTCAATAACCGTGTTCCAGCAAAACGACAAGTATACCGAGTCGCACCACACTTACGAGGCTATTGACCTCAGTAGTATACGCGCTCAGAATCTACATTCACTCAATCATTCACCCTAAGCAGGTTGGGTCGTCTCACGCTAGGGAGGGCCGATTCGTAAGGGATGGGGGCGCGAAGAGAAGTAGGGGAGGTTTGGACGGGGTAGGATGGATTGAGGTTAAAGTGGGGAGGGTCATGTTGTAACCTGGAAGTTTGTTATTCGGATCTAAAACGGTTAATTTGGGTTGAGACAGACCGGAAAGGTTTGTTGCGGAGTCAGTCAGATTGAGACTAATAGGGGCGGGGGTAGATCGGGGATCTTTGGGGCTAGTACATCAGCCTACAACCACATCAGCACGTTCGATGCAGATGGAGCTTACTCTTCATCTGGAAGACCTAGAGTTCGAGTCCCGTCGACGGTGGAATACTACACTGTTGGGTCAAATCCAACCACTGTCTAGAGGAGAATACTAGCTGCCGGCTGCCCTGGTTGAGGGTTTTCCGTGGGTTTCCTGGTGATTTCCAAAGCAGTACTCCAACAAACGGGCCAAGGACCTCATGCGATCTTTCCTTCCTCGTTCTTGTCTTGTTCTCTCTCTTTACATACACACTTACTCATACGGATGCAGTATACTGCCGCTCGGTGGGCAAGTGGCTATTTTACTGACCTCTGAACACCCTAGAGTGAGAATTGGATCTCGGCTGAGGCGCGTGGATTATGTCGGGCAGGAAATTTCAGTGGCCTTGTCATTCTTGTGGCATGTAAAAGAACTCTGGCAGGCAAAATTAAAACCACCAGCAATTTCCCTCCCTAACGAGGGATCATATGATTAAAAATGAATTCATAGGAATTCGACCTAGCTAGTGCCGAAAATTCAGTCGCCGCCGGGACTAGAATCCTAGGACCTCCCGCTGAGAGGCACTGCGGTGACATCAGTTGATTCCCTGAGCCGTCTAAGCCGGTGCTCAGCATCTGCATTCCGGCGAGCTCACCTGTACGTGGCGTCCCAGGCGAGCTGCGGCAGCACGTTGAGCAGGGCGCTGAGCAGGTCGGCGACGCACAGGTGGCAAATGAAGAAGAGCATGCGCGGCAGGCGGCGCCCGCCCGCGGCGTGGCGGCGCAGGCCCAGCGCGCACAGCACGGCGCCGTTGCCCGCCAGCGTCAGCGCCAGCACGGCGCCCAGCGTCGCCAGCTCCGCCGCCGCCAGGCGCTCGTCGCGCGCGTCCCGCTCCACTCGCTCCGCCGCCTCCGCCGCCGTCGCCGCTGCCGCCGCCGGCACGGCGTCCGCCTCCGAAGCCGCCACCGCCAGCAGGTCCATCGCGCGGGGACGGTTCTAGCCCCTGCGCAAAAGGTAAGATGCAGTGCGTCAGTGGTGACAGGAAACTGTTCTGTCTTTTTTTCCCCTCTTTTTTTAATTCGCTCTCCAGTATTCTTGGAGACGGATACTCAGGAAATGATCTTCGACACCGTTTGACCGATCTCCATGAAAGGTGGCAGATGCACGTGTTTTTTACACGGAGATTTGTATGCTGTTCATTTTGTTGCAACTCCAATAGATGGCGCTTCAGTTTAATTTAATACCCAATCCACTTGTGCTGGGTGTTGACATGTGGTGCGGGGCAACACTGATAAGAACAGGAAGCACGGGCGGCGCGGGATGGAGAAAGGTGAGAGAGGGAATAAGAAAGAGGAGGAAGGAAAGAGTGGGAGAGGGAAAAGAAAGAAAGAAAAGTGATGAAAGAGAGAGAAACAAGGGAGGGGAGGAGATAGTAAGGGACGAAGAGCGAGAGAGAGAGAGAGAGAGAGAGAGAGAGAGAGAGAGAGAGAGGGGCAAGAGGCAGAGAGAGGAGAGCGAGAGAGAAGAGGAGAGAGCGAGAGAAGAAAGAGAGGAGAGGGAGGTGAGCGAAAGAGAGAGAGCTAGAGAGAGAGGCAAGAGGCAGAGAGAGGAGAGAGAGAGAAAAAGAGAGAAGAGGACAACAATACCGAATGCAGGGCTGCATCACGCCGAACTGCATAGAGGAAATTAAATCTTGCTTCTCGGAGGCAACCAATGGTTACGGAAGGGGCACACACCTACACACCTCTTTGAAACATTTTCTTCCAGTGAAGCAAATGCTTTTGCAGATCGCTTTTGAGATCATCATGAGTCAATATTCATCGGCCATTTCCTGTGTAAGCGAACTTTAGATTGAGTAACGAGTTAGAGACCACGTATAGCCTGTATATCGCCTCATCTGACTATGAAGGTCAATTCAATTCAGTACATTATCTAGAGCAGCTCTGGAAACAATCGATATGGCTTGTACATTTAGCTAACCTGTCGTGTAAATTGCATGTATTTCACGTTTTATTTATTCATTTACCGTTTACCGAAGCTGAAAAACGGAATACTACTTTTGGGATGTAGAAAAACATTTGTTGTACAAAAGCAATTCAGAAGGCCGTGTGAGCCTTAGTGAAGTGGAAATAACTCCTTGTATGTGCAATTTATAACATACTCGTACATATCTTTCTTGAGTATTCACCGCAAATCCCATCTTTTTTCCCATAATCCTTATTCCTATCAGATAAAGTCCTTAGAATTCACTTTTTGTTTATTTTCTTTGAAGCGTATAACTTCTGGTTTCGAATTTTCCGAATATATTTATCCAAAATTTGCAGACATAAAATTTATATATTGTTTAATTTCGTGATACTCAATAATTCCATCGAGTCGTGACAACAAACCGCACGAAAGCTCATTAGCAGAAGAGCATAGGCTTAAAAGAGAAACAGATTGGAAGACGGAGACATCGAGAAATCGCGTTGCGCATGCATCGTGCTGCCACAAAGAGCCATGTTACGTTCTGGAGACACTTGCATATTGGAGCTTTCTTCCGATGTTCAGACAAAATAAATGGTTTCACAAATAACACATATTCAACTACCAGCTTATCGGCATCGTAATACTCGGTATTGATATCGGCCAATTGATATCATAATACATCAAACAAAATTTTCCAACAATAATAACTACAAAATTACGTATTTTTAAATTGTTCAAACAAAATGTCAGTTTCAAATGTTCACAAAATTCACACAGATAATTCACAAAATTTGTTACAGAGACTCAAGTTTCATTCCACATAACTACTGCGCTCTTTTATAACATTTAAAACTGTATTTTGATTACTGTATCAACTGATAACTTTTTTCATGTTATAATTTCGGAAAAGCAATACCTCAAATAACTGTTGCTAATGTCATAACTTATGAAATCAAAAGTTTCCGAATCAACAGTGGGTTCTTCTCTCTGGCAACAACGAAAATGGTACATAACAAACCTAAATTACTAAACAGATATTCATTTGCGGGGCGTAACTATCATATTTGAGAAGAGGCTTAAGCATTCTTAACTGTACAAAATCCTTCAGGGTCTAATTAGACACGCTCTCAAATGATAGCATCGGCTCGACAAGTTGAAACCAATTCATTATTTCTGAAAACTACAAGAAACGCGTTCAATAAAAAGTTAAATTAATAAAATCATAAAAAAATGTTAATGGAAATTTTTAGGCTTCCATATTACCATTGAGTTTCGTCAGAGTACGCTACAAATTCGTTAAACGCGTTTGGGAGAAATGTTTGCTTGATTAGTGATTGCGGTCTCATGGACTGTTGAAGTCGTTAGTCCGACAAGTATAATGCATGTTTTCTCTCGGAAGATGGCTGTGATCTTCTCTATCTGGATGGTGATATTTGGCGCCAACCTAACTGTCGGCTAGCGGGTTTTCCCCAACAGGTATCTCCCACCAGCGGGGCACGGCCCCTGCCGGTACAAGCTCTAAGCTTACGACTGATCCCCCAGCACATGTGCTGGTATAGTAAATATATGAGTAAATGTGTTTAAGTAATGAGTAAGGATATATCATGAAAGAACCTTCAGACAGCGACTGAATTCGACCTAGCTGACAAGCTAGTATCGAAAATATGCCACCATCGTGATTCAAACATAGGATCAGAGGAACTGCAGTGACATGAGTTGATTCCCTGAGCGACCTCTCCCAGTTAGGAAGAAATGCACCGACGTTTTCTTCGCGATGCATGCCGATATTTTTACGCAAAAAAATGACAGGCTTGAAAGCTGAAATTGCTGGCAACAGTCGCTTCACGGAGCGGCAGCGCGGCGGTCGCTTCCTGTGTCGCGATGGCGTGCAGGCCGTTGGCCATGGCTGACCTTCACAACGTCACGCCTTGCACGACGCGTCTCCGCAGCAGCAGGGGCAGGATGGGCCAGTGTTTTCGAAGGATTTTGAACTGGGGTGTGGTTAGAAAAGATATGGGTGCAATACATTTGGTGATCTTAAAGTGCTTCTACATGAACACGTAAAATAAGTTATGTTTTTATAAAAGTTAATGAAATAGGTGTAAACAGGAATTTTATTTATGATATCGTTGAGGAAACTGCAAAATGTCCTAACCCACATATTTTATGATAATTTAGATTTAATTTAATAGATTACCCCTAACAAAATGGTATGTTACAAAAATAATATTTTCCTGCTTGATTTCATAAAAACAAAATGTAGTGCACTAATAATTTGTAATGTTCACTCAAAATGTTGCATACCACATAATTTTAAAAAAGAACAAATATCAAATTTGACTCATTGTAATGATAAAGTATGAAATAAGTTTAAATCCAAAGTCTGACTTAAAACTCTAAAAGCTTATCCAGTATTTTAGCCCTCCTGTAAAATTTAAGTTATTGTTGGTTACGACATTTTGCAGTTGTGCAATTTCATAGCTTTCTCTTCTCACCTTTGTAAGACCGAGAAAGTAAAAATTTATAGATTTAATAAATTAATCCGAACACATAAAGTACCTATATGATGTACTATTGAAAATAAGTCATATACAAATTTTAGGAAAGTTAATGTAAAATATTACCAACACGGGTTTTAATTACGACTTTTGCACGTGTCGGCATGCATTTCACAGTTTTTGTCTGACAGTTTCTCATTGTATTAGTACCGCACTTATTGTACTAATAGTTCTTTTGGATATGTTGTCAGTTCTCTTTCACCAATTTTTCACGACTGGTATGAGATTATCGACAGGATTAAGGTCAAGGAAATTTACTGACCTCTCAATATCACTTCTTCTGTGGAGTAACAATTCGAAAACGGAATGTTACATTATCATAACAGAAATATTAAGACATTTTCAAACGAAACGAAAGTAGGTCAGCTATCAAAACCGGCTATAAACTCACACTTTTGAAGATGTCATCCGTACGTCAATATGTCACTTTCTTGACTCTCATTGTTCTCCCTCCAATCCTTCAAATGTATATGCTATATTCTGTTAATCTATGTATTTTTCGTTATTGGGTAGACATTACCTATTAGTCTCCCCTCACACTGCGTCATTGGATGCGGCATATTCATGTGCCTTGTTCGAATGATGTGGCCAGTGGTGGCGGTTTTGATTGATTAGTCCGGGCCATTAGCGTCAACAGCTAAGGTCATTAGTCCAGTAAGAGTAGTGCATGTTTTATCGCATGACCTGGCAGACATCTTCCACTGCAGGATGGTGGAGCCGGGGCAGCTCCCGACTTGCCTCTCGGCATGTGAAGTAGTGTAGTGCATGTACGAGTATGAGTATGTAAGAAGTAATGATACGAGAAGGAAGTGTAAGGTGTGATCGCGCGCGGTCCGTGGCCCGCTTGTTAGGGTACTGCTCCGGCATTCATCTGGTATTGCTCGGAGAAATCACGGAAAACGACCGATCAGAGCAAACGGCCGCTAGAAATCTCCTCCAGACAGAGGCTGAATGCAACTTAGCTATGAACGTACTGTCGAAAATCCCGCCACCGTCGGGATGTGAATTCTAGGACCGTATTTTTTTTTTAAATTTGAATCTTAGATAGCGTAAAGGACGCTTAAGAGAATGGTGCAGGTCTAAAGTTCGTTAAAATGTCTAATTTTTCGAACATAAATACTTTTTCGGCGTCTTCTTACAACTAAAATTGTGAACACACATTTTTACTTTCCTGTATGCATACGTATATACGGAGTAATATGTAGTACAGAAAAAAGTTATGAAATGCTGTGGAGATTCGATTTCGAGATTTCAACGGAAATGCACGTTTTGGAGAAAACTTAACAATTTTCCGTAAAAATGAGCTCCAAATTCCGCATTTTCAGAAACGCTCAAACGTCAACGGCTCCAAACGTTTTCTTCAAACTTTGGCAAAAGATAGTGCTAATTGCACTGTTGCACTAAGATGTCATAGAATTAATTTTACTGAATTTGTTTTTTCAAAAATTACACAAATGTAATTTTTGAATGATCTTTCGCGCCTTTAATATACACATTTCCAGCAATTTGTAAACACTTTTGAATTTGTGGCTGAAAGTGCTTGAAATGAAGTCAAATGAAATTTTTCGAAAAATCAATAGTTTTCTGTGAAAAGAGGTTCAAATTTCGAATTTACATTAGCGTTTAAATGCCATTTTCTTAACAACAACACCCACATTTTTCAATAAAAATTTCCATCTGGGACGAAGATTTACTATTCTTTAACATTTTAAAAGTAATAATTAGATTCTACTATTAGAAAGCCGAAATATTAAGAATTTTTTTAAATGTACTTTTTGCGGTGATAGATGGCAGCTGGCAAGAGTACGAATGGCAAGTCCGAATAGCTAGCTAAGGGCAAAGGAAAAAGAAAACTAATACGTGAAAGTCTATGTTATTCTGTATCACCATTAGTTTTTCTTAATGCAATGTGTTCATCAAATCAATTCTTCATATAAGAGCATATTGATTTTTTCGAAAATATGAGTATTTTGTGTATAATTTGACGTCAAACATAGACGCCCGCTCCGAATTTCTTGCACAAGTTAAAATTTGAATATTATTTCATATTTCTTTGATCATTTTTTACATTCGAGCTTTTGTTACACACTGACGTGAGAGTAATTAATTGATTGTTTGAATTGAAACATCAAACTATTATCAAACTAGAAATAACGAATTATGTATTATTTAAACGTTAAGGAATACATTAACATCTGTCATCTTGAAATATTTGAAAAGTACATTGATTATTCTGACCAGAATTATTCTGTTTTCAAACCAGAAGAAGAAAACGCAAATGACAACCTGTTGTCGAGGAGATGTTAACCAGTTCGCATTTATAGACCCGTGTTTTTATAATATTGTCAACTTTTTATATTAGCTGCTAGTACATGTTTTAATGTGGTTAATAAGTCTTTTTAACATGCCTGAGCCTGAGACTTTTTGAAAAAGATCCCAATTATAGTCTGTTGATAAAAAGGTCAGAATACTTTTACAAATATTATTTAAATCATTGGTGTTGCGTGAACCTATTCTGAGCACTATAGACCGCTTATAGCAGACCTGTCCAGGGTTTGCACACGCCAAGCCGACTCGCAGCTTGCGGGTGCAATAAAACGCATTGGTTGCACTCGCAAGAGACGACCAGTTAAATGCCCTTCCCCGAACGCGAAGGGGAATATCTAGGAGAAGAAATTCGAGATTGGAAGTCGTAAGGTGCATATTGTATGGATACAAAAGACAAATTACGAATATTCACGAAGTGAATTTCCTTTAAATGTTAACAAAGGAAGCCTAGGTTAATTAATGAATAATGAAAATATGCATTAAAAATATAAATCCCCATTTCGACTTACATAATTATACGTAGTCTACTTCGTACACAATCCTCATTTTATGATGTAAAATATTAGCCTACTATTTACAGTGTTACACAATTAATGTATACAATGTTGATTTTGTTTTTAAGTACCGACTTAGGAGGATCAGGACATTAATTGATGTCAGTGCAGGGCCTCTGATTGGCAGGTCTAAGGATTCGAGTCTCGACAATGGCAGAATTTTCGACTCTAGCTAAATAGCTAGGTCGAATTCAGCTGCCGTCTGGACGAGAATTCTACCGGCAAACTGCTCTGATTAGTAGTTTTCCGTGCTTTCTCCGATCAACACCAGGCAAGTGCCGGAGCAGTACCCTAACAAACGAGCCACGGAAGCGCGCGCGGTATTTCCTATCCCTTCCTTGTCCTATCCTCACCCCTTACACACACACACACGTTTACACTACACGCACTTCTCTACCATTCATGTCGGGAGGTTAGACGTTGTCCGATCTGGAGGAGTTCCCCGCTAGTGAGAGATACCTCGTCGGGGAAAGCCCCGCAAGCCGATGTGTCCCGCAAGTCGATGTGTGATTCATAATGAATCTCGGCATCCAGCGAGGGGAAATCACAGTCCCCTCAGCAGTTGACGCGCCCAGAAATACGAAATAATCAATTTAGTATCTATGCAATATGCGCCAGACATCTTCCAATCTCGAATTCCCCCTCCTAGATTTTCCTTTTTGCGTAAACGAAAACAGGGGGAAAAGACATGGAACTGGCAGTGAGGTGGATCATTCTTTGCCGAAGGTCGAGGTTATAAAGGTGGAGCCGGGGGAGGCCCATCAGAATCTTGTATCGGCGGTAATGGAGCGAAAATATGAAGCATTACGAAGGAAGGTTCATTATACAGGAAAAACGCCTCCCAGTCGGAGCACGATTCTGTGACACGCATGAATTTCTAATGATTTTCGATGCAAGAAACGTGAAGCCACCTACCATTTTATGTTGAGATAAGGGTAGTCGTCTGTTATTTTGTTTTTTCTAAAGAATGAAAATATTTATGAAAAGTATGTATCAAATTGAATCTGAATGACAAAATATGATTAAATGAATGTGTTCAATACTTAATCAATAAGGCTTTGTGTCCGTGTCCCCAAAAATAGACGATGCGTGATACTCAATTGCAAGGCAGATTTCCATAATCACTAAATACTTCAGCTCTATTTACGACTATTTATTTATTTATTTTTTATTAACATTGATAGAATGTGGAACAAAATAAAACTATGTTGAATCGAAACCGGTTGTAAGGCGCATGACAGTTGACGTCCTATTGTATGGTAAAATAACAAAACCATTGCCTTCTTGATGGCAAATATGTATTATTGAATGCAGGTGAGCATACTATTCAGAATAAATGTAACAATTGTCTTCTAAATAAGTACGGCAAATATGCGGTTAGCTTACGATATGAACGTTCATAATACTGAATCTTGTTTTTAGTGTTAATTGAATATTCGTTTCAGGGTAAATACCTTATAGTTTCTGATGTTTTTTTGAAGGTAATAATATGCGCTTATTTTCTAATATTGATAATCTAATATTTTCGGGCTCCAAACAGATATATAATACGTAGATATCTATATTAATTTTTGAGGGGCTTTAATATTTCTTTATGTTTAGGGTCCCTTTAAATGTTAATTAGACACCATTTGACCTGTTCAAACTTCAACTCTTCGAATCTTTGGCTGCAGCTATGTAAACAAAGCAACGAAAGACCTTTTCAACATATTAGCACTTATCTCTATTATTGATAATTTGCCAAAAGTCTTAGAGCCCAGTGGCGGATACAAAAGGGCACGGGAAGGCATGCCAATATTTTTTAAAAATTTTACTAAAAATATTCTACGTATTTATAGGTTTCATGCATCCATTGTGAATATACTCATGCATTTTTTATACCAAGCAAAACATTAATAAACTCTTACTTCAAAAATATTTATAGGTAGTCCGAACTGAAATTCTCCCTCCATCCCGGAATTGCTTTATGGATTGGCATTCAAGATTATCTTACGTGTAGCTATTTTTTTCCCGAAACCTATATTTTAATGTTTCATATAAATGAACTTTCGCATTTTCAAAAGCTAAATGAAGATTTGTTTATTAGCACATGATAATGATATAAGTCAGCTATCCCAAATATTGCACAAAAATATGTGATAACTGAAAGTTAAGTTATTTAGTTTGCTTAATAATGAAATGTATTTTATACAGATTTTATATATATTTCTTGAATTATTTTCTATATTAGTGTATCTTCAATATGAAAGCAAGCTATTAGGTTTTGGGTATTTTTGAACGTGAGATTAACGTATTATGGCCTGTTTGCAAGACCTATGACGGAAACTAAGAATTAATGAGAACAAAGTGTCTCATGGTATTAGTCATAGAAACAGCACATTTTCGAAATTCTCAACGGACTGGTGCTCTTTCTCACCTGTCAACATTCGAATCTTTCGTTCGAAATCGCCCCGGCCATGCCAAGAGCACGCTCACAGGGATTCTCAAATGCAGTTGTGCTCTCAGCCACCAGGTGAAGAATATCACAGGTCGCTTGAGATTTATTACCCGGACGTTGTTTACAGCATATGGTGCAGGTGTTGGATTACTCGGAAAGTGAAGTTTCTTCACCATTGTAGAACGAATATCATTTTGTAAGATACATTTTTATGAGTAACAACCTACGATATTGCTAACGGGATAACCCTCTTTTGTAGGATAATTTCAACTACAAAATTATATTCTGATGTAAATCTATGAAAATGGAACGGTATGTTCTAGAACAGGAGCTTAAAAATGAACAGATTTTCTTTAGTAAGCCGCCTGATAATACACTGAAAGAATGGAGATCTCTTCTGGAAGAGGGTCATGGCCATAGCCAAAAAAGCTGCAATTGTACATTTTTATGTTTCTATTATTAATTTGAATACTTAATAGATATTTTTCACCTACTACGGATGAAAAATAAGACAACTGTATGTTTAAATTTTCTTTTTAGTTAAAATTTGCGCAGTGGAATGTTTCAGTATATGAAAATATTTTTAAAACAGTTGGAGATGGCGGCATCACATTCAGTTAATTGGGAAGTAAAGTGCGATTAATTGGCGAGTTGAGCCACAAAAAGTAATTTTGGGGTTAATTCTTGTAAAATAAATTTAAAAAATCTATAGGATAGCCATAAAATGTAGAGTTAGTGCTATTATTATTGATATTATTATTACTATTATTTGAAAATAATTTTTCCATATTGTATTAATATTCTTAATTGCAATGATTTAAATTGTGAACTGCTGCCACCAAACCGCGTAAACCTACCTGCAGAAATAATATCTATCTAAAAACTTCAACCTACCGAAAGAGTGCTTACTTAGATTTTGATATTGGAGATATCAAGACGAGAAGGAAGATTTTAAGAATATAAAAGGAAACCTAGTTGAGAAAAAACATACAGAATTACTTCGGACTTGTACTCACGTACTTTTTATTCCAATTTACTTATTAAAGTTGTGGTACAAATTACAAGTGACTGTGATCTTGTAGTATGGTATTATTAGTGTAATATAATACAGTCTAATATCAACAAATTCGTTTTGTGAAAAATAAAAATAAAATCCTATTTTCTGGAACATGTGTTAGTGTTGCTAATGAATTTGGTCAAAAGAACATTCTTAAGACATTTCTTAGCCCTTGTAATCGTACACTAGTTGTTAAAATGGTTTTCTTTTTTATAGCATTCTGACTGTAAAACCGGTTGTTGAGTAAAAACAGACGAATTCTTACCGAACACATGTGTTACGGAAATCCTCCGAACACGCGACAAGCTGTTTGCACGTCAAAAAAAAAAAAAAAAAAAAAAAAAAAAAAAAAAAAAAAAAAAAAAAAAAAAAAAAAAAAAAAACGAAACTTTCTCAAGAACGCTTTGCAAGTCGGTTTGGACAAAGTTGATGGAATGTAAACTTAATGATTTTGTTGAAGGAATCAATATTTTTTTTCTTTTCGGTGTTTACGTTTAAAGTTCGATACATTTTTATTTTTAAAAAATCGTCTAAACTTTACATCTAAATATAATGTCCTTATGATTTTACAGCATTTTTTCAAAAATATTATATTATCTATGTTAAAAAATGTTTTTCAAAGCGCATTGACAATTCTTACATAATAACTGCGGTACATCTGTTACACCGTTCCCAGAAAATTTAATTCATCGATAGAAATCGGAATACAATAAATTGTCTAAAGAAACTGGATGTCATCGCACTCGGAACGTATCCTCAAGAGATATATCTCGCATATCACTTAAGAATGAAATTTCTGAAGTTGCTGATACAAGTCTTGTTTGAAAAAGATTTGAGAAAAAAATGTCATTCATAAATATGTTAATTATTCATTAGAAATTCGAAGACATCATTTTTTGTAATTGCGACAAATTTGTTTAGCAAATAATGCTTAAGTTGTTCTTCATTACATTTCATATTCTTGAATTTAAAATACAAATTGTGGACCTGTCATATTAATATGTAATACTTACATTTTAACAGCAGCGGTTCTTTTCCACCCTGTCACTACCTCTTTGTTGGGTTTGGCAGAACTAGCCTATTCCAGCATCCGCTCCCGTCATCCAACATCACATTTTCCCGGAGCGCTCGCACTTTTGACAGCTCGTCTGCTGCGCTCGATCCCCGTTAGGCGACGGTGTCGGCGTCGGCAAGGACGCGGGGCGCGGGCGCGGGCTGCCGGGGGCGAGGACCAGGGCCGCTGCTCGGACCTCCAGCTCTGCAGATCGGCCGGCGTGCACTGATGGACAGCGCTCACGGACGCGGGCGCCTCGCCGCCGCCCTCGCCGCGGCCGCCCCCGGTGGCGTCTCCACCGCCACCGCCATCCGGCCCGCCACCGCCACCGCCCTCGCTGCCGCCCTCACCACTGCCGCCCACAGTGGCGTCTCCACCGTCCCCGCCATCGCCCTCGCCCTCGTCGGCGCCCTTGCCGCTGCCGCTCCCAGTGGCGTCACCACCGCCATCTCTACCGCCTTCGTCATCCCGACCGCCACCACCACCGCTCTGCGCCTCCATCGCCATCTCTATCACCCCTGCTATCACGGCCGCCGTCGACACCGCGTCCGAATTTGCGTCCTTCACCTGGCAGGCATCACTATCGCTACTGCCACCCCCGTCACTTCCACCGCCGATGCCTTCCCTATCGCTACCTCCGTCTGCTCCCTCGCCACCGACACTACCTCCGGCGCCTTCTCCCGCTCCGCTGGCTTCTCATCATCCGCCGTCGCCATCGTCCTCTCCTCATCCTATCTGCTTCCTCGTCTTCCATTGCCTGCGCCTCCGCCTCCATCTCCCGCTCACTTTTCGCCGCCTCATCTTCCTCCCCTTCCTCAACCCTCTATTCCGCCCCATTCTTCACATCGTCCTCCGCTTCCGCCTCCACCTTCGACTCCTTCACTTCTTCCTCCTTCTACCTCTCCACCACCTCCTCTTGCGTTTCCTCCTCCGCTTCCTCCCCCTTCTACTCCTTCGCCGCCGCTTCCGCCTCCTCCTCCAACTCTTCCTCCTGCGCCTCCTCCACCACCTCCTTCTCCACCTACTTCCTCTCCATCCCCTCCTTCGTCACCTCTTTCTTCTTCACCTCCTCCTTCTCCACCTCCTCCTGCACCACAGCCCCCTCCTCCTTCTCCACATTCTCCCTCACTCCCACCTACTCTTCCGCCACCTCTTCCACGTGATTCTCCATGTCTTTCTTCTCCTCCTCCTCTTTCTCCTCCGCCGCCGCCGTTGCATTGGCGAGCTGCCCCGCTCCGCTCGCGGCTGTGCTGCAGCGCGCGTGCTTTCTTGGAGGGCCTCCGCCGAGGTCCGATTGGAGATCCTCTCCGTGCAGCAGCTTCAACGTTGGGTTAACCATTAGGCAAATGAGCACTTGCTTAGGGCTTCAAGGGAAGAGGATAATCGTCCGTAACTCCTGCGTTGGACCTTAATTTGCATGGTTAATGACAGTTTTTTGACAATGTTCGTGACTATTTTTTTAAAATTTGTGAGAAACTGTAAGAAGGTCCTCTACCTTAGGTAGAAAACGAATGCATACAATATTGTATTTAAAACAATGTTAAGCTGCAATCTTTAGAAATTCTTCTGTCTTCAAACTCATTTCCTTTATATGAGCTTAAAAGGAAAGGGTTTGAACATTTAAACTTTGTATTGAAGATCTCAGCTTTTCTTCTGCTCCTGAATTTCAAAATTCATACAGACATATGGAGGTTATTGACAACTGCAAGATCTTCTCCGAAAATGCAGAGGTTATTGTGAATTCATCAGTTTTTGATGATCTACAGTCGCTAATCTCGTACGAGTATATGCACTTTTCAAGAATTATTTCATTATTTTGTTTTCATACCGAAGTGTGTATTTATTTTCAGGATATCAACATCACATGATATTTAGCAATTATAAACCACGTGTGTACTATAACATAACCTCTTCGATTTTAACATGCTTTCAGTTTCAATACTTGGCGTATTTTGGAACTCAGTTGAACGTGATTTCATTCGAGGATTAGTCCTATAAAATACCACTCGTGCTTTGTAAATTCCTCGCTTCGCGAGACGGGAATTTATCGATAAATTCCAAAGCACTCGGGGTATTACCTATAATGTTTTCACGTGTTCAGGAATTAGCTCGATCAATTCTTACAGAACTCAAAATCACATGGAGAATCGTTCAACGATTAGGGCAAATGCCCTTATGCTTCGCGTGGGAGCTTCACTATCTCATGAGGGTAATTGTCACATTTCTGCGAGATGGCGTCTCAAAGCGCCAGTCCTTTTGCCGCACAGTATACCATATACCTTTCTATGATGACCGGGAGGTCGTAGGTTTCGAAAGCAGAATTTTCGACAATAGCTAGGTCGAATCCAACTGCTGTCTGGAGGAGAATTCTTGCGGCCGACTGCTCTGATCGGTGGTTTTCCGTGGTTTCTCCGATCATCACCAGGCGAATGCTCGAGCAGTATCCTAACAAACAGGCCCACTGACTATAGGCGCGATCTTTCCTTCATTTTCCCTGTCTTATCGTCACCCTTATCTAATCACACTCACACACACACACACATGCACTGTGCTGTCACACTTGTCCGGAGACCAGTCGGGAGCTTAGAGCTGTCCGGGTTGGGGCGGTGTCTCGCTAGTGGGAGATACCTGCTTGGAAAAAATCCTCGCAAGCCGACGTAGGTCGGTACCATTAATCGCCCCCTCCCGCGATAAAATTTATACTACATCTATAGGGCAAATTACTTTAGCAGTTTACGCACCTGGAATCACTAATTAATCAGTTAATCAAACTTTTCTATGAAGATATTTGTAATGTCGTCACGTCTTAAACTTTGTATGTATAAATTACGATCATCCAATATATTTTTTCGATACTGGACAGTCAACCTAGTTCTTTATTTGACCTATATTATCATGGGAAAAAATTGCTGCCATGATTTTGGCTATAACTCAGGGGCGTAGGGTCTACCAACGAATATCGATACTGAATGTTTACTCCTTACTGAATTAAAATTTTAATTCACCATTTTCAGTCATTGATGCACTACGGTTACTGTACACATTGATATATTACGAATATTGTTCAGAGTAACTTTGGTTGGGGCAAATAGGATAGACATTAAACTTCGCAGAGAAAAACAATTTTAAAAAAGATATTACGTTATGTTTATTTCTCATTATTCACACAGTTATTAAGTAATAGTATCTTCATAGGCTTCATAAGTAATAGGCTTCAAGGATCAGGTGTATAATGATTATGCGAATTGCCAATATTCTTCAGAGGGGAACATTCGAATCTTCAGGGGCATTGTTTGATTGATTAATGACTGAGGACACGTCAGGTGCTAAGGTCATTAGGCCCGTCAGTGTCGATCATGTTTTTATCGCAGGAGGTGGCGGTAATTGGATGGCGAAATCCGCTGCTGACCTACACATCAGCTCAAGGTGTTTTTCCCTACCAGGCATCTCCTACCAGCAGGGGTCCGCCCCATCCGAGGAACAAGCTCCATGCTCCAGTCTGGTCTCTCGCCATGTGTGGTAGAGTAGTGCATGTAAGTGTAAGGGTTGATAATAACCTAAGGAAGAGGAGGGATAGATTGTCCATGTGGCCCGTTTGTTAGGGTACTGCTGCGGCATCCACCTGAAATTGATTGAAGAAACCACGGAAAAATTCTGATCAAAGAAGCCGGCCGCTACAATTCTCCAGACAGCAACTGAATTCCATCTAGTTATCTGGTTAGTGTCGAAAATCCTGCCGCCGTTGGGAAATACGAAAACCTTTGAGAATTCAAAAAACTTCAAGATATCATTTAAGGTCATAATGTTTGCAAGTGAACTCATTTTCCCATGGATTACAATACTTAATTTAATACAAAGGTAGCAAAACCGTTTCATAAAAAAAATTGTTCTTGGGTGAAGGACGGATCATTGAGAATACGCAACGATGAGAGTTTTCTGGAAAGAAAGTACAGTTTAAAGAAATATTTGTATTTTCTCAACTAATACCCACTAATTTTACTGGTATGCAAACAGAATACAAATGTATGCATGAATGTGTAAAAAGCAAAAGCAATTTAAATGGTATTTACGTATGAGGTATTTGAATGGTATTTAAATGATATTTATTAAAGGGTCATTTAAATGGTATTTGTAAGGTATAATGGTATTTATAAGGTATTTGACAATTTGTTTCATAAAACAATACTCTAATCAATCTTACTAACTTTACGTTGCTTGCATGCATTCTTATAGCAACAAGTTACATGGATCGGTTGTCTGTTTCTCGAACGCTGCTTTTTAGAGTGCCCTAAATTGCAATTTGGATGACAAACGCCTAATTAAAATGCGGGTTTCATAATCCATATTTTCGTCTGTAGCCTCCCTCGCTTCTGCGAAAAGTGGCAAGTACTACGAGTTGAAATCAATTACGAATCGTCATGTAGTATTTCCTCTTGCTGAAATGTAAATAATTCAGTTATTCTAAAAAATTCTCTAATACTACTCATTCATGTAATCATACAAAACTTTTGTTTTGAAATCCGTTTATTTTCAATTCGAAGCAAACTGATATTCTTTTTCTCAGTTGCCACAATTCCTTTTGCAAAGAAATCCATTTCTAATAAATTAAAAAAGAATGTGACAGATATAGAATTTTGCCGAAGAACAGTAAGTACATCCGGATTTTCTTTAACAATTTTCATAAAATTACAAATAGCTTTCATCTAAGGCCAAAAATTTATGCTTTCTTTGATACTTCACTTTAAACATGGTTTCAAAAATAATTTTATGTCCTTGTCGATGCACACCAACGCATGAAACTAAATCTCATAAGTCTCACTTGTTTTAACTAAATGTCACCCCTAGTATGTCACCCCTTTATCAGTACTGATAAATTCTGGATAAACTTGCCGAATTGCAAACGTCTTTCTTCACTTTTTCAAAGAATGAGTACAACTTGAAATTTTTATTCTTTATCTGAGGTCTTATTGACATAAATGTGTGGAAACATTTTTATTTCTTCAACCCTGTTTTGAGACTTTCTTTCTTGCTCACTGGAAATGTACGGAAGACAGCGCAAACTGTTTCATTTAGTACGGTCCAACTGTGCCATGCCTTGTTTGGTTGCCGAGAAAACATGTTCTATGCTCTTACGAAAACATACTATGCCCTTATGAAATATACGTCGAGGCGCTGAAATGGAATTCGACCGGGAACCTCCCAACATTGCGAAAACGCACAATATTTATTTCGCTATATAAGTTAGTTTGAAAACCACTTACTACTAAAACAGTAACGGTGTGATTTGTACATATTGTAGTTTACAGTATGACGAACAGCAGTAATTTAAGTTATGGATTTCAAAAGCGACCTCACAGCAGTGCATATTTCGTTGAGTTTATGTAATATACAGGATGAGTGGTTTCTTCAGTACGTATAAACATGACCGAACTTGTAACTAGATCATGAAGTATCGTTTGACGATTTTTTTCCCAAATGCACAGTCACTTATAATATAATCGTTAATGAGTGTGTAATTGCTAAGCATTCGGGACATATTTTATGAAAGGAAGGTAGGTTTTTACGCCGAGGTAGTGTTACCCACCGCGAATCTCTGCATGCCAGATCATCTCGAAGGTTTACCTCCTGAAAATTTACCTTATACAACATCGCGCGCCAGATCGAGAAAACCGACGAAAAACGCACTCTGCCCCCCCCCCCCCCAGAACTTTTGAACGGCAAATGCATTCAAAATATCTCAGTAATATGCGCACAATATAGCCTTAGGTAGCTCGTTGGTCAGCGTGCACGCGGTCCACGGCACAATCTCGAGTTCGATTTCTGGTCGGGGCAAAATGTAATTGTGCGCTTTCCTTGCTATGTCCCAATACCTGTTGCTGTGTGCTGATGAGAAAGCTCACTCCTCAGGTTGAGAATACCAGAAATACAGTGTAGGGATGGATATGTCCTAACCACACGTACCCCGTAACTCATGGCCGCAAGGCCGGGACACTGCTGATAAGTCTTGGCTCGTAAAGAGCTGTTGTGCCCAAGTATATACATACAATATATGCACGATGGTACTCATGACTATTTAAATTATTTAATTGAAGAATCGCGTAATGCTATTTGCAGATTTGTTCGTAATTTCTTAAATTTGGACCGCCCCCTCTTCTGCTGCGTAATATCTACGCACCTTCACGCCATTCATTTCATCGATACACGCATTGACATAAACGCGGCCTTAGTGTTATTACATTCTTTTACCAGTCAGTTAATATAGCTGTCCATAGATATATCTCAATTCTCAAGTAGTATACTTATTATTCGTAAGTGTGGATATATGCGCAGAACGTTATTTGAGCGCCCCTCTCAATTACTGGACTGGACTGAATTTACAAGTAACACAGTGCAGGTAACATCGGAACTTTGACTTCTCTTTGAGTTTGTTGTCAGTGGTGCCTGCAGTGTTCGTGCGTACGGCGGCGTGTGACGTTTGAATTTATATTGTTGTAAATTTAATATTTTACAGTGCTCGTAAAAAATGTCGGTGCCAGCTTCGAATTCGAAGTCTAAGGGCCCTGCGCCGACTGTTGAACAAATAAATGCAGATCGAATCACACAGGTAACATTGTCTACTTAGAAAATTCAAACGTCAGGAAAACGTTGTACCTAAGTAAGGTTATGTAAAAGCATGTAAACTAGAAATTTTGAAGACAGATTAGTTGTATTGTAAAATTGTTATATTATTGGATTCAAAAATTATTTCATTGATGAATTTTCCTTTGCCCTACTTGTGTTACAGTTGGCCAATCAATATTGGGCACCTTACACTATTGAAAATCACCTTCCTTTTGATGAGAAGGTGGTGGAAGACATATACATGAAAGAAATATATGGCTCTGGGTAAGTGTCAACCAAGTTTATTAAAACCTTTGTCATCTGAGAATGTTCTTGCAAGATTCCTTACCAAGTAATGTTACTAGATTCAATGATTTTAAAATGAAATACTAATGAGTATTAAATAATTACTCATTCTCTAAGAAAACTTATTCTAATAAGAAAATTCTGATGATATCCAATGCAAAATATAAATTCACAGCATATTTTTGGTTGTCTGGATGAATTTCATTTGTTTCAGAAGTCAAGGCTAGTTTTGTGTATTTATGTTCTTCGAGGTTTGTTATTGCAATAAAGTATTCACAATTATCTTCTATAGAAGACAAAGTTATAAGACTATCTACTTTGAGAAACATGTTTATTTTTTTATTTCGAAATTGCTTTTCACTGAGCACAATGTCCTTTCTGTGACTTCAATAGATTGATGTGAAGTTGTTTGTAACAAAAATTTCAATTGGTTTTTAGGTATGCCATTCGACGAATAATGATGTTAGAATTCAGTCAGTACTTGGAAAATTATTTGTGGCCGAATTATGTTACTGGAAAATCCTCTCATGCTCACATGTTGTCAATTGTGGTGATGGTGAATGAAAAATTTCGAGAAAGGGTTCCTGCATGGCAGGTAAGTTTTAATAAATGAGATTGCAGTCATTTCATCCTCATAAGAAGTGTGTCAAATTAGTGGTGTCAATTTTTTAAACTTCTGTTTTTAGCCATTCAAGAAATTATCTGAACATTTCCCAGGCTTCTTTCAGCAAGTTTTGGAAGCATGTCTCATGGATGCTATTGATTGTTCTTTAAAAGAACAAACAGCTCTACTTGTCTTCCTCAACCATTGTTTCAACAGCATGGAAGTAGCATTAATTCGCGATAGAGTGAAGCGATTAGTTTCTCTCTCAATGTGGACATGTCTTCAAATGGTGAGTGGCATTAGTAATGCATTCACAAAGGGGTTTAAGAGTATTGTAATGTTCAGGAATCAGAAAACTTGAATATGAAATGGGTACAGTGATACAGTGTAACTTGCTTTATTTAGGTATTGTCTTTTCTCTACTGGGTCAGCAAGGATATTATATATATTAGCTTCCTGATGGGGTTCCATTTGGCTTCTATCTTTTTACAAAATTCAGTAATATCAAAATGTAAGCAAAAGTTGTCTGTACTGTTCATGTGATCAAAACCAGCAAACTCTACTCTGTATCTTAGAATTAAGAACTGTTTTAAAAATTCAGAAGAATTATAAAATTTAGGTTGATCATGGTTTAACTTTTGGAAGTTGTTTAAGCAAGCATTATGTATTATTCACGCGAGGGATCTCTAATGTTAGTTTAACATTAATAATCACAATGATTATTATTTATCAGAATCATTAAAATGTTATGTGAACATTCACTTTTCAACAACCCCAACCCCCAAACAGTTGTGTTTGTTATTGTTAGAACCCCTTCCGCCAGAAGTCTGTCAGATTAGAGCTTAAGACAATCCAAGTTAAGGATTCCTGATTTAATAATTTGTTTTTAAATGTCACAAATTTTGAAATTAAAGATCCATTTTCACTCATGCTAAGCCCTTTCTCTAGTATGCAGTTTATAGTCACATTTAATCTGAGAGAGCTTCCCATTTTCTTGTGACAATGCAAATTGCAGGCACCATCAAGCACACAATCCACAAGGGGGAGGATTATGTCAGTAAATATTAACATAATAATCATAAAAATGTTATTATATCTCTTTTCATCAACTGCCTTCCTATTATTCCCTTTTTTGTTGTGAAAATTAATGTTATAATTCATCAAAAATGTATTTTGTAACTAAATTTGAAAAATGGTTTTATAGTTACATGAAATTTCAATAATTTTTTGATGAAGTCAATGTATTTAAATTGGAAGAGGGAAGGGATGGAAATGAAATGGTCATTTCAGTGAAGTAGTGTTACAAGTTACAAGTTGTTACAAAGAGGAGAGGTGTTAAAAAAAGCTAAAATGCCCTAAAACCTGCATCGTTAAGTTGACTGATAACTGCTTTGTTATGCAGACTCAGCGTGGAAAATAATTTATCATTAATTTTGGTATTTAAAGTGTGGACAGAAAGAAATGTGTAAAATAGGTGAAATTAATATTATTCCCCAAAATGTGTATATTCTTTGTTGTAAATTTTGATTTGAGATAGGGAATTACATATTCAATAGAAACTGTATGTTTGGTAACTGGTATGGTTCAATAGGAACTGTATGATTTCTCTAGAGTTCATTAGATTTTCAAAGCAAGCAGAAAAAAAAAATTCTAGTGATGATTTTTCACTGAACAATACTGGGGTTATTTTGTACTTGGCAAAACATGGTCAATGAATTTTTTGAACACTTAACTTCCGAGCTCAGTTAATAGAATGCTTCATTGTTTTCTATTGCATATTTATGTAGATGATTGTGTCCTTGTACTTCTCAAAAAATGAAATGTATGCCTTGGTATTATTCTCATAAGTATATCTATTCTCATAAGTTAATCTTGTGTATGTAGTTCCAAAATAATTGGACCATAAGAACCAATAATTAGTGGAAATTTCTTCCTAGTGTCATTGAAGACAGTTGGATTGCATTGTTTAATTTTGTTAGCTGTGACTTTAAATGATATTACATGACCATTTTCTTTTTATTGCATACGATATAAATAGAAGGGGAAACAATTTTCCCTAAGAGCATTAAAAACTTATGCAAAATTATCTCTTGGTATGACCTATTCTGTAATAAAATAACTTTAATGAGAGGTGTTAATATTGTTCAACATACTTTCAGGGCCGCAGAGAACAAGAGTTGAAAGCTGTGCCCAAATGGAGAAAGTTTTGGAAATTGATACAACGCAAAGATCGTGACACAACAGAAGATTTGTCCCGACTTGACTGGGAACGCCATTTTTTGCAAAGACTTATGATCAAATTCATGAAGCTTTTGGAAACAATTCCTCCTGATGGTATGTTAACTTTTGTATACCACAATGGAACCTCAATTACCTGGAGTCTCTTTCATAGAAGAAAATGTTTCAAGAAACAAATCAGAAATGATATGTCAGGGATACGATTCTAACTGGTTGTCTCAGGATGATTTAATTAATTTAATACATTTTTGGTAGCAAATTAATTTTACATTGATATTTGGAAATTATAGAAAAAAGAAAAGAAACACTAAATAAATAAATAAACAAACAAAAAAATCCCAAACCAATTATTTTATGCAAATATAGTTGTAAAAAATAATTTAAAATGTATCACCTCAACATTCTATTCTTCATAGCTTTTTCTAAAAAAAATTATGATTATTATGGGATTGATTTAAGATTTGAAAAATTACATTGTTGCCTAAGCGATGGTTGGTTCACATATTTATATTGTTTTGTGTTTTATCAAATGAATTTGTGTTAATGTTTGTTTTATAAAACATTTTCTCCTATTTTTAATTATTTTTTAAAGGTCTTTATTTGAAATAACATAATGTAAATATTTGCTTTTTGTTGTACAGGAAGTATAGGTAGTGATATTATACATTACTGTGAGAGGTTCCTGGAGCTTATCATTGACTTAGAAGCTCTTCTTCCTACCCGCCGATTCTTCAATACTGTTCTTGATGACTGTCATCTTGTGGTGCGCTGCCATCTCTCGGAGCTTCCTCATAGAGAAGATGGAAACCTCTTCTCTCAGGTAGGCGTTTGCCAGCGTGCTAGTGTGTTTTGTATTTATGTTATTCTAATAAGCTAAAACTCATTAATTGAATTAATTTCAACCTATCCTATGAATTTATTCTCAGTGAAGTGTCATGACCATACTGACAAATACTACTGCAAATAGCGTTGTTGCTTTTATATGATAAGATTTTATTTTGTTTCATTTATTGGTGTTTTATATTTTGTCACAATGAGAATAAGAATTAGAAGAAATCTATTTTCTTATAGTTCTTATATTTTGTGGATTCTTTTCTTATTTTTATAAGGTAAATTTGCATCATTTGTGAAAAAGTGTTGTCTTTCTGGTTTCTATACAGGAAAAATCCTTGTCAGTATAATTTTTAAATGGAGAATAATAAATACATTTGTATTAGACATTTTACTGTGTGACGTGAACATTTTTGAATATATTTACGACTTTGTAAATGAGTAGGAAAGAGTTCCGCCATTCAGACTAACACCATCCATAGATTATGCATTCCACCGCTGTTCTCAGAAGTAATCTGTCTTTTATTTTGCTTAATATTTTAGCAACTTTCTTTTATGTCGTCTTTTCGTCATCTTGTTTTACTTCTTGTGTATTAAATGGTATTCCCACTCACAAATGTCCATTTCACATTGGCATATTTTTCTGTCTACTGAATTCCTTGTGACTTTGACTTCATAATTCATTAGATTATGTAATTTACTCGTTTGTTTGCTATTTTTATGTTGTGTCAAGGGAAAAATTTCTGGAAGATAGTTCTTTCGAAGTCCCTTACTTTTATTTAAGATTTGCTTCAGTTTTAAATAGTTTACTTTCGATACTTTATGGGTTTTTCATTTATGTATTTATTGAAAAAACAGAAACATTTTGAAATGAGAGAAAACGATAAAATCAGGTAATTAGCAGTTGGAAGTTGGGAGAGAAATTTATTAGCATATGAAACCGAGATAATTTTTAAATATTCTTTCTCCTACATCTTCAGTGAAGTATGTTGGGAATTACAAACTGAAAATTGTTGAAATCACCATCAACATTTTTAGCATCGTTGTCAGATGAGCAGAGACTTGTTATTTGAGTTTTGTATTTGTTCTTTTGACAAGATTATGATTTATGATACTGATGATGAATTTGGTTTTTGAAAATTGAAGTGGGCTAGAAGCAAAAAATTTTGAAGAAAGGGTTTGATATCATGAAAAAAGAGAACAAGGAAGTTGAAACAGGAAAAGAGGGGTATATTTTATTACTTTAAAATGTCAGATTATATGGGTGAAATGAGTCAAAATATTTATAAAATATTTTAATAAAAAAATGTAAATTGTAAGTACAGATCATATCAACATGACAGATTTACGTCATCAGATTCATTTCATCTGAACTCAATTCTTACACTGGCTTTGTCCACTTCTACTTCTTTCCTCTTAAAATTTCACATTTTCACTGTTTTGTTCAGAGTGATGTGTCAAATGTGAAGTTGAGAGAATGAATGAATGATACATTCATTTCTCTTGTTACTGAACAAAGCAGTTTTTCAATTAGGCTAAAATATATTTTGATGGATTGACAAGCCAGTTTGAATTTTCTGCTGCAGCATTAATAGTATATATGAACGAGCACATGATTATTTTGGGACAGATGTTATCAGTAATAATCATAAATACATTCTTAACTTTATTTAATTGGCAAATCATAAAAAAATAAATACACACAATAGGAAATGAGAGAAACAAATTGTTCAAAATCTTGTCCATGTTTTCTCTCTGTTCAATTGAGCTCATTTGAAGCAATACCCAAAAAGGGATATAAAATTAAGTGCTCTTTTATTCCTTGTAAATTTGCACATGTTTGTTAATAATGTGCAGAACTCATTGGTGACATTTCTTCTCCCCATTCTGCAGTATCTTGCCCTTCTGGGTTACTACAAAATGCTTGCTTTATGAGCATTGTTACTCGCTTCTGTCCAAGGACAGTGACGTACAAGAAAAAGAAGGCTTGCAGTAAGTTTGCAACAATGTTGCAGTAGTCTAACACATCATATGGCAGTCTTGCCAAGACAAGGAACAACCAAGCCACAGCCATGACAAGGAAGAGTTTGACAAACATATCAAAGCTGAAAAAAAATAGAAATTTTTCATAATTCTGAATAAGCAAGTAAATTTATTATTAACTCTTAAAAATTGAAGTCACAAACAAACACATGAATGTTTCTTTACCAGTATTTCATCTTATGATGTATTCTTCCTCTTGTTGCAATTCGGCTTATGGCCTGCCCAGTTGTCAAATAGAAGAATATGTTGACTAGGATTGTAAAGGCAATGGGTGTGAAAAATACTGCAATACCAAGTCTCCCTGAAATTAAAATAATACAGATATGAAAAGCAGCAATTTGGCATTAGAGCAATCAGAGCCTAAATGATAACTATTTGAATCAGTGTATTTTTAAAAGGAATTTGTAAATGGTGCTATTTTGTATTCAGATGAAATAATACTGCGAGTTTGTGAAATGCACCTATTGTTTCTTGTTTGCCTGCTGAGTCTCGTACTTCTGGCCTTGATGTATCCAGCATGAAATGTGCAAATAATGCAATTACAGCCATGGCTAGTGTAGCTCCCCAGGCATATGTGGAATAATAGCAGTATTTACGAGCATCAGTTACACGTAGAAACACATTGCGGGACCTGCAGACAGATAGAGAAAACATTATTTTGATTTGATCTTTATGAATGTCCTAAAATTGCTCTATATTTATTCATTGGTAGCATAACAAGACAGGTGATACCAATTAGTAATTTTTGTCATATATTTTTGAGACTCACCTGAAAGTCTTCCATATATAATATCCCAGGCTATTGAGCCAGAAGAAAGCTGCCAGAAGACTTACATACATTACTACATCTGTAAACATGAAGAATTGACCAGGTTAGTTTCTCATTATGGGATTGGCAGTGATTTACCGTTCTTTCAGTTGTGCACAAAGCTGTACATACCTGCCACAAGGAAAGATACATGGTTGGTATACTGGGTGAAGATGCTCACAAGATCTGCTGCTTGACTTACAATGAGACATATTGCCAATGTCGTGAGCATGTTTCCTACCAAATCACGTAACTGTGGGAGAACAAAGTAGAGCACTGCCACTAGCAAGTAGCAAGCAATGGCAATACCATGGCACACTGGATTCACAATTCGCTTCATTATGAAGTCCGTTCCATTAAGTGGGGCTTGCACATGAGGTGCACATACCACTGCATACTGTGCTTTGAAATCAAATTGACGGCCTACAATCTGAAAAGAAAATAAATATATTATATTATAAATTTTAATTCTTAGTCTGCATTTCCAATTACTCATTGAATATAGTACACATTTATTTATGATGTAAATGCAGAACTCAAATTATGAGTAGATTGACTCAGTTATTGTAAAGCAAATCCAGAAATTTAAGAAAATAATCTTATTTAAAATGTAGAGTATTGGCACAACTGTTGGTAATTTTACTTATGAGTTAAGAGTAAATGTGATAGTGAGAAATCTGTATGCTAAAATACAAAATTGACTATTTTGAGTGAACTATATGTTCTTGTGAAAATTTTGAACTGGCATATACAGTGTTCTGTGGGTAATGAATAATTTCGTTTCTTTGATTAATGTACTTTACATCTCGTTTCAATGTATTTTGGTACCCCAATTTTAGTCGCACATTATGTCATCGGCGACCAACGTTTAGAATTAAATGTTCAACTTTTGGTGCACATCATTGGTTGCAAATACTTTCAAGGAAAATTGCTCGACATCATGTAATGAAATACAGTGGAACACTTTTTACGACGTTTAACGCTTTGGAAAAGTAGAGGAACGTACCGTAAGGTGTGACGAGTCATTTAATAGTGCTTCGCCTCCCCCCCCCCCCATTCGTTACCAACAGTTTTTGCTTTTTAACGAAATAAATAAAATCTCGTGGGCAAGGAGGTGAAACACTGTGAAACCAAGGATCGATGGACGTGAGTTTGGAGGGTTTACGACCGCAACACTGTTTACTTCTCGGGTTACGCTGCAACCCAAATTCTTTAGCCAAGTATTTAAGTTCTTAACTTCGACGTTTTCTCGGAAATTACTTTTTTTCCAAATGTCATTCCACACCCTTTCATTCCACCTTCGCTCTCGACCCACAATTCTCAACCCTCTCTCACTCCTCTTGTACGGGAACCCATGCCACGTAAATTGCACACCTTACAACATGCAAGACCCTTCGAAATCGACGATCTCTAGAAAATGCATTTGAATATTAAGTTTTGCTTTCACTGCTGTGAAAAATTGTTTGGAGTTAGTGGCGTGCAGCAGCAAAAATGCATAGTGCGTGGGGTCCTGGGGCATCAAAATTTGGCTTTTCTGAAACGGCACGTGTGAATACTGAAGTTTCTATTTTCCGTGTCGCTTGCAGTCAGCGTGTCATGAGCAGTGACGCACTGCGCTATGAGAATATATAGTGCATGACATCAGGTATGAGAAATTGCTGATAAACATAATAAAATATTTGCATTTTCAGTCAATATCGAAACTGTTTCATTGTTTTTCCGTTTTTCCAGTCGTGCTGGATATCTAAAGGCGCCTTTGGCTCCTTTCACAAGAGTAGAGAGTGTGCTTAATTTTCCGTCAGTTTATGCGTGCAGAAGTAACAAAACAGACTAAGCACTTGCTGAGTATCCCCATGTGTTCAGGACCCCAGGCATTTTCATACAATGCCGAAAGCTTTTTTTACAATAATTTTGGTTATGAACGTTTATTACATGTTTTGCGAAACAAATGTTTTCCCGAACTATTCGAATTAACAAGTAAGGACATGTCGGTGCCATTCAGTGTCGGCTCGTGTACTTTTCGAGGAGAAATTTCAAAGATGTTAGTTGCAAAAATTACAGCCAATAAGATAAACAGCAAACTAGATTTCATGTGTTTTCTTACGATGAGATATACGAGAAAAATCTATCGATTCTATTTGCCCATTCTCACGCTCTTCCGCCAGCCCACGTGTGAGAAGATTACGCGCGCGCCAGATGCTCTGCCCGAAAATTGTCTCTTCTGACAGCAGGAGCGGTGAGTGATATGGACGATTAACACGAGAGGGGAGGAGATTGACAGTTACTCTTTACAGCGATTTAGATTGTTTTCGCCGCGTTAAAGCCGTGGGTTGTTTAATATTCTATCAAAGTAAATATCGTTGTAGCTATCATCCCCCCAAACAATACACATTTCTCGTCAAACATCAAAGTAAATATTTTATTCGGTAATTACTTTCAGAAGAAGAAAATATACGAGAAGAACGTTTCCCCCTTTCCCTCCCATGAAAGACCGCCACCGACGGTGTTGCATCGAGTGAGCGCACCGTGCGGCCTGTTGCCTCTGCGATCGCCGGAAGCGGGGCGCCGATGACGCCGTCGACCGTTCGACCACCGCGCAGCCTCGCCCGCGCGTTAGTCACTCGCTTGACCTTGGCGGCGAGGCGACCGGCCTGCTCTGCAGGCCCGCGTCCAGACGCGAGTTGCGTCCCGCCGTCTCCGCCACCCTGCTGCCTCGCCTCGCCTCCGCTCCGCGCCGCCCCCGCGCCCGCCTACCTCGGGCGGGCGCGTCGCCAGAACCGGAAACGCGCGCGGCCTACTCCGCCGCCAGCGCCACTCTGTGGTCGAACTCAGCGCGTTAGGGATGCGGCAGCGATGTCGATGTTTTCAAAACATCGATGTTCCCACAAAAATATCAGTGATTTATCGATATATTGAAACCGATCCTTTTTCAGCACCGATGTTTTTACATTTTCAAACTTTTGTTCGTGGATTAAAAATGCATTTTTACAGTTTTGTTAAAGTTAAAATAAGAAATAATAATTGTTGGTTCTACTATCTATGTGTCCGAACCACATGAACGCGGTTTGATTACTTTTATTGAGCAGACTGCTGTCCCTCGCCCGAGATGATCCAGATGCAATGGAATTTCCTTCGTCTTTCTCCTCGTTTTCGCACACGGAGAGGCGTTTTATTACTTCCTTTCCAGTTCAAGTCTAGAAACATATCTTTCAAATAATACATTCGCAAAATTTAGCTATAAAATGTAGCACTGTTCCCCTCTCCCCCTTGCAACAACTTATACATCGCACGTTCCATTTCGTACGTGCCGTATTTGTATTGTTACACTTGAATTGACGATTTTTCAGTATTTCGCGTTATCAAATAGTCTCTACTAATATTAGATATTAAATATACAAAGCGTAACTATGTGTGGAAATAAACAAAAAGACGTAAGCCAGTAAATGAAATATTAGAAATGGTTTCAATCGTACTTTTCATGTAGATTTCTAGGTCTGTTTAGTGTTTGAACTCACATCGAGTATTATTTAACACATCTCATGAGGTAAGGTTTCCTTCCATTTCTGCGAGTAGTTGTAGTTAAAAAATGGGATGAGGTGCCACACCGTAAGTGACTGTAAAACACTGGTTAAAATGAGTTAAAATGCGTGCGTATAGCTTTGCTGCAATCAAGTGGGATCCTTTTGGCTGTCTCTGGCACTCTTTCTCACATGAAAATAATTGCAGGTCAAATGCCGGTTGAGGTGGCGCTACACTGCCTTTCATCTGGAGGTCCTAAGGTTCGAGTCCCTACGGTTGCCGGATTTTCGACACTAGGTACATAGCTAGGTCGAACTGAGCCATTGTCTGGATGAGAATTCTAGCGGATGGCTGCTCTGAGTGAACGTTTCCCGAGGTTTCCCCGATCAACGTCAGGCTAATGCCCGAGCAGTACCGTAACTGACAGACCACGGACCACGCGCTGTGTTTCCTTTCTCTGTTGGTGCCCTCTGGTGAGGTACCTCGATGGGGAAATCCCCGCAAGTCGACGCCGGATTTCACCATCCAGCGAGTGAAGAACACCGTCGTCTATCGTGATAAAAACATGCACTACATTAACGAGACTAATGATCATAGCAGTTGCGGCAGGAAACACGAAATAATTAATCAATCCAACAGGGATATGGCAATGAAGTGAGGCGCGCTTTCCTCTCTGTCTTCTCTTCTGGACCTTTCTGCGCGTCCGCCAACTTGGCTGCAGGCGACGTGTGGGCGGGCGGGAGCGCGCGCGCCGCCTCGTTCGCGGCGCGTCCCCCGCTCGCGCCGCCGCCGCCGCTCGCTCGTTTCTTAATTACTCGCCGGGCCGCTGTTAAGTCGTTACGGCCGCGGACAAAGGCACCGTCTATGCGAGCGACTCCCTCCCCTCCCATCCGCTCCGCTCCGCGACTCGCGACTCGGCGGGGCGTGCTCGCTCCTCTCGGTACGCCACGCGACACGACGCGGCGGCTCGAGCCCTTCCCCGCCCCGCCCTGCCACCGCCACCTCTCGCGCCTTCACCTCCGCCTCCACCCCGCAGCCGCTCGCGCATGAAATTCCTAATGTTATAGTACAGTTTGTTTTGTCGTGTACTTGACGTAAATCAGCTGTTGCAGTTTCATCCAATCGGGGGCATATATATGTCGCTACAGTGATGTTACTATGGGGACATTTAAGCTTACGATTGAATGAAACTGTCAACAGCTGATTTACGTCAAGTACACCGTTAAATAAATCCTAGTATACCTGTCATCAATCATTCGCCCCCTCCTCTACCGCCTCGTCGCTATCGTCTCTGCCCCTCCTTTGCTGTCCCTCACCGCGGGCTTTGCTCTGCTTCGGCTCCGCACGTGCCTAAGCCTTGCCATCGTCCCCGCCGGGCATTGTCTCTGCCTCCGCCCCTCCTTTTCCTCCGGGCCCGAGCTAGCCATCGCCTTGCCTTTTCTTCAGTTATGCTCTGACTTTGCCTCCGTTCTGTCTACGCCTTGCTTCCGTTTTGCATCCGCACCGCCATTTCATCTGTTCCAGATGTCCGTTCACCCTCAGCTTCACCTCCGCCCGCTCGTTGGCTTCGCCCCGACTTTGCCCAACCTCCGCCTCCATCCATCTTAACCCCGCCGCCGCTCGAGATTTCTCTTGCGCCCGCCTCTGCCTCCCACTCTCTCTCTGCCCCTCTGCCGTTCCTAAGCTCCGGAAGCGTTTAACTGCTTGTACCCTCCGCTTCCGTTAGGGCACCGCCTCCGTACTCGTGAGCCTGGCGCACCTGCTGCCAAACGCTGGGATTTAAAGCAGAGCTGCTAATGCGGTGTCTTTTAAATATCATCAGTTGGTTAATATGCAGGAAATTAGTCGTTGAAGTACAAAATGTATAACAATACAATACAATACGTATAACCCAGGCAGCGAGTGACTTTAGTTTATTTGTTATAGTACCGATTAGGCCGACGCTTTTTTTCTCCAACTTAGTGCCTTAGTCAACGTAGTAACTTCGTGTCCTGAAAATTGTATTTCCTTTGAAACCGTATCGTATATTGTAAACCGTTTCCAAAAACTCTCATTTCCCGTGAATATACAGCGCAACTGGCATTGAGGGTAGTGTTAAATGTTCTTCGATGTGTGAGAATCGACTGGGTCCAAGTGAGAATTCCTTCCTGTATTATTTATTTTATCTCTATTAGTTTCGTAATATGTGTCCTATAGTAGTTGGAAATGAAAAAGAACGAACTGGTTATCTTTTTCTACACAAATTTTGTGAAGACTGCCTGTCAACAACTGCAGAATCAGTAACCAACTCCTTCAGCGCTCTAAAATCTCAGATAGTATGGCTGGGAGCAAAGGTATCTTTGGGGGCCAAGAAAAAGTCCGTATACATATTTTGTAGACGTAAATGGGCATCAAGAGAGATGCGAATTTCAGTAGTGTTGGTCGCTCAATGGAACTTGCTTCAGCTTTAATATGCCATTACTTGAATATGGCATTGCCAAAGCATGGAACTGTCCGTCTAGAACGTTTTTTTCCCCTTAATGGGAACGTTCCTCCCTTATCAGAACATAATTTGTAGATTGTTGCAGAATGTCAACATATCACATATTATGAGCTATTGGAGATTGTAAAGTGGTACTACACTTACTCCCGACCACAACAACCATTGATTTTTGAACTTGTAATTTATTTTTTCAAACTTCGAAGTTTTATTTGAATTACGAATGCGAGGTATGTGAGCGGTAAGTTTCTTTGAGTGGAAATATATACACAAGGAAATACTACGGAACTGTGGAAACTATTATGAAAATATATCCATAATTACGAAAGATGAATTTACTCTTTACACGAGTTTTAAATTTATTTAAATATCTTTTTAATTGCTTTATGAAATGAAGATTTGACTAATCACATCTTCCTCTGAGGAATTGTTATCACAAGTATTAAAATGTGTGGACCTCCAGATACGCTGTATGTTCTATGTCTTTAGTTTGTTTATGCAGTTTGACTGCTGTGTTATCGATATCTCTTCTGGATTGATTTTGCGTGATGTTAAATGTAGAAGTAATTTTCTCCAAATGATATTTCATAGTGCGGCATTTGCTGCACTAAGTAGACTCTTAATTTAAAACGAAATTGTACAAAGTTATAAATTTAAAAAACAGTATCAATGAAATAATTTTATATAAATCATTATTTTGCGCAATTTTATATTAATAATGTTGATTAATTGATTATTATAAAGTATGTTGTATGTTTATATCCGCTTTGTTAACTACTCTACTTCGTATCCTATACACGGAATTCGTCACCCCTTCACGCCACATTGCCGTGCGGTTTGTTGTATGAAAATCAATGATCAGTTCTATGGGAAATTTTATTTACTACATGTTTGATGAGAATTCTACTTGAAGTTGAGTAGAAATTGAGAAATTTACAAAAACTTCAATTGTAACCTTTTTATTTTTGTAAACTTAAATACTTCGAAAACCTTTTGTCTAATAAAATGGTAGGACCAATTTTGTGGGAATTTTATGCTCTTTAATCTTGTAATGTGGGGTATTCAACAAGAAAGGCAGAGGAAGCGGGATATTAAAAAAAACAACTATTTTTCGGGATTTTTCCGCAGATGAAACCTAACTTGATTGGACAATGAGTGGAAATTTTGAGTCCGACCTTGCTGTCCAGTGCTCTCGTACATTACTTCAGAAACGTTTCATTACTACGGCTATGTAAAATTTTGCTATCACGACAGCAATCGATGTACATTGTCTGATGCTTCTCTAACACGATTATTTAGCAACAAAATTTCGTTGTAGATTGACCAGGCAAGATATCAGTAGGGACATAATTCAAGAAATCTACGTTGACGGGGCGGCATATATGCTTTCAATCCGAATGCCCCATGAATTGTGAGTAATGTAAATATAAACACCGACAAAGCCATTTGGTTCTACGTCAACAGCAGAGGCAGTAATGTTTGAAAGGACCATTGAAATGGAAATTTTTTCGTCTTCCTGATTTAGTTCATTATGGCCTTGCTCATTTTAGTTGCACCTTTTGAACTGCTGTTCGAAAGGGATCTGAATACTCAGCACATTTGGTGTTTGCAGAATGTGTTTACGTGGTGTGGCGATGGGATCTCAGGTGTGTCAATTTTTTCACGGAATTTGAGAGTAAAATTCATTATAGTGAAAGAGGTCGGGGGTGCACGCCTGTTTTATTATTATTATTGATAATAATAACAATAACGACAGTAAAGAGTTTAATCATTGGGCAACCACGCGTAACAGGAATAGTTTTGTATTTAAATAGTAATTTTCTGTAACTACAGAGCGGTCTCGTCCTCTTGAATTGTCCTTGTTTAACTACAGCTACTCACCAATATGATGGTGCATCACGAGAATATAGCATCCATTCTGACGCCATATTTTAGTACAAATTTTCTTTATCGAAGTTACTTATTTCGTGCACGATAACGCACGAGAATTCTGGTCTGATGCTTTCCCATTTAACTCTTTCGAAACGTTGGAGTTCGGTCATGCATGCGGCGCGAGGTTCAAAAATGGATTCTTATCGTACACGATATGAACGCTGCCCAACAAACTCGCAAATGTTTCAGCGGTCCAGGCGAAAATTCTTCCACCGCCGTATTAAATTCCTTCCGACCATAGAGGTGCGTGTCCCACCTCCGCTCGGATTTCGCGGCCGCTGCCACCTGCTGGACCGGTCCCCGTCTCCGCCCCTCATCCCCTCCCCCGCGACCCCGCCCCGCCGTCCGGGCCCACGCCCGGAGCAAGGCCGCATGCGATGAGGCGGGGCTCTGCCATCGCATCCGCGCCGAAGACCTGGTTGGAAAAGAAGAGGGCAAAAACGGAACTGCAAAGGTGCAGACTGATGAAGCACGAGATTCGGGTGCCCGCGGTGGATTTTCGACCCGAGTTCAATAGAGGAGACGAAGCCGACCCCGTCTAAATGAGAATATTCGCAGCAGCTGCGTTGGTCGTTCGTTTCCGAGGTTTTCTCCCTTCTACATCAGGCGGATGCCGCAGCTGTGCCGAGGACCGCGCGCTATCCTAACTTTCTCACTAACTTATTCTAGGAATCAACACGAAAGAATAACACAGGTGGTGGGAGTTGGAGAAAGGTTTCCTAGAACGTGTTCCTTAGCATTTTGTTCTAATATGAGCAAATTTCAAAATATACATAACCATGCTCATTTTTTAAAAACTATTCTTGGTCATAGCCTCACGGCAAACATGAAAGTATTGAATACTTTTTTTAAGGAATTATGTAGAATTAATGAGAAGGTAAAGCAATGCTAAGAAGTAACGCAAATTCGAAAGAATTAATGACCATCTGACTTCTTAAAAATTCCTTGAGTTTGTAATTCTTCTACCCAACATGACAAAAAAAGGTGAGAAAAGAAAGTTCGAAATAAGAACTATTGTTCTTTACGTATACCGCGTGCTTCACTGTTGTAAACTAGATGATCTTTAAAAAACTTTTTTGGCCACTTTTGCGTTTTCCAAAACACTGCGCCGCCGGTCGGGGCGCCGCTCTGCAGCTACCGCCGTCGCTCTTCCTCGTCGTCTTTCTTCCTCTTTTGCCTTCCTGTTTCTGTCACTCCGCGCCGTCCACTCTTTCCGGCTCGGTTTCGCCTCTCGCTGAATGAGGTAACGGTTATTGATGTGATTTCATGGTCTTGGAATCCAGTCGAAAGCAACACTTTTACCTTCTTGTGCTCATTGAACTGCAGGAAAGTTTTCAGCATGTGCTGTGCGGTCCTGGAAGCTACATCTGTACAACATTGCATTCACCGAATAAACCATGAAGATATTCAAATAATGTCATTTTTCGAGGTCTGTGAGAAAATTGTTTTACCACTCATTAAAAATGTAATTTTTTAACGGGAATTGGAATGGTTCGTGGGATTAAGCAGATACTACGAAAATTAATTGTTGACTGCTTTCCAGCTGTTTGATTCATATTTGAAGGAAATTTCATATGTGATTTGCAAGTGTGTAATATTAAAAAGATTGATCGCGTATTTTGTTTTACTTTTGATCTTTCACATTGTTAGCTCAGTTTTGCTGTTTTCCAGAGATGTAGGTATAGGACAAACACAATCAGGAATGTTAACACCTGCCATTTAGGAAGCTCGCCTGTTCTTCGATTGTAATTGCAACCGTCATTTTTTCCCCTATTGCTCGTTTTTGTGGTAAACATTCGCTTCTTATATCTCGAATATCGGCGCTGGCCGTCGCATGCGTTGCGTTCCAGGCGCGCAGTTCGGCGGCGCGGCGCACGCGAGCTGCCTCCAAGGCTGCGGCGTGGCGCCTCGTGGCGCGGTGCCGCGCCGGTGACTTCAACGCTCGGCCAGGCCACGCCCGCCTTCCGGCCGCTCCCACGTGCGCCCGCCGCCCGGGAAGACGCCGCCACCGCGAACCGTGTCCTGCTCCGATCGGTAGTTTCTCCGATCACGTCCAGAGCGGCTTGTTGCTTTAAAACTGTTTCTTGACAAGGGAAGCGTTTTGAATGTTGCTTCGGTTGCTTTTATACGATGTTTTGTCGTTGACTTGTAATAGGAAGTATAGGTCACCTTACAACATAATTTGAACGTCCACGAACGTGCCCAGGGCGCCAAGTTCTTTAAATCTGGATCCGACAGCGAAAAGTACGTGTGGATGGGAAGATCCCACGCAATTTGTTCATCGTTTTGCTAGTATTTGCATTTACGCGTAGATCCACGTTGAGCATGATGGAGTGTTTGACATTTTGACGCAACTTGAATTTTGTATTTGTTTGGCTACGAAGACACGTGCGTGACAAGTCATTTCGTCTTATAAAAAGGCTTTTTTTTGGTAATTTGTTTTAAATTCCTTAATTTTGCGTTACAATGACCGCATCAAGAGTAACGGGTTTATTCCCAAACTCTAGCTGTCTAAAGAACATCATGGCGTGTTAATGATATCTAAACTGTAGTTTTCTGAAAAAACAACATTGAGTGGAGAATTAAATCTGGGTAGCGCAAATGGGATTTTGTGGGCCGGTTTTTGTACGTTGTGAATGGCGAATTCACACGTTATTAAAAATTCGTTTCGTTGAATGGCTGCGAAAATTCACGAAGCGTCAACTTCTTCTTTTTCGCGTGGTGGTTTAGGTGTTTTACGTCAGTACTCTTGTGAGACGTACATTGGCTGATGACGTGAAAAGGCGTTATGCAAGAAATGGGCAGCGATTTGCTGATATGTTTGGCTAAAACATGCATGTGCATACCACGAACACTTTTAGCATGCTATCGGTCAATGTCTCCAATCTTACTTCCTGAACTAATAATATTTCATGCTGAATTTCTTTTCTTAGTTTACTTAATTTAATTTCGTACGTGTTTGTATTTCGAAAACTAATTGTGTGGTGAGTCCTATGAAAACTCGTGTACTTCAGTGAAAGAAGCCGATATCAATACTATCAATGTTTTGATGATGTTGATTATACGTACGTTTATTTTCCAGAAAAACTGCACTCGGTGGGCAGCCCAAGCAATTTCTTTTGTTCTTCGCGAATTCGTTTCATTGCGGCAAAGGCTTCATACACGTTCGCAATACGTGACAATTTTACTCGCCCGGGTTTGTGTGTATCACGTTCAAACGCACAGCGGCCGTCTAACCTTTACCTCCGTCCCCTCTGTTACTGACCTTGTCCGGGAGAGGAAGCGGCGCTAAATGCCCTGCAGAGGGTACTTTATTCAGATTTACGCGCACATAAACCCAGGACTGTCAAAGTCAAATTTGCCCATTGAACATCAGGAGCCAATGGGGTTTCCTCATGATGGTTGCCTGCTTGGTTGTGGTTACAGACTCCTGTCTCCCCGGACGGGTTAAACTTTATGAGTAAAATTGTCATTTATCGTAAAAGTGTAGGCGTTTCTGCATTTCGGTAGTTGCCGAGATGTCACGGTATCTTGGTTCTTGCAGTGGCGATCGTGAAGGTGCACTTGGTGGTGGCAGCATGACGCTCCACTGACCGGCAGGAAGAGGGCAAAGCATTCTGTGCTGCCAGGTCGCACTATGTTCCGGTGACGAACTCGTTGGGACGAAATGAACGTTGTGCTTGGAAATTATTAACGAATTTTATCTACGCTTAAATGTACATTTTCGTAAGATTTTAATGTGATGTGCCTTTGATATTGCGAATATATTGAGGATGAGTGACCAACATCCCTCATCTTGTTTTCATAGTAGCGATTCTTGGTAACAGTTGATTCTTTTTTTTTTCTTCTTACGTTAGTGTAAGTTAGAGTTGCCAGAATTTAAGCACTTCGCTGGAAGTTTTAAGCTGTTTTTCACCAGCAACTAAATATTGAAACAGTGTATAAAATACAGCACGAATGAAACGAAAACAAAATTGGACAAATTAGTTTTACGTAATTATAAAACTTCAGTTAGGTAGTACTAACAAGGATTCTACTTCGGAGTAACTAGTATATAACGTAACACGCGTTGTGCAATTAATCATTACTTCAGTATAGTAGCGCAACTTAAAGTGTGGGCATGCGTTTGCTCCCTTGGAGCTTTGAGGCATCGAGAAGTTATTGACCTCGCGCGTTGCCACCGGCTGAAGTGGCTGAGGGCATCGCTTGATGTCACTTCACTGCCTCGGAACGGAAGGTCCTAAGGTTTGAGTCTCGACGGTGGCAGGATTTTTGACACTGGCCGCCCCTGACAAACTATTGAATAATTGACAAACGATTGATTATTTGACACACATGTGAAGATTTACTAGATCACCTCAAATTAGTCACATTTCTGAATTATTAATAACAGTGATCATCGCAGTACAATCTTTCGTCCAATCAACGTTACAAAATCTACGTAGGCTAAAATAATTCAGTATTGCTTCTGCCAGGGTATGTGCTACTAATTTTTTATGCTAAATAGTTTTCGAAGTTTATTGTCAAAGTATATTATTGTATTCATGATTAAGTGTGACATAACCCGACCTTATTTAATTTTCCGCGTGCTTCATGTTAATTCCAGTAAATTAATTAAAACAATTATCTTAAACTTAAGTTACAAAGAAATACTAGCATTTAAATCACTTTGTTTCATGTCCCCTTCCCTCAAATTTTAAGTGCTAGAGACATCTACGAAGTTCATACGTGGCCCGATGTAAATGAAAGTTTGTTACTTCCAGTGTGTTACGACAGTTCCATGTTTATCTGGGACGCTGTAGCCAACATCAAGGAGTGAAAAATTTATTGGAAAGACATTCGAAGAAAGGAGCGGACTCAGTGTGAATTATCCACGTCAGATGAACACGCACGTGAATGAAGCGTGACGTCTGTTTTGCTCCAAAAGCATTACGGACGTTCAGTGTGCTTGGTTCTGGGCTCTCTGATGACTCACCTCCTCGGGCTGAGAAAACTGCGGATCGAGCATAAAATGCGGCCAGTCGACGCCGTCGCTTTTTGTGGCAACCCGACCGAATTTACTTCTTAGAACCAAGAGCGTGTCTGGTCACGTCGTTCGTCTGAATTTACTTGTTCTTTGTTTTCCTCGTCTGGCACCAGTAGATTTGATAATAATTGTAGAGCGGACTTCACTCCCTAATGCATTGTCTTAACTTCAAATTTCTAAAATGACGATCATGCTATCAATCATATGAATTATGATTGATCTTCAATGCGTAAGTTAACTGAGAACAGAATATTTTCATCTATAGCTATGATGAACTTTATGGAAGTATTTATGGAAAATATTAATTTCCTGGATCATAGCCTCTTGTAGTGCTGAAGAAGCAGGCTAAATGCTGGCATTTTTATCCATGAAATAATTGGCTATAAATTATACAGAATTAAGAATAAAATAAATTATGCTAAACTTTTACCTCTGTATCTTTTACCTCGTCTGAATTAATTAGTAACAACTAATAAAAAATAGGTTGTTAGTACAATTTATTTTCCACTTTGGAAAATAGTTCATACCGAATAGTGAAAACATTATCGTACATCTACGAACACGAATAAAATGTAAACGAGAGCTTACCCTGCAAAATGGGCTTCCATAATACTGTTAATATCAGGATATTAATTCTAGTACGATAGACTGAAAAAAAATCGGAATTACCTTTAATACGCACCAGTTGGGTCTTATCTAACACACTACTATACGTGTGGATTTTAAAATTACGCTATTTGCAATACTAATTACGCGAAACTCATTTATAAATCTCGCGACGAGAAGTTGAGTAACCGCTAGTCAAATATAATGAAATTGTTTTTCTAAACGGAATCAATTTGTATGGTCTATGGAATGCTGTTCCGCATCTCAGTTGATTGTGGAAAACTAGAGAGTGAGGAAAATGCCATTATGAATGAACAATGTGCCGCAGAACATTCGGGTTGCTTACTGCGTCTTGTCTCTAGCGCTGTGAAAAGAGGCTTCACTTTCGACTTTCCACTTCGCAGGAGACTCCCTTCCCTTCCCGGCATGAGGTTTGTTTGTGCTTCGGCACATTCTGGCTGGGCGAGGAAAGCAACGGCAAACTTCCTTACTTCCTCCAAATAGCCTAAGTACACCATATTCCCACAAAGCTCGCTTGCGCTGATGGTCGCAAGACTCCGGGTTCGATTCCTACGTTGAGGGGGGGATGTAATTTGTAGTTTCTGCAAAACGATGCAATCGCGGCGATGCTGCAAATAAGTAAGGGGGATGTAATGTTGAGTAATTCTTGCGTTCGTGCGTGAAAGTGTAAATGCAACAGACGTAGGACCTTAGGGTGCTTCGGCGCTTTCTGGTGGGGTGAGGAAGGCAACGGCCAACTACCGGATTTTTTTTCTCCAAATTGCATAGTGTTCCTCATTCTCTGATCCTCATCCACCTTCAGGTCGAGGAAATACTGACTGACTTCCCAGGGCGCCGCTAAGGGGAAGGAGCCAGGAGTAGCGGCGCCGACAGCGTTCGTTTCGGGGGCCCTTCCTTTGTCGGCGCTAAACATAGCCTCGACGCGCGTCTGCCCGGGAAGGGCAGCGAAGGGCGACCGGCGCGGCGCCACGGAAAATGGGGCTGAGCTGAATAGGGCGGGGGCGGGACGGAGCGGGGAAGGGATGGAGAGCAAGCCGAACGGGCCAGGGCGGAGTTGAGGAGCGGGGAAGGACTGGAGGCGGAACGCGGTGGCGCGGAGCGGGACGTGATGGAGGCTGAATGGGTGCGGAGCGGAGACGGGAAGAGAAGCGATGGAGCGGCGCGGGGGAAGAGCGACAGAGTGGAGGCGGGATGGGACAGAACAGAGCCTAAGGCACGAAGCGGCGCGGAGGATGTGCGTGAGAACGGGCAACTGAGGAAGATCGGGACGGGATAGGCTGACGGGGGCGGACCTGAGCGGAATACAGTATTGTTTGACGATCTGCTAAAGCAGATAGCAGCGGAATACGTCTGGAATGCGCTGAGTAATGGGCGGTAATAAAAAAAAGAAGAACAGATTATAAGTCAGTTGGATTAAATTGTCATAGCAAAAATCAGCCAAATCGACCAGCTTTGCTCGCGCATTTCCAAGTCGACGGTGAAACTTCGCCCATTGGACTCCACAATTAAAATAAAACATACATTAAACGCCAAATAGACCAGGCAAATTTCAGGAAAGTGCGGATGCCTCTCTTCTTCACGTTCTTCCTGCGGGTGACTTCTACTAAATTAGCTTTCGACTTCATTAATTACGCGCGTTCCATTTTCGTGTCCATATGCTTGCAGCTATTAAAAAAATACTCGAGAGTGGGGAGGGGCGGGGGAGAAGTGGATGGTGGGGAATGAGACGGGTGGAGGGAAGTGAGCGGAGTGGAGAGTGGCGTGGTGGAGCGGAGGCGGCTCGCGGCGGCCGCCGCCCGAAGCAGGGGACGGCCACGCGTGGCGACAGGGGGCGACGCTGTGGACTGGAGCGTGAAGCACCGCGCCGGAGGAGCTCGAGTGGAGAACAATCGGCCGCAGTGGAATATTGACGGCACAGCTTTTCGGGGCTTGTCCACAAGGTTGATTACAGCGGGAGCGCATTTGATTAAGAAACTGAAGGTTAAAAAAAAATATTTCAATGAATTTTCAGTATATTTCAATATTGGTTTACTACGTAATAGTGATACTCCATTCGCCGATGAAATTAAAATCGCGTGAACGTCATCAGTTCACAAGAGGAAAATGTGACACCTCGCAGCATTGCTCGAAGTGCATCGGGGCCTGACCACCTGACTTACGCCTGACCACCTGACTTAATGCAGCTCGTGGCCAAGCCAAAAATAACAGTAACCAATATACTGTGAATTGAGCAAGACAACACTGTGAAACGGAGTTCACGTCTTACTTGAGCTTGAGCACGGAAATAAAGTACGTAGTCATTTAAATTCTAGAATATTCGTGTTGCCTCATCTGCCATTCCCAGATGTGCACCCGGAGATATATGCATATACACAAAGAGCTAAAAACTGGCAAAAGGTGGAGCAACTCTTGGATGAATAGAGCTACGAATGACGTCAAAAGCGGAGGAGCCAGAGCGATGTTGGTTACACGCACGCAAGAGCAAGGCGCGGCTGAAGCGGCCTTGCCGCAGGGTTGCAGAGTTGGGTGAAACGACTCTTGACGCGGAGTGTTGGGAGGTGAAGCGTGTGTTAGAGAGATTTCAAGGGGTTGTGCCTGTGCCTCCCTGACTCTTGCGCGTAGGAAAAAGCTCATCTCTTTCTTTATTCTATTACGAAATAATAAAAGAATAAGATATTAATTTATAATTAATTTTATGCTGTTTGATTACGAGTATTACAAGAGATAGTTTTCAACAAGTGCAAGTGAGTCTGTAAAATGCACTTGTCCTACCCCGTGCCCTTATCGCTGTCCTGCATCCGCGCCTGGCATGTATCATCAAGAGAAGCGCTTGAGGAGACGCACGCAAGGGCGGATCGGGCAACGCCAAGGGATGTGGCGCGACGGGCATTGACGGCGGGAGCGGCGGTCGTGGTGTTGGATGCGGTAACGTTGGTGGTGGTGGTGACTGCTGTGGCGTCGGTAGAGAAGGGGCGGGGCGGCGGTTACGACGGGGACAGGGCGTAGCTTGCCCCCGCCCCCGCCGTCGCATGCATTTATAAACGCCCGCGGACGCGCGACCTTGGCGCGCTGCGTTACGCAATGCTTTTTTTCCCGCCTCGCGCGCCAGCGGTATTTGCGCTTCTCGCGAGTCGATCACGCAGGCGCGCCCGCCGCCCGCCCCCTCTTCCTCCCGCGTGTTTGCTTCCCGTAATACGGCACGACGACAGCCTGCTAGCCCCCCCCCCCCTAACCACCGCATTTTTGAAAGGCAGAGCGTTAGGTTGGTGGAGATATTGACACAAATCGCATTGTAGTAGACAACGTCTGCATGGGCAAAATAGTACACAGGACCCAGCTCTTTCTGTAAAGCCAAATCATTGTTTTCATAATTGGGTCCTTGTCTCTGGAACTAATCTTAGTCAATAGTGTCATTTCTACATACGAGGCACGGCCTATTTTCTTCATGAGGGTCTTGATGAAAGACAGGTTGTCCCTGTTCCTTCTTGCCTAAAACTTACCCCTACATTTTCTTTGAACGTTCTTGTCTCGAATTGCATGCCTTAATGGCCAAAATAGAAACAAAAATAACGTTTATATTTTGTTAAATTACTTAAAAGTGAGTTCGAGTTGTATATTAACTGCCGAGAAGTTTTGAATCTGGCGTATTAGTACTGTACGCAGAAGGTATTTTTACGTATCTTAAACGCATGTCGAAAGCGAACATTTCCGGGCTTATTGCACTGTTTCTGTTTTGTAAGTATCTTTTCACGTGCACAATTCTATTAATCTTTCGTGTTGCATTAATCTCCAGGTTGAGAAATGATCTCGCGACGCAATATCGCTAACTTAATCAACTTGAGTTTTTGCCAGCATGTGATCTTACAACACACACGTTTACACTAACGTGCGTTACAGGAGTAATGCTTGTTCTCCTATGTGCATTGATGCTTTTATGTAATTAAGTCGGTGATAACACGATTTTGTGTTTGAAAATATGTATTTGTATGAAACGTGTTCTAAATAAGTAAATCCGTCGTATTTTGTAATTGAAAAAATGCACGAAAACGACTTTATTGGAATTAGATGAAAGAGATCGCTTGCGTACCGAGAGAAAATATGGAAAATTTAAATTTATTTTTTACATGTTTCTCTTAAAGTAATTGTACATTGTTACATTATTTATTGCAGAATTAACTATTTCAATTATTTCCTGTTAAAAGAGATTCCAACCATGAAAAGCCACATCTTAGTCATAAGTCATGAAAAAGTGGATCCTTCAGTTAATAACTGGCTCACATTCATTAAATCTATGTAAAACTGATGATGAGCTGAAGAAACATAATTCAATTCTAATACGTATCTGATCTTGTCGGGTTTCAATTGTGTTACATTGCGTACCGAGTCATAATTTACTTAGCAAAACCTTTGTTTTCTAATACCATTATTTTGGTTGTCTTGTCCAAAAATAGGCCAGTGTTGAGAAACGTATCATTTTACTACTTTGAATGCATTTCTGACCCTAGCTTTCCTTTTCAACTCAAGTCAGTCCTCAAGAAAATTGTATAAGGGCCTGCTGTTTTAGATACTTCTGCTAAATTGCACACATTCATTCTGATCTAAGTATAACCAGTAACCCACGATATTGTTTGAGAAAACAATGTGATATATCATACGTATATTTGCTGACCATAACGCTACCACGATAGATGTCAGTTCACCCAATTTTACTATTTCTCCACAGCGGTTTTGAAAACGTGTGTGTTGTGCAGCCACGATACAGACTATTTTGTCGTTGCCTTAATCGCATAGAGAATAGCGTGTGGATTCGATATCTAAAAGGTATATGATGCGACATCAAAAATATCCTTCTCTTGTGCTTCCCCGTCTTTGCATTGGTTGGTCGACGTGCGTGCTGTAGTGGGTGGGGGTGGGGGATGGAGGCGAGGGTCGCTCGCTCCTTGTACGGAACTGCGGGTCCATTCTTCTTCCGCCGTTCTTCAGACGCTCTTGCGTGAGGGCGTCTAACAATCGCGAGAGCTCGGGAAGATATTGATCGAGCTTCGGCACGAGGTAACGCAACGGGAGCGGTCGAAGGAACTGCATCTCGGGCCTGAGAAGGCCGCGCACTTGAGTCGGACCGCATGGCGTCGTGTGCGAGTGGGCTAGATTGTCCGCTTCTGTATCGCTTTTTCCAGTCAGTGTACAGATATCGGTTTCACTACTGTAGGTAATTGTTTGCAAGCGTCATTATCAGTATTTGTCACAATTTCAAATTCCTACGACCATTAATTTGAAAAAAAATATAACTTTGTAAAGTAATGATTAGATACCATATATTAATACACTTATGTAATAAAGCAATTATAATTGCGTAATTAATAAGAAAATCGTAAATGCTTATTTAATCCTAAGAAAATACGTTATTTACGTTACTTCATTATATTACGTTATTTAATTATATCAGGATTATTAATTTTAGGTTAAATATTGTAAATAATTGAAACTTATTTATGAATTACACAATTTGTTCTTGCTTGTTGGAAATACGTATCTGGAATGGCGGCTTTATTACTAATAAACAATTTTTAAAATACAAATAATGTCTAGATTTGTCTCTGCACCATGATTATTTTCGGTTGACAACAGCGGGTATAAATGAATACTCCAGAATCGTTAGGTGCAATGTATTCCTGATGGCGCGAGACGAAGGATAACTTTCTCTGCGGGTCTCTTAAAGCTTTGTGTACTTTCTCGGCCACAAGTACGTATCAGTAAGACATTGTAGTGATTCATCATACGTTAGAGCCATAATTGGTTCTCACGAGAAAGCGAGGACTTAAAGAATTGTGTCAAGGTAATGCATCGTGATCTCCCTTCTTTAAAGCATGACATTGCATTTCAAGTAACTACTACGCGCTTGGCTTTCCTGATTCAGTAATTACTTGTACGACAAAAATGGTTCTGTTTCATAAACATTGTATATATTTATAGGGGAAAGTAATTTCTTGCTATTCTTGCTCTGTACACAGCGTTTGACCTCTTTACTAACGATATAGCGGGATATGCCTTTGTACAGCTGTCTTGATTCCAAGTGCCTGCCGGTTGGTTATCATGGGTGCGGACAGAGCTCAATTTAGGGAAAGGCACGATGACAGTCCTGTGAACGAATCGATTTATATTTCTGACGTTGATATCAAAGGTTAAAGCAACACCTCGCAATTTAATTTTCGTGGCGATGCATTGAGCTGTTACGGTGTCCTCTAGAGACGTGTTTCCTTATGTTTAAACGCTCCAATTTAATTTACAAGTACAGAACCTGTAACATTTTATTTTTAATGGTGTCAATTATACATATTTGTTCGGTGTCTCCGTGACATTTCCAAACATCGATGTTCAAAATGAAAATATAGATCTTAATATTACATTGTCCTAAAACGAAGATTTTAAACATCGGTGTTAATAAAATCGATATATTAACCTCCAATATTAATGTGGGCGCTTAGGGATTTCATTTGGCGGATAATTAGTATATTTAAAGTGTCCATACAGAAAACTAACGAAGCCTCTCCCCCCCTGAAAAAAAATTATTAAATGAACAGGAATAATCAACTCGAATTTGAAAATCAACCATTATCTTCACAATTTTAAAAATGAATATTTCAGGATTTTTGATACTTTAAATAGTCTGAAGACAATGACAGAGAAGTTTGTTACACAGTAACAAGGTCACATAATAGGAAACGGTTACTGTTCGGAACATCTTTCCGACGTAATTGCCTCTCCTTAATGGTGACAATAAAATATTTTCAATGTTTAGGAACTATTATAAACTTTTGTGTAGAAAAATATTCGAGACACCCTATCCTGAAGCTCCCTCCTTAAATGATCAATCTGTTTATGTGTTAATCCAGTCTTGTGTGCTCCGGGGTTAATGAAGGGATCGTTCCCTTGCACGTGCCAAGATGCGCGCGAGGTACAGGGGGAGGGGAGCGGGAGCGATCGTGTCGCTGGGATCCCAGTTTCCCACGACGACGCGGTCCACTTCCTGCCGGAAGCGGTGACGCACGGCTGCCCGCGGGCCTGAGCGCTCTCGCCCCGCGCTCGCTCGCCCGCTCGACGACGCGACGCGACGGCTGTGGGACGGGGCGGGGCGGGGGCGGCGGCCGTCGCTGTATGGAGGATGATCGAAGGTTGTCACACTCTGTTGAGTTTCGCTATTTGCAGAATGAAAGGTTTTACACAATGCTTCTGGCTTGGAGTTGTACGAAACTGCAAGTTTCCGTGTGATATAGTGATGATTTGCTGTGGCAAAGTAAAATAAAAAAAATGTGTGTCAGAAATAGTAAAAAAGGAATAACTTTAAGATTGTACTAGTATTGTGCAATGGAGTTTAGATTTTAATCACGAGACTTGTAATTGATATTTAGTGTAAATAATACTATATAAAAAAACTAAGAATAAAGAGATGAAATTGGCGCAAACCGACCTGAAGAGGGGGAAATAAGAAATAGTATAAGTTTAATAATTTGAATGTAATAATTAGGTGCGCGTGAGTCCGCTGGAAAGCATAAAAAGCTCTGCAAGGATCCTGTACCAGAACCACTATTCTGACGTAAATCAAATATTCCGTTTATGGCGACGATTGACCGTGATTCCTATAGTGCGTAGGAAATACAATTTCATTTATAACATCCGCTTGAGGAATGTCCAATTACATCACGTTACAGCTCACCTTCAATTGATTTAGGAGTTATGTACTTCACTGTAGAGAGTAATTGCTACTATTAAAAGCTCATGGTAGAGCATTTAAAAGCTTTATAGCTGAGATACGTTCGTGAATTGTCTGACAACTACTGTTGGTTGAACACAAACGAATCGGTGCGACATGAACAAACATAGTTTCCAAACATCGATATTCAAAATGAAAACATCGATGGTAATAGTACATCGTCTTAAAATCATCGATGATTTTAAATAACGATATTTTCTAAAGTGGTTTACTAACCTCCAACATTAATGTTCCCGCAGAAATTTTTGATTTGACGGTGGTCATGTTTATTGATTTATAATTGAGAGTTAACTGACAAAACAATAAAAAAATGATCAAAAAATTACATAATAACACGACAGTTATTATTACCTGGTTGAATAAGACCGAAAGAATGAACTGAATTTATCGACGAAAACTCGTCCAACTTACTCTCACATTTACTCAAATTGGTCTGAAAGAATATTCGTTTCATTGAAAACTCGAACATTACATTTTTTGTTATTATGGATCTTATTCGTAAAAAAAATGAACGATGAAGTAAAATCATTGACAATAACACATCGATGTTTAAAACGCGTCAGCGACAATATTAATTTAATTAATTTTGAAAACCTCGACATCGAAAGCGCTTTTGCGCGGTGCGTCTGCAATGACATTGAGTCCCGAGATATCTAGAGAAGGGCAACCTGAACGACCGCTGCCAATTGATGCACTGTCACACGACGGCTGTGTCAAGTACCGTGTTGAAGAAATGGTAATAATTGAAGGCTGAGAGTTTTGAGCGTGTAATATTATGTTTTGAGTGAATTGATCGTCCTCCGACGCACACTTTTTCAACTTCCCCCAACAACTGAATGGCGAAATCAGCGGCGCAAAGGACCGCGCGCCCTCTCTGAACATAGGCAGCAGGCGCCGCAGGCGAAGGCGCCGTGGTCGGCGGGGTCGGCGTGCGCTCCCGGAAGGCGCCGCGCCGTGGCAGCGGCCTTGGGGGGCGGGAGGCCGCTGTTCTACCTGACCTACCGCCTTTCGTCGCGCTCTCGTTTTTGGCCGCGTTGTTTTCTGTGTCCGCGCTGCTGTGAATCAGGTTGCAGTTTTTAGATGGATGTCCCTGATTTTAATGTTAGTTACTACCGTGAGATTTTATTTTCTTTTTTCGAACACCAAGGAAGATTAGCAAGGATTTGCATTATTGGTCAATTGTAATTTTTTTAAAAAACGTCAATTTAAGTATATTAATTTAGTAAGCAGCGACTTGTGACAGATTTCTCGAACTACAGCTTTTCTTTTGAAGTTGAACCGGGTTACTCGGAAAGTTGCGACATCGTGTCTACAAATGTGTCAAAGGTGTGTGGAACGATAATGTTTTCATGTCACTGCATCGAGAATCCTCTGCCTTCTTCCAAAAGTTGCATTCTTGGACGGTTCTTTAGCACCTTGGGATTTTCAGATAATTCCAGGGGTTTCTTTGTTAATCATGCTCTTTGTTTGGGCGATAGCCACGATATCCCTCTTCGCACGGCCTTCCTGAGAATAGCTTTCCCCTGTCCCAGCTTCCCCCGTAGTCTGCCGATCATTTACCTCTTTTTCCAACGACGACATTTTTTTGTGAAAATGAAATCTGATATGCTGGAATCTCAAGTTTCTAGCAATATTCGCGATGAGTTTTCCTTATAAGGTCGCAAGCGAGGCAGTCCTGAAACGGGAGCGCACGGCGTCAATTGTCAAATATTTCTCATGTGTTTAGTGGGTAATCGTGTTCCCCAGGCGAGTAATGTTAAGAAAAATAGTCAATGTTAACAAAAATAATTCACGTTAGCAAATGTGATAATCATTCATTGCACTTATTTATCGAGAAGTCTTATTGCCAAAACAATTGTGATTTTAGTAGTTGTGAATTTTTTCGAATCTTACTCCATGGAATTTTATAATATTTTTCTTTAGTTATTTCTCTTTCACATGTTCCACTTAAAAAGCTTTTGTCTTTCAAGTAGATCTTTTGATGATTGCTCACTGATGCCTTCCTTTGTTCTTTGGACATTCCTTCTCAGGCTCATTCCGGTACCATCAACATATTTTTGTGTTGTGGGCTTCTTCGTCCTGTACGTGTCTTGTATATCTCTTTCATTTTTCTTCCTTTTTTGCCTTCGATATTCATTTCCTCTCCCGCAGATTCTACACATTTGCGACAGAGTAGTTTTTCAGGAAATAACGAAATACATGCGATTGTTCTCATTTCTACATCACCGCCGTCAAACGTTCTAAATAGGAAAATTGTGTGTCATAGCAATGCGTTAAGTGTCGTAGGAGACAAGGAGTATTGTAGTAAACTCAGGCAATTAGGCTTGTGCTTTGCCTGGTGGTAATTGGGGCTAATATTGCAAATTGCTAGTGTTGCAGATCTCGTGTACTTTGAGGTTATGGTAATAAGTATATTATTGCTTATAAGATTGTATTGCTTCTGGTATATTTAGTATATTAGTATTTATGTAGTGTATATAGCGCCACGAAGACACCATTCTTACAGAAAATGTATTTTGGGAATATTCGTTTCTCCGCACGTACTGTTTGAGTTTGTTGACAGTCATATTAAATGCCAACAGTTGTTTATTTAGGTTATATTAATATTTTTCTTTGTGTTATAATTCAACATTTTATGTGAAGGATCCGAAACATTTTCAATTTTATTTCATAATTACAATGATTACTACTGATATATATATATATATATATATATATATATATATATATATATATATATATATATAGTAACTTTGCATGCCTGTTAAAAACACCTTTCCTGAGAAAGGTTTATTAACAATACTATTGTCGTTAAGAATTCATTAAATGTCCTGCGAGGTTCATTAAAACATCCTCAAGAGAACAAACAGGAAGAAGAAATTCCTGTCACTTGTACCGCGGGTGTTACCGAGTCATCGTTAAGAAAGGTCTGTGCATCCCGTAATCTGATTCAGCGCAGGAACTGCATTCCAGGCCCGCAATGAAAATTTAGATAGTCAGCTACCCTCGACGTCCTGCGGTTTCGTGAGCAGGGCGCGTTTCCGCCGCAAGCCGCCGTGGGTCCAATCTCGGAAGCCATTGCGCGAGGCTGCTGCGGCGCTTCGTAATTGGCTCTGGGGGCTCCAAACTTGGCGAGGGGCGGGGCGGGACAGGGCCTGCCCGCGTGTCGTGCCTGGCGCCTCGAGCTCCCCCCTAGCCCAGCGGCACGCACTCTACGCACGCAGCTGAGGGGAGGAGGGAAAAGCACAGAAGGGACAGAAATCATGGAGCCCAGAATGCACGATTTCCGCATGAAAGCTTTTGAGCATGTTCGTAATTTTTCGTGCAGAAAGCTTATAGTTTGACTCACGCGACTCTTTTGGCAGGATCCTTCACTTACGGATTTGTTTACCCGACGCGACGGAAATCGGCCATTTCGATTTTGTGGTTGGGTGTGTCAAGGTGCAACTGTGTGAAGTGTTAAGTACTCTACCTTACTATCCCTAATCCCACGTTACTATTTTTCTTATTTGACTATTTTGCTCCTTATGGTTAATTAACAATAAAGAATTCACAACCAGAACGCATGCACAGAAATACCGCCATTGAATGTACTCGGACGGTGCAATTCAGTTTCCTTTCCCGGTAGACCCCTTAGTAGCGTGGCGTCTAATGGCGATTCATACAGAAAACGAACACACAGTCTAAACGGGACTTTCGGCTTTTGTTCTTCTAGTTTGGGATCTTGAAGTTTCTCTACAGAATCTGTACGAGAATATGTACAAAAACGTAACCTCGTACAAGTATATCGGGCTATAATAATGGCCGTATATGTTGCCGCCTGTGTGTTTACGGCTAGAAATATTTTCTTGTTGAGATAATAAGCTGTTTAGGCGGGTTCACACATTCGGCATAAGGCGACTAGCGAGCGACTGTACGCCCAATTTTTAGTAGCGTAAGTGCTCGGCGCACTTTTGCCTCCTATAATGTGTCTAAAAGACCGATACTCTGCGGGTAAGGCGAGCACTGAATAGCATGTCAAAGAATGAGAGATCATCCCTTGGATTCGTGATTCAGCGAGCGGTCGCTTGCTACTTGCTGAATGTGTGGAGGTTCCTTACTTCTCCCACTGCTCGTTTAGGTTTCGATTTTCGGAGTCTCTGAGAAATAATTCATTACCAAAGACTGTCCATTAACCCAATATGATGAATCTTGCTAAATAAGTCTGGAGTATTACGAACATCTTTTAGCAGGGGCTGATCTAAAGGACTGGCAAGGGGACACGTGTCCCCCTTGGCACAGAACGTTTCAAAACAAATATTGAAAATTATTTGAAAATTTATATTTAGTTAGTTTAAAGTACATTATTGTTATTAAATATATGAATAATATAAGTGATAATTTACAATAGTTGCAAATAAGGCTTTTTTCATGAAAAACTTACATGCCTCCCACACAGGCAATTTCTGCTGGCGCGCCTGTGCGATAACTTGATAAGAGTACGATTTTGCATTAGGAAATACTAGTTTCTTTCCTGTGAGTTCAGTTGTAGCATGGTGTCCGTATCTGTTATTATGACGCGCGATGTTGGGCAAACGTACATTTGTAGTTCTACGCCCACGCCGAATCGAAAACAATCTGTCTTCCAAGGAAATATTTAGTAGAGCGAGTCGTACAGAATAGAGACGCTGAAACGAAGGAAAGAAAACACGCTATCTTCCCAGCCAGAACGTTTTATTCGTTCTGTTTGTGCTAAACGGGAAATCTTGTACGTGCTTTATTTAAAAGCATTAGACACATGTGTATAATTGATTCGCAAATAAAAGTTATTATATTGTCCCTGGGATCAAGTAGGAGATGGATATAGAAATTGGCATAAGGATGTTTTTATTATTTTCATGAGGCGTTTCAAGGAGTAGTAGGTGGTGGTATATCTTGTAGTGTGTTTCAGTTTTGCTTCATGAAGTATATGATGTGATTATGGCAAAGTTTTGGCCAAATTAAGTGGAGAAAGCTTGGGATAATTTCTGATGAAAATAAATTTCGAACTCTCAATTCCCCTAGAATTAAAGATCGCAGATTCTCATTGTGACAAGACTCGAAAGGAGTCCTGCAAATTGCCATTATGAATATTCACGTCCAGGTCAGATAAAAGATGAGAAAATATTTATAGAAGCTCATAGTTAATCTGTTTCTCGTTCCCTGTCATTCAGAGGAAGATCACGTTGTCTAGGCATTTAATCTTAGGTACACGAAGAAGTCATGGTAACTGCATGACTGGTTTTATTAATTTCTTGTCATAAGCATCCAACCCATTCTCATCCTCAGCTTATTATCACGGAGCGGCAATAATTACTGTCATTGCAAGATTGGGTCGTATAGTTGTGTTTTCTGTATGACTTCGCTTAAATTGGACTATAACATGAATTCTCTCCAACAAAGATGTTTAAATATAAATTCCTGAAAAATGGAGTAACGTTCAAAAATTTCACCTTTATATTCTAAGAAATGTTTTTATATTTTCAAAATTAATTATTTTTGAATTGTAGGTCTTTTGTGTACGAAACAGGCATTATCGGGTCTACAGGCTTTCCCGAAAGGGAGTCGGGTTTGATGTTTTCCTCTAAAAATATATTTCCCTCTTGGCGAGCGTGGAAATGCCTCATTTTGAAGTCGAGAATATATTATGATAACCCTTGAAACCGATTATAAAGCTGAAGAATCGCGTTTGCGGAGGAGTAAAATATTGACTGGGTACCACATCAGTTTTTCTATATTAAGAACAAGTGTTGTGAAAGCTAATTTAAAGAAAATAATGTTCTGCATTTATTATCAATATGTTATTGTTGAAAATAGTAAGAAATTGTTGGGTATCGTCTTGGCGCTAAAAGAATGATATACTTCAAAAATGGTCATTTTGAGGGTAAAGTGAAAAAAATAGCTAATAAAATATACTATTTTGAATTAAAATTGCATGAACATAATTTTCAAGGGAAGTTGGGAACCGTTGGGTGCAGTACACACCGATTTAAACATAGTGGCACTTCAAAGTCACGAGTTGGAAAAAGAGGGGAAAACAGTCATTTAATCGGGAGCTCCAGTACCAACAATTTAAGTCGTAACGAAGCTTTCGATTCAATAACAGTGTTCCCCTCTCCGTCCAGCTTGCGAATTTGTACGACTGTATTTAAATCCCAGTATACATCTCTTTGTTTTTCGCAGTTGACTAAAGGGCTTCTCTTAGGATAAGTGTATTTTGTAAAATCAGTTTTTGGAGATGTCACATTTCTTGTGACCCGTTATACGATCCTCGAGCGTTCTGGAAATCACTGTGTGTGTGTGTGTGTGTGTGTGTGTGTGTGTGTGTGTGTGTGTGTGTGTGTGTGTGTGTTGGCGTGAAGTGCCCAGACGAAGTAGCATCTGCGGCGTTGAATGCTGACTCACCCTGTCGACGCAGTAGGCGCCCGGCGCGTAGTCGTGGAAGAAGCGCGTGCCGTGCTCCTTGTCGAGGGCGTCCTGCTCGGCCTCGGCGTCGGCGGCGTCCAGGTCGAAGACCGGCGGGCCGCGGGGCCGCTCCTCGCCGGCCTCGGCTCCGACGCCGGCCCCGGCCACGCCCCCGCGCCCGCGCCCGCGCTGCGGGTCGCGGTCGTAGTGCAGGTCCGGGTGCTCGGGCGGCGCGTGCGAGCGCGTGTAGTGGCGCAGCCGGCCGTTGGCCAGCAGCTCCAGCTCGTCGTGCTCGCCGTTCTCGAAGTGGTAGAGCGGCCACAGCTGCGTGGTCGTGCACTTCGGGTGGCCCACCTGCGCAGAAAAAAATGTGAAAATGTAAAAACAAACAAAAAGAACAACTTGCGTCGGGGTGAGCGGTGTGGCCGTAAAAGGGCTCAACCGAACGCATTCAGGGTAGGGGACAGATACAACCGTCTCGGATACGTGTCAGTTTAACACGTGTGCTGGTTAATTGCTATTCACCCCTCCCAGATACGTGACTGTTTTACCCCTCGCGGATACGGAGTGTTTTTACCCCTAGCGGGAACGTGACGAGTTTACCTGTCCAGGATACGTATTTTACCTGATTGTGACACTTTGACCTGTCCGGATGCGGACATTGACGGGAATACCCGCCGCGCCGGGCAAACGAATAGCCTTTCTGAATTACTTCACGATGAAGATTCATTCTCGGCCCTATCCTGAACGCCTATGCATTGAACCTTGTTCCGAACAGGTTCGGTATTGTGAAACAGGCAGGCAGCGGCGCTTTCTTTCCCGGACAAAGGCGTGAAACACTGACAACGGGAGGAGGTAGACATTCGGCTCCCTAATACGAAACGAATAAACCCCCTAAGCACTCCTGCAATAGTATTTGAAGGGCACCTTTGGATAAATGTGAGCTAACTGATAAAATATCCACAGAAAATCTGCGAAACATAGGGTATTAAAATACATCATTTGGTTTGGGCAAAACGTTATTAATATGCGAATGAATTTTTTAGCATAAAAAAATATTATCAACAATGTTTTTCAACAACTTTTCACTATTAATATGGTCACATCATTAGTTCACATATTTAAAACAGTTCACAGTTTCACTTGCAGAAAAGAGTTGATGAGGAATGAATACTGAGAGAAACCCCGCTCTTGCTTTGTGTGTTATTACAATACTCATACAGCAAAATAAATGCGTTATGCGTCAACACGTCCCTTTCATTCTAAACATGATTTCTATCCGTGTGACAGTACGTGTGATAAACCAGTCTCCCCGCCGCGCCGCATAGAACTTCCAGCGCGAGTGCTCAGCTCTGAGCGGTTTGGGCTGCATCAGCGCCGACTCTCGTCTTCCGAGAACGCCGGGCGCGTGCTCTTAGCGCGAGAAAGGCGGGCCAAGGGAGGGACGTGGAGCGTTGTGGCGGGGAGACCAGCCACTCCCTGCGAGCAGGGCTCCCCTACGCCTCCTCTTTTAGTCCATCCCAGTCTGTCTCCTCCGCCGCCTTTGCCACCTCGGCTTCCGACTTCGCCCCTTTCGCCGTCCTACCTTCGCGCGCTGCCTCTGCCTCTATCTCCAACGCCCCGCACGTCGCCAGAGCTTCCACCGCCTATCCACAATCATCTCCACTCACAGCCGCTACCCCGACCGCGCCCACATCCGCCGTCGCAGCCCTTGCCGCCTCTAACGTCGTCGGTGCCACAGCCACCCTCGCCACAGCCCTCGCGGTGGCAGGAGTTTCGGCACAAGCTAGATAGCTATAGTATTGTCGGATTCAGCCTCTGTGTGGAGAATTCTAGCGGCTGGCTGCTCTGATCGGTAGTTTTCCGTGATTTATCCGATCTACATCAGGCGAATGCCAGTGCAGTACCCTAACAAACGTGCCACGGACCGCGCGCGATCTTTTCTTCCTCTTCTTTATCCTATTGTCTCCCCTTTCGTACATGTACTACACCATCATACATGCCGGGAGACTAGTGGGAAGCTGAGATCTGGTCCCGGCTGGGGTGGAATCCTGCTGTAGGGAGATGACTGATTGGAGAAAAAATCACCAGCAAGCTGACTTGTAGGTTGCCGCCGGATTTCGCCAACCGGGAGGGATAACTTTCCGTACTAAAAACATGCACTTTGCTTTTAGGACTAATAACCTTAGCAATAGATGCGTCCGGAATCTCTAATGAATCAATCAAGCTATTCCACCGGTTCCCTCATCGCCACCGCCAACCTCCGCAGCCGCAGCCAAGCCATGGCTGCAACCGGCGGCGGCGACGACGGCGCGCGCCCTTTGTGGGGTTTCGCGCCACCTGGGCGGAAGGAAGGGCGCAGGGCGCGCCCCTCGGCGTGTGCGTGCGTGTCGGCGCGTGCGGAGCGGCCCCTCTCCGCCTTCCCCCTCGCGACGAGCACAATGGCCCGAACGCGCGCAGCCGGAGGACGAGGCGGCGAATCGGCGAGGTCGGGCAAGCCGCGTTCGGTTCTGCTTCCCGCGAAAGATGCCCGAAAGAACATCGTGCGACGCTGGCGCATTTGATAATAATTTAAAAACGTACTTCGGCTTCTAGAATTTGAAGAGGGAAAAGTTGAGTAATCGATGGGAATGTGTGGAGGTTTAAACTGGCAAAACAACGCGTGCATGAAAAAAGCCAAAAAGAATAAACTCATTCCCAGACAAACAATTTCACCAATTTTAGTGTGATAGAGATAGAATAACCAACAAATACCCTCTAGTAGTTCATAATGGAGCTAAATTTCTTAAGAGGAGACTGTAGTTCTGTTTGCTGCGAGTCATGCGCAGGTCTGCACGAGAAAATCCATACAAAACTAGGGGATAATTTCCCATTACTTCAAGTTTTAAAGACAGTATTTAACTGATATATAAATAAAATGATTAATGCCGGTCCGGATGGCCGATATCGCTAAGGCAGTAGTGCCGTAGGGCCGCAGGATCGCGGGTTCGAGACCCGCCTCGGGCATGGTTGTATTGTGTTCGCCCTCTCAACTCCTATCATAACCATAACAAAAAAAAATTATTAATACAAATTATGAGTATCATACATTCAAATAGTTTTTTCGCGTTAAATTATATTGATGATATACTTCAAGCATTCTAGTTAATAAGTAATTGTATTTTATTAAAACGTATTAGATCATATCGTTGCGACATTTTTAAATTCCGAAAAAAGCTATCCACAGATTTAAAAAGGTTGAGGAGTTCGATAGTGAATTTGGGCGTGGCCCGTTGCGGTTGTGCCCCGTTTCCGCCCACCGTCCGCCGCACCAGTCACCTCTCCCCTTTCCGCGCCTGGAGGCACTAAATCGGGAGCTGCCCGCGGGCGCGAGGGAGGGGTCGGCTCCCGCTTGTCAGCGCCCCTTGTGATCCGGCGGCGGCGGAGAAAGACGCGGAAATACCCTGCGCGCCAGTCTACGGATCTTTTAGCGTCTTCTGTGAAGAAGAACAAAGGTTAAGAGGAGCTATGCTTTTTCGTTTGCTGGCTGTGCGAGCGTTATCTTGAAAACACGGGCGGTGTTTTGACGTGTATTAGCTGGTGTTAATGTGTTGTTGCCGAGATTAATCTGTAAGCATATTTGCTAGATTTTTCGGAGTGAGAGTTGAAGCGTTGTTCGCTTTTTCAGCCTTCAACTACGGAAATCAAAGGGTATAGTTACTCTGCTTTTATAAGTTGTGCGAATCCGCCCCCTGTTTCTGCAAAGATGATCACAAATTCAGTCCCCAAGGGTCTCATATTTCTTTCATCCTTCACGATGCGTTTCGAGTTACCAATTCATTCTTCTAGATACCTAGAGAACCTTTTTATGAGAGAAGAACGTAGCCTTTTTGTCATCACATTCCCGCTGCTTGAGAGATGATGGATGTATAATTTCGTGTTTCCGGGCGTGCCTAGGACCCGGAGCGCTATGGCTGTGATCAATAGTCCCGGATGTGGGGTGCATGTTTTATGACGGGAGAATGCGTTCTTTCCCTCGCTGGATGGCGAGATCCGTCGTTCACCTACTCGTCGACTTGCGGAGTTTGCCCCATTCAGGTGTCTTCCACTAACGTGGCACTCCCCACCCTCTACTGGGACAAGCTCTAAGCTCCCGCCATGTGTGAGTACGTGTAAGAAGGGGTAGGGATAGGAGAGGGAGGAGGAAGGAAGTTCGCGCTCCTGCCGTGACCCGTACTCCGGTATTCACCAGCTGTTCGGAGAAACCCTCGGAACACTACCAATCAGAGCAACCGGCAGCTAAAAGTCTCTATCAGCGAGCGGCTGAACTCGACCTAGTTTGTGTCGAAAATACATCGGGACTCGAAGCCTAGCCTGACCACCTGGTCAGAAGCACTGCAGTGTAGAGAAACATAGCGAAAAGCACAGAGAAAGAGGAGAAAACGAGAGAATAGAAGAGAGGAATAAACGAGAGAGACCGTAGAGAAAGGAGAGACGTGAAGGAATGCATGATAGGGAGAAAGTCAAAGAGTGAGGATATCAGTGAAGAAGAGCGGGAAAGAAAATACTTCACCGCAGGTTCGCCCTTTCCACCTAGCAAGGGACGGGAACGCAAAAGAGGTCGAAGCACCCAAAAGACACTCTGCACCTCGCCCCGCACCTCCCACCCGCAGAGCCTATCTGCAAATACTACTTCCAGGTGGCACGCGCGTCATCGGGGGCCCACGCGCTCGAGCGAGCTGCTGCGTTGCGCGCGCGCGGGCCTCACTCCCTCACTCGGTGCGTCATCCCATTGTTTTGTACCGCTCCTCACGAAGGCTCGCGTTTTCGTCAGTGGAGTTTGTTAACGCGCCAGGTCCCAACGGCTTATTTTCCCCGTTTCGGCCATTAACATTTGGATCTTCGATTCGATTGTTTCCGCCACAAACCACAGCGGCTTGGGAATCGCGTAACTACCCGCTGCGATCTCACTCTCGTACACTTGTTGGAGGTATTCTTACTGTCAGAATAGTTAAAGCTCAGGGCTGTCTATCGGTCTAGGTTACGTTTTGTGAACTTTACTGGATAAGTAGGAATGCAACATCTCAATTCCTGTTATGGATTTCGCCAGTTGACTGGTAACGTAGACTGTTATTCTGTGAGTTGTTTTGTTTGTTATCATTTACTCTACGTACACACACAGCTACACAAGACTACGTATCACATTATTCCACGAAAAACATGATTTGCAAATATTCTAAAATAGACCGTTATCAGCCCAGTGGATCAATTGAAGAATGCAGATTATCGGGAGGGAGCCCATCATTCAATTCTAAGGATGGTGGCAGATCAGGATGAGAAAGGAATGTTTGTGTGTTTTAGTTTCTGCTCTGTGTTCCCATGGAATAGGCCTGCGATGAGAAATCCACGAAAACGACCGATCTGATATCCCTGACTTTAAAATTCTTACCCATGCAATGGTCGGCTTCGGCGTAACTCAATAGCAAAGATCCGCGCACAATTGGACTCGAAACTAAGACATCGTGGAATTAATTTATATTATTTTAAATTAAACATTAATTTCAGAATATTTAGAGATTCATCCGACCCTAAATTGGACAGAAATGTTTAGTGGATTGTGTGAATATGCGTTCACCTCTAAATAAATTAAACATTTTCTGCATTTACATCTGGTTTTTGTAGGAAAGTATTTTGCTTCTCTCCTTCGAGGTGATCTTTCGCACCTCAGTATCTTTCGTGTACGTGGCGAGTTTGCTATTCGCTTTTGTGCACTTGTCTGGATGTCGACGCCTGGTGGAAACTTGTGAAATGAAGTCAGCTCGTTCCAGCTGTGAACGCGACATGTGTTAATTTGTAGACGAATGGCGTGCTTCAACGCTCCAGTATTTTTGAATGGTAGGATTTTGTGCGAAGTCAATTAACGTGTTTAGTCTAGTGTATTTTTCTAACAGAATGTACTCTTTCTTGGTTACGGAATATTTTTTAAACCATTAGTTGCACCAGCAAAGAACAAGGTTACTTGCGCTGTTTGTTAATGTATCATGCATTTAAAAGTTCTTTTCGTTATTTTCTTTAAGAATTCATTATAATTTACATTTATGCGTTTTAATGTTGAAAAAAGACATGCTTTCAAACAAGAAAAAAAAAGGATCTTAAAGTGTAACATTAATCGTTTTTTTGTTATCCCACCGCCATGGCGATAAAATGCGGTGCTTCAATCGTCATTCTTTCCAGAACATCAAAGGCAGCTCCGCCGGATAGGTCTCCTGCGACCGCATCATACTTATTTCCTCCTCGCGTTGCAGCTTCGCTGCCAGCGCTTTGTGACCTGCAACTGAGCGCCGGCGCGACCCTGGGAGATAAACACGCGCCTTCGCACGCGTCTTGTGTTGTTCAAAAGGCGCCGTCTGCAATAATGAGTGTGTGTTTGCGCGAAGCACATGCGGGCGGGCGAGTCGGAGCAGAATGGCAGCCCCTCTTTAATGATAGGGCCTTCCGGCCGCTTTGTGATTCATTATCACCTGACGCGATTTCCGGGTAGTAAAACCGGGTGCGCGAGAGCCGTTGGTGTTGGTTGCTTGAAATTGGCGTGTGAGTAGTTGCTCTTCCGCGAATGGAGTGCGCGCTGACGTGACGGAGAGTGCCTGTCGCATTCAGCTTAGTGGCTGGGGAGCGGCGCGACGCGGCGCGACGCAGGCGAAGAGAGAAATCGAGGAGACGCGCTATGTCGCGAAGAGACAGCTGCAGACGCGCGAGTGCCGCGGCGACTTGTCTTGCGTGAGCGTCGTGGGTTCGGAACTCGTATGGATGCTTTCACTTAGTAATGGGGATTTATTTACATTCCCTCTTCCCGTATACTTCCCTCGTCACGTTAAACTTCCTTAGTGTTATAGAATTAACTTAAGAACGCGTCTTAATACTGAAATTCACTTTGGGGTTGCCCATAAATTATGTAACGCAAAAATGGAGTATTTTGAATACTCTCCGTTCCCCTTATAACGTGCGTTTGAATGACATCTAAATAATATGTAACGCTTTAGCCAAACTTTCCAGACACATGAAAGTTCATAAAACATGTTTTTGTTAAGTTCTTTCCTGCCATAATTTCTCAATTTTAATATTGTATTGCAAATAATTTTAAATTTTGTTCTATAAAATTTCATAATTCTATTTTACAGTCTGATGATGGGGACAACAATCCTCGAAACTGTTGCACGATTGTAGAATAAATTAAGGTTACAAGAATTCGTCTGTCAAAAAAGATGGACCCTAACCCTTCACAAAATCATAATTTGATTTGTAGGAGATTTGATTGATCAATTCGATTAATTGCGGTATCGCTGCTTTATTTTGAATCTGGCCCTTACCTCTCCCAGAGCAATCAATTATACCGATCTTCATGAAGATTGGATTACTAAGTAGTGTTCGGCCGAGCTTAGATGGAAGTTCTCTGACCCTGCCCAGTGGCAGCCAGCGCCCGAGCCAACACAGAGGGCCCGCATGATTTCCTTAACGGATGGCGAGGTTTTCATGGTGTGGTAGGGATAGTGCCATCGTTGTCAATGTTCTCAAAGCATTTATGTTTTTATAAAAAATATTCATATTTTCAACATCGATTTATTGAAGCCGATGTTTTTAACATGAAGGTTTTTACGTAGTCGATGTCTTATATTTGAAAAAAAGTACAAAAATAAGAACAACAATAATTTTCAGATTTCAATAAATTCAACATTTCTTTCAGACCAGTGAGTTCAAGGATGAGAAGGTCTAGATTTCGTCGATAAATATAGTGAATTATACTTGTATTATAGAGTTTAAAAAAATGGTTTTGTTAATTGTTCTAATTTTTTTAACTGTTTTATCAGTGAACTATCAATTATAGATTAATAAACACGGACAGCGGCAAATGTGTTTAAATACATGAATGAGTTTTGGTGTATGTATGTTTTTATTTTGAGCATCAAAGTGTGAACATTTTTTATACCGACAAATAGTTTACATCATTTTTATACCGATGTATTTCACCTTTCGACCTACTCGTTCGACCTTCTCTAGACATCTGTTGCAATGGACTCCAAATAGATTTTACCTTCTGTAAAGAAGCGTATGATTACATATTGTTGTAATGATTTTGCAGTGAAAATTAATTTTTGACTGCTTTCAGACGAAAGTGAAAAATGGATAGAACACTATACATTTTGTCAATTTTTTTAAAATATATCATTTTTTCTAAATATTTAAGCATGCAAATTGCAGATTGCTATTTACTGAGATAACTGAGCTTCGTGTTGTGAATTACAGAGCATTATATTCATTTTTAGAGCTTCCGTTCAAAGGGATCGTTGTCTCTATCGTTTTCAATGTTTGCAAACTAGACCGGAGATTTTCATCACTTGGGCGACCTTAGCTGAGAGAAAACTATTAGCATTCGCGTGAGTGGAACTCATATCCTCTCCGAATGTTGAGGAACAGCTGCACAGGGCATTTTCCCCTGTCCACTTTGACTCTGTGATAAAATCTATAATAATTTCACCTTTGTGTTTGCGTTGAACTATTATTCCACGAAATTCTAGAGCGTACAAATGATGTTCAGAATTTATTTAGAAACCCAACATTATGTGTGGATTGGTTGAATAGATACATTTGCTCTTTTGACAAACTGGGTCAAGAATTAGTCTCTTGTTTACATGAGGCCTACATTGGTACATACGTTCAATGGTAGATTGTGAATCTCTATAGTTTTCTCTCATTAATTTAAATAATATGAATATTGTAATAAACGTTCCTAATAATCCCTTACGGCGAAGGCTGAAGAACTAGTACAAGAAAATATACATAAAAATAAATAGAATAATAACGGCAGATCCCAACCAAAGTTCATTTTGAGAAAAACAACTTTCTTTTTCGTGCAGATTACCTTTCACTTCGGACAAACTTTTAAAGGTGGAATTTGAGAGTTTTGCCATGTCCGAGATCATCTGATATTTCAGCATATGGTGGGCATATGGCAGGCGTTTACTGTCATACTTCTAACTGAAAATGCGAGGTCGATTGGGGTCTGCCGTTATTACCCATAGCACCTCCATTGCTTGTTGCGATGAGCTGTCTACTAGAAACAATACCCCCCCCCCCCCCCCGAAGTTCGTCTAGGCTCATTGCGCTTGGAACGCGGAGAAATGACAGCTCGCGGAAGGGCGGACGCGGCGGCGCCGGCGCCAACTGCAGCACGCGGTCGTCCACCTGCCGCTGCAGCGCGGGCGCCGCGCCGGTGGCGTCACACCGCCTGACCTCGCATAACGCCCGCGGGGCGGGGGCGACGGGGGCGAGCGAGCGGAGCGTGGCTGGCGCCTGCCGCAGCGGACGCGCGCGCGCCGCTCTACCACGCGGCCGGCTGTAAATCATCGCCGCGGGGGTCCACGCGCCGCAGTGTGAATCCCAGTGTTCTTGTCGTGTGTGTGGTCAGGGTGCGGATCAACAAGGGCGTACAGCGCCGAATTATTGGATTTTTTGGTTATTGTTCCGGGCGCGTCAACTGATATGGTCATTAGCCCCTAAGGGTTAGAGCGTTTTTATGGTGGGAGTGGCGATAATCCCCCCTCCCCGCAGAATGGCGAGATCCCTGCTATCTGTCGGCCCGCGGGTTTTTTCCTCAACCAAGTATCTCCCTCTAACGAGGCATCGCCGCAGCCGGGACAAGCTCTAAGCTCCCATCTGGTATCTCGACAAGTGTGGTGGTATATTGCATTTAACGGGAAGTGTATGAGCTGAAAAGGAAGGAAAGATCGCGCTCAGTCCGTGTCCCGTTTTTTACCACTGCTTCGGACACCACTGCTTCGGGATTCGCCTGATGTACGGAGAAACCACGAAAACTATCGACCAGAGCAGCCGGCCACTAAAACTTTCCTCTAGCCAGCGGCATACATATCTTGCTAGTGTTGATAATCCTGCCATCGACGGGACCCGAACCCTAAGACCTTGCAGTCCAAGCACTCTAGTGACATCAGTTGATGTCCTGAGCCGCCTAAGCCGGTCCCGTTTATTGAGAGACAATTCAGAAAATACAATGAAGATTACCGGATAATCCCTTCCAGTGTACCCATACAATCAAAATATTCAGGAGAGGGACGTTTGCTCTTAGAGAGTTTGATGTCACCTGGAAAAAATATTAATTTAATATTATTTTATAATTGCTACCATTTCCACGTCCTATTTTGCATTTGAGAGCAATATCAGTATCAAAGTATAAATCAGTTTTAATATTTATCGTATTTTAATCATCTTATTCAAAATTTCAAAAACCTTCCACATGTTCATCATCACGTTCTACGTTCATTGTTCAATATTCAAAGGTTAAAACAAGATGTATTATTTCATCTGATTCACTTCCAACGTAACTTGATGTAGTATATTGATTTTGTGTCCAGGCGAATAATACGTACTGCCATTGATTGTATTTCCGCAATTGTTCTAGGGAACTAGTGTTGAAACACTAATATAAACACTTCTACAATAATGTATTTCGAGCGGACTGAATTGTTGTTCATTCGGATATTTTGTATATTTTCATTCAGATATTTTCTGGCGAAGTGAAATAAGTCGAGTACATTGTGTGTGATCTTTGAAACTGTTTGTTTAGAGGGTGCTGAAAAATATGTGGAAACATGTTTTTTTTAGGTTTTAGTTCCCCTTTTCTCTTCCTTTCTTTTTTAATAATATCTCTCATAAATTTGAGTCCATGAAAGTTGTCCATAGTCGCAAAGTACTGTATCAGCAATCGAAAACTTTGTACTAGCACAGTTGGACGCAAAGTGTGCAAAACCACCCAGAACCAACGTTACACGCAAGATAAGTTTTTTTGGCGGAGTCTCGCGTGTGTCAACAACCTGCACAGAAACTCCTGCGGTCGATAGGTGCAAGGCGACCCGTTCCTACTTGGAGGTTTCGCGGTAGCCCGTGGGTGGTCGACATTCTTTATTGTGATAACCAGTGCTTAGCCCTATGGCCATACCTAGAAGTGAGCGAATGCTTTTTATGACGAGGTAATTTCGAAGATTGAATGAATGGTGATGAATCAACGGAGTCATGAGGAGGTGAAACGGGAGAACTACTAGAAAACCTATCGCGAAACCTCGTCCAGCACAAATTCCACGAGGGTCGGACGGGATAGGAACCCTGGTACCAGCAGTGGGAGGCAGACAGTGACCTCCACACCACACCGCGAGTCGTCCTCGTGGGTGGCGGGTACAGAAACTGCAAGGAGGAATATCCCAACTGCATCCCGCGCTGAGTTCTCCCTTACCCCTGCTTCACAGCTAATGCCCTTTCACTTTTCGTTATCTGAGAAGGCATCGCCCAACTGTATGCAGTTTTGCTTATCCTGAGTTTCAGAAAAAATAAAAACTTTAGTTAAGTTTCTATTCATAAGTACCGCTAAGACATTCGTGCACCGGTCCAGAGAAATCCTCATACACAGGTGAACACGGCACAATCTTCGGAATTGTGTACGTCAGCCGGTTAAGATGATGCTCGTGATTTTGTTTCCACCAACTTTTCGACGTCAGTTGCTCTAAGAGGACGTGTAAATGTTCCTTTGAAACAGGCAGAAGAGGACAAATAATGAAGGATCAATTTGATTTTAAGAAGACTATGGGAAACGTAGTAATCAATCCACTTACTAAGGAGGAAATCGGATCGGGATGCAGTCGGGCTGTACCTTTTGGGGGAGGTAGGGAAAGGAAACGTTGACCGCGGGGTGCAGTCGGTAAACGGCTGCTGAGAAGAGATGCTCTCTAGCGACCCCTTTCCCTCTCCAGCGGGATTCGCGTGAAAGTGCCCGCGGTGAAAATGGAGGCGATTGTAGCAGAATGGAAAGCGCGGGCGGCGGAGGGGGCGTGGCGGATGCTGACTCCTCGGTGCCAGGGGTGGGTTAATTCATAAGAAGACTGAGTACGGGCCACGGCCTCTCGATGGGGGACAGACTGTCCCCGCTGGATATCGAATAATATAAAGTTCCACGACAAGCATATGGAAGGTTTGCGGTAGGCGAGCATCGCTAAAGCACCACTCTGCCACCTGTCAGATGAACCGTCTGTCAGAAACTGCCTCCAGACGTTGGGCCGTTCCAAGGGGGTGACATAAGCCACACAGGGAAGACGAATCACATTCCTTGCTCTTGCGAAGAAATGACACGCTGAAGATGATAGAGAATTGTTGGATTAGGCTTCCAATACTTTTTTCAATAAACGAATTAGTTTTTAAATACGAAAATAAATATTTTATTAATAATTTACAAACAAAATATTTTCAATTCCGGTTAAAAAAAAGCATTGTAGAAAATAATTTGCCATACAGAAAGGTAGACGAAAGTTATAAAATAATTATTATATAATATTAAATATACATAATATATGTATGTATTGTATTTGTTGTTTAAATTAAACATTTATAAATTGAACCATCTAGTTTTATTTTCGTTCTGCTTTTAGTTAAATGTGTTCAAACAGTCAATATTAAAGGGACGAAGGCTCTTCGTTTTGTCTTTCTTACGGCCCCCTCAAAATATTAGCTTGGCCCCCGCCCTTTTGTGTATGTTTTATCAGAAGGTGTTTGAGGGAGCTTATTTCTGGTTGTACATATTTAGTGAAGTGGAGAATCTTCGGCGCGATCGAAATTAAAAAAATTAAACGTCTGAACTTTAAGAGATCGGTTTTCTTGTCACGGAATCTGTGGTCACTCATCAGCTAAAGTAAGTTTTTGACAGGAGCGTGATCTGACAGATGCAGTTTAAGCGGTGCTTGCTGTAGCAAGCCTTCCGTACTCTTATTGTGACTTCTTATGTATAATATTATTCGTCATTATCGTTTTTTAAGGAAGAATTATTATTTTATTCAATTAGAAAAGTAATGACAATGGAAATATTTAATCAACATGAAAGTAATGTGTTCGATTCATTGTAAATCGAATATTCTGTTCTTTCCATCGCCCTCGACTTGCCTTCTGCTGCTTTTTTCAATAAAATGTCTGCGTCTCGTTGGCAGATACCAGTTAGCAGATCCAATGCAGGGAAAAAGCAGGGGATAAATCTCTCCCAGCCCATAATAAATTACTCTGCTTAATGTGTATGATTGATTAATGGATGCCATTAACAGTTGCAGTGGTTATGTGAAGTAGTTTAACCCGTACAATCAATAAAAACCAACGAAATACATAAACCATTGTCTTTTCTACCCCATTAGGATGAAAACTTGTTAATTTCGGAATTTGATTTGGCAAAATGTGTCGTTGAAAGGGCTTTTTCAGTCTCATCTTGAATGCTAATTTATCAAATGTTCACTTCTCGAGCTCCCCTCGAAAGAACACTCGGGCTCCTCGCTACCCACCCGGCGCGGGTAGAGGGCCGCGAGGCGGACTGGCTCCCCCACACGCCGCGGCCGGGCCCGGCCACGGCTCTGGCACTGGCCCGGCCCCTCGCATCGTCGCGTCGCTGGCTTACCTGAACGTCTTGGAAGCGGCGGTCGCGCAGCTCCCGCTCCCATTGCACCTGGCCGACGCTGTCCGGCGGCAGCCACACCGTGGCGTTGTGGCAGCCGCTGGCGGCGTTGTCGGCGTCGTCGTACACCCACACCTCGCCCACCTCGCAGCACTTGTACAGCACGCGCTTCTGCCCACCGCTGGCGGCGGCTGCGACGGCCGCGTCCGACGGTGCTTCCGTCCTCGCGCCGTCCTCACCGGCCGTGCCACCAGCCGCCAGCAGCAGCAGCAGCAGCAGCAGCACCGCCGGCAGGAGGACGGCGGCCGTGGGGCCTCGCATGTCACCGCACGCCCCGGCACGCGCTCGCTTGCTCTCCGCCGCACGCACACGCACGCGTCTGCACGCACTGGCGTAGTCGGACTCGCTCTCCCGCCGGCTCGCGCCGATGCCCGTTGTGTGGTGGCCGTGCCGTTGCCGACGCCGCGTTCCCGCGTGCCGCGCCGCGCCGCTCCGATCCTCGCCGCCGCCCGTTGCCGCCGCGCGGAGGCGTGACGTCACGTGTGGTTCGACGACGCTCCGCGGCGTGTGGGCGGCGCTGCTGCGCGGGGGAACGAGTCGCGCGTACCTGCTCGCTGCTGCGCTCTCGCGGCGCGCTGCGGGAGTACAGATGTGATATCGATATCCGTTTCAAAATCATCGATAGGCAGTGTGCGCACCCTCGAACGTTAAAGAAATCGAAAGAAGTATCGATTTTCTACCATGCACGGTTCGAGTTTGCACCTGTTTCGTGCGTCTGCGCGTGGCAAAAAATTGAGATCTGCAAAAATTACAGCACAAAAGTTTGAAAGAATAATAATCAAGGAATAATGCATAAAACGGGAGAGCATTCCATTTGATTTGGTAGGTTTGGTTTTATATGTCAGTCGGTTGCAGGGAAGGTCAAATTCTTCGGCGTCCTCTGGTGTACGCCCCACGCCTGTCGATTGAGAATGACGAGATCAGTTGCGTGTTCCTCGTGCGCTGTCATTGAGATCGTGAAGAGAATGCTCAAAAGACGGTTGCAAGATATTTGAAATCATCGTCCATTTCGGGTTGTTCGTTCGAAAATCGGACTCTAGCTGTGTAATACTCGAATACAGAGGTCTTATCTGGGACGATCGACAAAGATTTACATTGTATTTTGCTTGTAATGATCATCAAGGGGGAATATTAATTTTGTAGCTGTAAGTTCTCGTTTTAAACAATGTTTTACCCTTATTCTTCTATATTTTTTTTGTCCTGTAATAGCTTTCTTTGAACTCTTAAATGTTCCACTGCCATGAAGCCAGAAATGAGCGAAATATTGAATGACTACCTCCTTTTCTTTGAATACATCAACCGTATGTTTGTAGATATCATTCAAATGCACGTACAATTTTTCCTCCAAAGTGAAATTTCTTTTGTTAGACATTGCGACAACAGAGAGAGCACTATAACTCTAAAGAGAACAAAAGACTTTAAAGAAATATATGCACGAGAGGAACGAAGTTTCTCCGTTTAATTGTAATATCTGAGTCACTGGGAAGTCATTTTATAACTTCGTCCCAAATGCGGTAAAATGTTAAATGTAATGTCGTTATATTCAATAATATAGTGTATAATAACGTTTAGAGAATCGAGAACTTATATATTTTCCTACGAATTGGCAGTTCTCATCTTTTCTAAAAACGAAATTCGTTGTGTTACTCAGCAATGACACCAACCCTGTTGGTTTTCATGTTGTAACCCTCTTTCGTGGTGGTTCCTATCAAAAGTCTCCAAGATTAAGCTGATGCTGTGAGATGAAAGAAATGAACACGAAAAGTTCGAAGTATCCAAAATTCTAATTAATTAACACTTTTACCAGTAGTTATGTGAACAGTAGGCTTCGCCTAGAAATTATCAAAGGTTTGTCCTTTGCGGGTTTTGAATGTTTAGTCAATAAATCGATCAACGTGTTTGCTCGTGACTGCGTTAGGAACGAATTTAGTAAGACGAAATGCCGAACTATCGATTTAACGCAGGACCTTGCTTCGCTTGGAAAAATACGTGAACTTCTTTGCCCGTCAGTATGGAAACAAAAAATGCTACTGTTCTGTAGATGCTTATCTACGACAATGGTTAAACTTAGAGACATTGAATCTTTTTGGTTTCTGCTACACTGATTTGTATTTTACATAAACTGATTGTTTATGGAATAAATAAATCGTTGAAGAAGTTTCATTCATCAAAATCCATTGATCGATTCACAAATTATGAAAGCGGGGCGAAATACATGAAGTTCATAGTGGGAAACCATCTTTACTTACTTTGTGCAGTTGCGTAAAAACGTGGTGTAAATAAAGATTTTAGATCTTATAAATCAGTCCACTGCCTTGTCGAAGAATCAACGGTTTTCCCGTTGGCATTTGGTAAGCTTTCTACATTTTGTGATCTTTCAGTTTTGAAGTAAAACTTCTTACGGTGCGTTATCGACGAATGAAAGTGAATGCCATTCTTCACGAAAATGCGTCGTGAGATATTTACCAGTTAGTGTTTTTATTCGTTTTCGTAATACTGTTTTGTTATGACAACGTTAAACAGAGAAAACAAAACCCAATCTTAACGGCCGGCGCCAGTTAAGTTTTTTCAGTCTGCAGTAAATTCGAGTACTCCTACTCGAGTGAAAGGTATTTCTTATTTATATTGTTTTCTTGTAAGAAGGTGGTATTACGAAAAGTACTGAACAACGCACGAACAACATCACCGATATGAGTTAAATTATAATATGAGTTATAAACCCCGGCCAACATTTCGTTTTACGAACTTCAACCATTTCAATTATGTGCTATACTTGATTAAATCACGTTAATAACATGGTGCGTTTTATTCGTTGTTATGAAATTAGTAATAATTTGAAGAAGAAGAAGAAAGACCGAAATTAAATGTAGAAAAATGGAATGATTACGGAAAAAAATGAACTGTTATTAAAAAGAGTGTTCAGAAAACGAAACTTGTTTTTTTTATTCAATAAGTACAATAAGAAATAAGTTTGCCATTTTTTGAAATGAGCATAATTTTGCCATGAATTGTGTATGACTTCTTACAGGCTTCAAGTTTGTAGCGTGGGTTTATAAATGAATATTGGTTACATTCATTAAGCAAAAGAAAACTGCTATTCTCTATATAACTGTGAATACTTCAAATATAAATACATTTCAAAATTAATGCACGTTCGACTGAAATTCATGATTGCTTGCCGTCGTTCTCATTGAATTATCATGTGCAATTTATTGAAACACGTAGTAAAGGAAAAATGCTCGTCTCAAACATTTCCTCATTTCTATCTGATACGATACCTCTTGACATCACCTGTACTATCGTATGAAGATTAACTTGTGATGGATTGGTGTAAAATTCAGGCAGCAGAGTTTCCAGCTTTTGGCATAAAACAACATGCGTACAAATGCCAGTATACTTTTACCAGCATCACGTATGAGAAATAGCCATTGTTTTGGTTAAACAAATGTTTTAGATTATGTTTTTCTATTTTTATTACAATAACAGTACGTACTACAGTATAGTCTATTATTCCCGTAGTACAGGCAAACATGGCTCGGGGCACCGACTGATGATGACACTATAGTTCCTCTAACCGGGAGGTTCTTGGTTCGAGTCCCGGCAGTCGCAGGATTTTCAACACTAGCTGGAGAGCGAGGTCGGATTCAGTCTCTGTCTGGAGGAGAATTCTAGCGGTCGGCTGCTCTGATCGGTCGAGCAGTACTCTTAACTAATAGGCCACTGACCGCCTGCTATATTACCTTCGTCTTCCTTGCCCTATCCTCACACATTACTTACACACGCTTACACTTACCTGCATTACATTACCAAATATGCCGGGAGACCGTTCGGGAGATTAGAGCTTGTCCTAGCTGGGGTTGTGCCCCGCTGGTGGGAGATACCTGTTTGTGGGAATCCCGTTAGCCGAGGGTATGTCGACGCCGGATCTCACCGACCAGCGGGGGAAGATCATTGCCACATCCGCATAAAACATGTCCTACACCAGCAAGACTAATGACCTTACCAGTCAAACAAATCTTCGCTTGTATAAAAACGTTGAATGCTTTCGATATATCGTTTGCAACTCTTACTACCCAACACCGACTTGTAGTTAATTTTGTCTGTTTGGCACAACCAAACGACGCAATGCGGCAAATGAGCTTCGATTCTATTAATTTTCAAATTTTATTAAAATGTAATGTTGTATTATAATGCCGGTTAATAATGGCAATCGTTACCACATCTAGAACGCACTACCTTTCATTTAACGCAAAATTCACGACATTTGAGTGGAATGCGCAAATTTCTTTATAAACGGAAACCCTCAGGGTCTTAAATATATAAAATGATGTCGCAGCCAAGGCGTAACTAAATTGTTTGACTTCGAATTAATTTTTAATGATTTGATTTCGTTTTGAAAAACTTGTTTGGCATTGAATATTTTTAAACATTGTCATTTAATATACTGTAGGAACTGCGTTGAATGAAAGCATTATGTTTTCTGTGAGAACTTCTAACTCCATACCTAAATAGTGAAGAAGTTCAGAAACGCTATTTACGTTGGAAATTGTGATTTGAAAGGGGCTTTGTGGAGAACAAATTTAGCGTGCGCTAAGCAAATAATTTGAAGATGCGAACACGTTTCGGTTGAAAGAGTACTTTGTTCGGACGCCGAGTGTTTTGATAAAACGATGTGTGGGCGGGCAAATAATCCGAGAACGTTCGCGTTCGCGTCGTGTGGTGGAATCGGTATTCCTTCGTGTGCGAGGAAGTTTTGGTAACTAACATTTCTTTGCGGGCTTCGCACATAGATGGAGCGCGCGTCCTGCGAGTTGAGAGCAGTGAGTCTACGTCGACTACTGCTCCCAAAGTTAAGCTCATCTGACGTGAGATCGGTGATAGGGTGAACTCTCGTTAATTGAACATTGGTTGTACATTATTATTCGAAAAATAGTGCTGATTTTGAATTGTGCATTCATATTACAGTATTGAATTGAATTGATACCTTATTTTTTACGTGGCGAGACTCGGGCCACCAAGCCCGCTCTTCCGTCTGACCATGCAAATTTCATTACGCTCCTTTCACCCACTAGCGAAGAAACGAGGTATTTCTTGGGCGACGAAACAAACGGTTTGAATTTAGCTCAGAGATGTCATTTAGGCTTGAGGATCTTTTACACGCAAGTAAATCTACTAACATGGGACAGCTCCAATTTCTCTAATAAGCGAGGATCGAGCCAGTGTGGGGGTAGTGAGATGAATGGATAAAGCTAAACAATTAAGAAAAAAACTTAAATTTTACTTTACTTAATTCAATTAATACGTGACTTCATTTAGCTCAAATTAATTTTAACAAATATATGATACAGAAACCTGTAAATTTTGTAGGATGTACATGGAAATTATGCATACAAATGAAAATTCATTGCGTACAATTTAAAACGTATATGTAGGCTTTTAATACAATATTTAGTATATGGTACATACCCCTTTTGCCTCAAAGTTATGGTAATGTAATTAAATTATGAAAACAGTAAAACTAGTAGTGCTGCAGATCGGTGCAGACTTCCTCATACGAGTTAGTTTCCCATTCTCTTGAGTCTGAGCCAGCTTTTGGGACTCCTCCCCTCTTCCCCGGTGCCGGAGCCCCTCGCAGTCCCTTCCGCTCTCCGGGAGGCATGCTCATTGAAGAGGATCTTCGCGCGCCCCGGCCATCGCACGTCCTGTTCTTGGCGATTCTCATTTGCCCTGGGAATAGGGATTCAGTTCCTCAATTACATGCACCGATTGAACACACAGTTTGCATGCCAGGTCGAGAGTTTACCGAAGGATTAGGATGTAGGAGTAATACAGGAGGGACTCGAAATGCTCCACACGCAACTTAAAACATTCGTGCCATAAGCGGGTTTCGAACCCACGTCCTTAGTAAACATGTATATATGGGTTCGCCTTGCGCTAAGCCCTTATCTGACGAGGCCAGATCACTATTTGTAAGCGGTTATGTGTATTCCGGTTATGGAACAAAATAGCGATTTGTTAAAATTAATAATATTTTTTTAAAAAATACCTTTTTATGCATACGCGACCTTTTATATGCTTTGCAGAAATGAATCTGTATTTTAACGACTATACCATTTCTTTCGGGAGCAACAAGGCAAATAAAGAGTCGAAAGACTTCACTCCAATTGGTGCATTCATCGTCTTGACTTAGAAGACGGTAAATTTTGCCATAACGTCAGAAGTCCGAACGTTGATAGGTTAGAAAAACACGACGGAATGTCGATGCTAGCCTTCCCAGAACTCTTACGTCCTGTTTCTACACAGGACCTTCGTGATGCGCTCCACAATATTTTGTGTTTCTCTCAGAATCGTCGTCTGCTAGCGCCTCAGTTCGCCTCGCTGCGTTGGACTTAGGGAAATGAATGATCTCGTCGTGATCCAACCCGTGAAAATAACTGTGATAGTGGCTGTGCCGGACCCGTCACATTCAACCATTTGTAGCCGGGTGACCCAGCGGGTGGCTTCTTGGGGTCAGCTGCCAGGCAGCTGTCCCATCATTGCCCGAAAAGCCGGTTTGCTCCCCTAGTCCTGCCTCCCTCGCGCTAACCTGTTCACCTTGGTTTCTGGGCAAACATATTCTTGTTTCGATTGAATGATGTTCCTTCTTTCATTCACTTCTTCAGAATGAACCGACAAATTATGATTTTGAATCTCGTGGCAACTGCACACAGGCAATATGGTTCCGGTCTAGGTCCGGTCTTAGGCATGTGTGTTCAAAATCCTATGTATGTTTTTGTCGTGTTTTAATCCCAGACCAGTGTTAGATGGAATTAAGTGTGTAGAAAAACTTAAGTTTTGTATGTTTTATCGATTGCATCTGAGAAAAGTTTACCGATTTATATTTTCAAAGAAAGGGCGTTTGTCAAATATGCCTTTTCATTGTCTGCAGTGTGTTTTTATAATGGAAACCATAGGGTGGTATGGTTTTTTGTGCCCATCGATAAAGAAGTGGTTCGGTTGCTAGTTCTCAACCATTTGCAGTAATCACAGTATTTTTAAGTGGTGCCTGGGCCAAGGAACATAGAGCAATGTCAACTTGTCTGTTGACTGACACTGATGAAAAACAGTTGGCTGTGGTACTCAAGAGGATGGGAATCAAGTGGCATGACAGCGTTTATCATTTTGGTCTTAAGTTTTGACATAATCTTGAAGGCATATGGTTAAAGATAAGAAATGGGGGATATTTACATAATTCCAAACGTAAGGCCGATGGCAGCTTGGCGCCTCAATATTTCAGGGTAGTGTGTAGCAAATTAAAACATTTCTAACATGTGAAGTTGCTGAGTTCAGAATTTGTCTTAATTTCTTTACGTTTGTTAATTGTCAGCACCAAGAACTGACATTAATTTTATTGTTGAGAAATAGCTCTGGAAGATAACTTCGGACGCAAATTTGAAGAAAATGGTGATTTTATTTAAAGCTAAGAAAGTGGATGTGGCCATGACTGACGGACGAAGCCGATAGGCCGAAGAAGGAATCCCGATGTGTAGTGGAATAACACTTTAGCCTTGTGATGCCTTGTGATGGTTCGGGACCTCAGTTTTATGAGAGCCGCGTGGACCCTCGTGGATGGGGTGCCCGAAGCAACCGCTTATTTTGCTTTTAGGTTAATCCGGCCCTGTTTGTGTACCATTCATCAGGCGGCAGATTGCCCTTGTTCAGTCGGCGCATACCACGCGAAGGGGAGTTGGTCCCTGCCACAACTATTGCTGCTTTGAGAGCGTCTCGGCCTGGCGCCGCCGTGTGTGCCTCGGGCGAGCAGGCGGCCCACGTGACGTAGGGCTCGCGTGCAGGCAGCCTTTCATCGCGGCGGGTCGTGCGCAGGGATGGATGAATGGCGAAGGGGGAGGGTGCCTGGAATGACGCTCTAGAGGCCCCCGACAAAAGGCTGCGAGTGGATTATGGGACCACACGTGCGGGAGTGCTCTCGCACTACGTCGTAATGTGCTTCCTATTGGCCCTCCTTCTCCTCCTCCTCCTCCTCCTCTCGTCCGGGCATTCGGGATCTGTAGAGCGTTCTTTTAATTTGCCGCGCTTCTCTTGTCTTATGGTACACTTTTAGAACAATTCGGATGCATTTTACTGAATCCTAAATGAAGCGTAAAGACAGTGATGCTGCGAATTATCGTTGTCTTAATGTTAATAGAGATGCACGTTTTCGGAGGTTCATTGATACCGATTTTTTTCTATTTATTATTATTATTATTATTATTATTATTATTATTATTATTATTATTATTATTATTATTTGCTTACTGGCCAATTTTGACCATGCTACACACTCTCTTCTGGCCATGAGCCTAGTCGTATTCAAACCCGAAAGTAGAGATTAACGTATGTCGTGAAGGGGATTAGCTTTTCGCCTGTATCCCGTGGTAAGACAAGGTTGTTAAACCTTGAATTAGGAATTATGAAATTATAGTATGATGATGATGATGGCAGGTGATCGTGGCCTTTTTGAACCATCCGAGCACTCGTCTGTATGACCAAGGGCAACCACGAAATCCCGGGCCGGCCCGGGTATCGAACCCGAACCTCCCGACTGCGAAGTCAGCGTGCTACGCCCGCTGGAACTAGCTGAACTCGAATATGAAACGGATATTTTAATTTGTGGGCCTCTCTTCTCTCTCGACCACTACACCACTACACATCGCATTTATTATTATGTTTACGAAAGATATGCTGCTGTTAATACGAAGTTGAATGATAATACTTTACTGTTAATTGTGCAGATAGTCATGTCGATATTATAGCTGGTCCATTTCAGAACTTGTTGCTCGATTAAGCATACTAGAGTTTCCTTGGGACAAAGTAAGGAGTAGACGAGGTACAAGGAGAGATTCACATGTTCAAGGTTACTAATATAAACATTACAGCAGCACCGCCCTCACTTTGGATTCTCCTATTCTTCTCTAGTGAACCCGAAAAGCATAATGGGAAGAGATACTCCATCCAGATAATGCATTTTCAGACCGGGGTCAGTTGTGGTTCGTGTACTTGTAAGTTGCTGATAAATTTGCTAAAGAAGTTGCTATTAATGAAGTTAGAAATTAAGGAGCTTTCCACGTGAGGTTGACTGTAATTTCAAACTTGAACAATGGAAAACGCATTTCTTGAAAAAGTTTTCGTACTTAACCTATATCGAAATCAAAAGATGTTATTGAACTCTTCGCCTTTTAATGTTATCTGTTCTTGCTTTCGCTTCAACATTGATATAAAAGCTTTCGAAATTATGACAAAATATGATTCTGCCGATTAGACGATACCTGAAAATGAAAGTGCTTCCTTTGTATTTAATGCCTTCAGGCGTTCTACCCCGAGTTCATTATTCGAACAACTTCAATCGCGAGTTCATATCGTATATGGCGTGAATATCGTATGCGAGCTTTGAAGTGGCCCTTGTGTTTACCAGCCGGTGCTCCAACGGGGTTTGCTTTTTTTATTCTTTGGCGTAACATTGGCACAGGCCTCTATTTTGATGTACTCTAGTGTTTCTGAAAATTGTAAATAATTAATATTACAAAATACAATGTCGATTTTTGAAAATGAAATCTCTTCTTCAAAATTAGGTATTTAAATAAGTTGTTGTTGTTGTTGTTTGTTGAAAATATGGGTCGTTTTGCGTAATTTTAAATTATAAGTTCGAATTTTCCGGGTTTGTTTTGCTAGTTTTTCAAGAGTAGTCAGGTCGCAATAAGATAGTGGCAACACTGCATCATGGCAGTTTTGAAATCCATAGAATTCTCTTTCTGAACGTCTCTTTGTTGGGCAATAATATTTCTCGCTGCACGCAGTTTTGGATCGTCGAATTTATTTTGATTTTACCTTTAAAAGAAATAGTTTTCGCACCTAATGCGCTACCCTGATAATGAATTTTACGAGTAATGGCTGAAATGTATTAATATGGACAGAACTGCGTAAATTGCAGAGGTGTAATAAGTAATTGTTACTAAAGCGAAAAAGTACGTGCAGTTGAGGTGCCACTGGTTTTCATTTACAGAAGCAAACACCACAAACAGTATTTAGACCAAAAATATTATGGACCGCGCCTTGAAACTCCTGCGTACAAGCAGAGTGTAATGGTTTTCGTATGCGTGTAGTAAAAGAAACCACATTATACTATAATCGATCATTTCTTCACTCGTTATTAATACTTTATGTATATAAGGGAATGTTCGTATGTCTGTCGTGCATAGACATATAAACTACTGGACCGATTTCACTGAAATGCTCACATATTGTTCTTTTAATATCGGGAGTGTTTAAAGACTGATTTATATTTAATGACACGTGGGGCGTTTTATACTTTTATGATGACGCAAGTACCCCTGAAGCTCTAAGCAACCCGCTGCGTCGTCAAGTATCAAGCGCATCTGTAGCTGCATATTCTGATCCTCCGATTGTGAAATATTGGACAGAATTATTTCTTGAACATTTTTTTCGACAAGTAAATCAAATTTCTGCAAGACAATGCCATAGCAAACGCATGTCCAAACTTGAGGAAGAACGTTTTTACAATAGGATAGTTGACACCAATGTCCAAAACAAGGAAGACAAATTCTAGAACAAAACTATACTCACGAGGAAGTATTTCATCCTTTCGAATTGTTGCAGAGTCTAGCGTAAAACGTGATTAACAATCACGTGATCAGTACAGTGAGAAGTGTACGTAGTACGTGCACGTAGTGTCGTAGTACACTGCAATAGCGGGGCATTCCCGGATCCACTAGTGTAAAATAAAAATGTGCCTTCCGAAATAGTGCTTGTATTTATTGTACGCGATTTGCATGTCTCCAGTCTGTGCCTGACACAGGGCGGGCTAAAGGGACTTGATACTTGTCTGTTAAGGTTGTTGTAATGTATCAATACACACCCTAATCGCAGGAAAAAGTTGCGAATTTCCTTTATGTTTCTACTTGTGATTGTTTCTCTGCTGTTTCCGGGATTCGCAGAAGTGTGCCTGAAGGATGTCTGCAAAGGAAGGACTTCCCGAAGTTCTTGCGTAATAAACGATGTAACTGGAGCTGTTGAACAACTTTCCTTGTGTATTTCCTTTACCTATGCGTAGAAATGAATTCATGTTTTTATGTTAACGTCATACATAGGCGCAGATTTCCGGAAGTACTGTGGAAGGTCTTTTGAAAGCAATTGTACATTCTAAAGTGTATGTGTCAGTTGAGAATGTGTAGAAATTTCTGTTTAACTAGCGAAATGAGGACTACCGTAGAAAGGGCTTGTAGTGGATATTCAATGTTCTTAGAAAATGAGAATTGAAACTCCTTCATTCCTATAATTTTTGTAGGATACATTAGTGTAAAGTCGAGTTCCCATTAAATTATTTGAGAAATTAAGCCAAGGATTTGAAATATTCTACTAAATCAATGTAAATAAATTTATACTATGTGTCTGTGATTTCAAAATAACTGTCTTTTTATAATCTCGTATTGCTTAGTGATTTAAAAGGTCGTTCAATTGTTTGCATAATGTTTGTTTGTCTCTGTCCGGTCTAATATATTGGGGGCGAGGAACTTTCAAACTTTCTTCAAAACTTCCTGGGAAATGTCTGATATGTCATATTTTCTGAATGCAATTTATTTCTCAATTTTGTACGGTTAAATGATATGTATTTTAAAAAAGTGGGCATGAGTAATTGTTGAGTAATAACACCAAGAAAAAGTTTTGGTATGTCGTGCATCCCTACTTTTTTTCCAAACAGAAATATCTATTGGTTGAAAATTTAAAAATTGATTCATTTTCAAATAAATTACATACTTTCGTCAATTTCTTTTTGGTTACTTTGACGGTAACTAACTAATACCTGTGACCTGCATGTGGTACTCCTCTCCTGGTTGACGTGGATTCACCGAAGGGCACCAATTGAACTTTCCTGTAGCCAGACGGTCTTTGAAATTTAGTGTCATTAAAAGACACGTATGGGAAATAATTTTACGTTAATCGTTGATATTATTGAGAATCACATAAAAACATACTATCAATAGGAACCACATAACGACTGAACTGTTCTACTAAAATTGAGGTTGTTACGCAATTTGTTGGATCGAAATTAGAGAAAAATTAAATCACGTCCCAACGTCACATGCTGTTTTTAACCGTACTTAGACAAACTAAATCAAATCAAAAAAAATTTTTCTGCTCATTATGGACAGGAGTTAGGTATATTTGAGCAACGCCACGACTTGACGAAGACCTCAGTATCTGACCAACGGCTGATATGAGATGCTGTTGTTCGAAATGTTTGTCTCCTTTATCTGCCGAAACGCGTCGACGAAGTGGCTTGACTATTGGTCTGTTAAGAAAATAAACGTGGCCAAGCTCGTAAGAGCGGTTGCTGCAATCGGTGGTATGCGTAAGGGCAGCTCAGTGGAGTGTACCGAGTTTCCTGTGTGAGACCGATATGATGTAAGGAAAGCGTTACCCATTCAACAAGTGTGTTTATTATGTTTCCTCTCTCCAGTCACAACCAATGCGTGTGCATGTTGATGGGGAGCTGTTCGAACGAAATTGGCGCCAAAAATTTATTTGTTGTTATGTTATTGTTATTCCTTGAAATCAGTTGTTGGTTCCGTCTATATCGTAGTTTGGTTTCTGATTGCTGTAAATATGCATTAGTTATCTCTGCTAGATGTTGCTACTCGTCGGGTTTTTAGAACGGTTCTCAGGAAACTGTAAATAGAGTAAGTGTCCTCTTACTATAGCTCTCGTTGCTTCTAGAAATGTGTTTTCTGAAGTGGCGTGAAAGGATTAAGGAAGGAAGCGATGCTGACGAAGCTATTGAAAGGGAAGAAGACGGCTGGGAAGTATTTAGGAGAGTGTCGGAACACGGGACCAGGCCGACACGACGAGTGTCAATAAAACAGAGGAAGTTGAGATAACAGAATGTAATTAGCAACTTGCTATTTGCAAGTTGGATTTTTTACATCTGAAGACTTTGTGATTCGCTTTTAGGACCATGCTGCAATTTAGCACTCGGAGGGAATAATGATTTTTAAATTATTTACAGAGCTTATTGAAAATATAAGTACTGCTGGTGGTTTGAGGTAAAAGGCCTCAATATCTTCATTCGCTTCTATCTTCGCAAAGTGAGATCTATTGGGTCATTCTATTGTTATTGGCTTATTATTATTATTATTATTATTATTATTATTATTATTATTATTATTATTATTATTATTTATTACTGGCTAAACCCCTGCGATTTTATCGCACAAAAAGAAGAGCTGTTACAACGTTACAACAGATAAGTACTACAAATGCACGAAACGGGAAATGGAAAGCCACTAAAATGTTTCGTGTCGTTCAGTTCTTAATCTGTAGAACTAATGGAATGAGGAAGGTTCACAAATTCTGGAACAATTCGTTGTGAGCATAGTTAAATATTTAAAAAAAAATAAAATTACAATGTTTTATATTTACCATATTTAAAGAGATCTCTACATGTGTTGTAGTGGTCTAAAGTATCCAAAATTCCAGCCGAAGTTTTTCGCGTACACGTTTCCAGGTCCAGTCGATGTATTATTTTTACTAGCTAAATGTGGTGTCGCTGACGCTTTAAATTGTTTTATAAGTATGTTCATGTGTTGGAAATTTCAATTCAAATTTTCAATAAAAAGAAACTTTAAATGTACAATTGTCTGGTTCTTTCATCCTCGAGCGTAGTACGTAAAAAAATGTCATAAGAATTGAAATTAAGTGTAAATACCTTGCGGTCATCTCTTGTCGGATGTTCTTTCGGGCCGCAGCCCTACCCTTCCCAGAACACGGTATTGGAGAACCTAATCCGAACGCTCCCAGAAAATCTGCTCTGGAGAATACGCTCTTCCGATGTATTAACAGGCGGCTTATTAAAGGACATTACTACAGTTGCAAGTTTCTATTCTAGACCATACCGTTTCATTCGTATGGTTCTCCCACGGAACGACAACACTGACGATGAACCTGTCGCTTCCGACTGATGCAAGCCCTGCTCCGCATACTATAAGCAGCGGGCGATGCGATAGGGAGTTTTTGCACGCTTCGATCTTCTGCTCATGCGCAGAAGATCAATAGTGCATACGATTACTTTGACGTTTGAGGGTGCAAAAACTTCCTAATATAAGCTACTTGTTGACCTGGCGCCTGGCTGCCGGGCGTTGGTGTATGGCCACCGCTAAATAGCAGGGCTAAAGTCGCATAAAACAAGACTTCGGAAATTTGCTAGAACCTTTTGGACGGATCAGCAAACAAATCATCAGTTCCCCACCACGAAGCCGTCACGTGTCGACACCTGATTTCTCTCGATTGGTGGACGGGAAGGGGTGTAATCGTGAGTAGCGGACGGACGGACATTCGCAAAATAGTCAAATACCATGAAACGGTATATTCACTAATCTTTGCATTTAAAAGCAGCCAATCTTCGAATTTAAATAACATTCTCTCATCGCTTCGTCAGCCGTATGTTTCAAAGATATCCTACCAAGATCAACTACAATATTGTATTGCTGATGGTCTTCAAAATGACGTAATGAACAAATGACGTTAAATAACCGTTCATTCTATTCATTTTATTAATCATTAAAGTTAGTGTTTTTACTACAAAACCAGTTAATAAGAGCTAGCGATATATCTAGGGCACACTATCATCTATTAAAAAGAAATCATTAAATTTGGTTGAGAAGAACTGCTCAAATTTCTTTCTAAACGAAAAAAACCTTAGTGTTTTCTAATACATAAATAAAGTGTTCGGGTCTTCTTGTTAACTACACTTCGTTGTAAGGATGGTAAAAGACATGCTCAATTTCAGTATTCCTCCTATTGATAGTTACGTATACGCCAAGCTTCACTAACATGTTTTTCGATTCACACGGATGTAAGAGGAAATCGGGTTCCGACATGCGAAAGTTGTCGCATAGTTGATCCTGTTTCAAAACTGGTAGGATGATCGATTGTGTTGATCACGGCTGCCGTTGACCAGTGAGTTCGAACGTGATTGGTAACGAAATGACAAGTCTATTTTCTCCCGGTGTAAACGGAAATAATTACGCATGCTCGCTTTTCTTACTGCCAGTTAAGCGCCGACGGATCCTGCTTTCTAGATGAGTTATGCATATTCTTTGTATTGATATGTCTTCGATATGTCCTGCTGCTGTAGGATTGGTAGGTAGGTAGGAAGGGAAATAGTTTGGAGACATTTTGTAAAATGTAGAGGAAGAGAATGCTTTGATAAGATTTCTTTGCAGTATGTTTTTGAATTCATTCGTTTTTATTTAAATGAACTTCCGAATGTGAGAAATGAATGAGCTGTTTGGTGAATCGTACTTGTTTGCGTATGGTAAGCCTTTGTGGGAATTAAACACGCTACGGAAGTCATCACAGGCTGTGGTTTCGATGCTCGTCAATTGTGGTTAAGTGATAGCAGAGAAGAGTGGTAAAGATATCAAATGTTAGTCCAATGAGACACTGTTCTATTTACATTTCCCAAGCGCATTAAACGTAGTATGACCCATTCTTTGGCCACTATTACGCAAATGACTTTTTGTCACTGATTTTATGGTTTTACTCTGGAGTTGAGAAGCTGTAAAGGAAATTATTAGTATTTACTTGTCTCGGTAACTCAGTGATACAGGGATCGTATACCAGGTGACGTGGGATCGGTTTCCGTTTGGGGTAATAGTTCTTTGAGCTGTTTGACTTATTCAGAACATTAATTAATTTCTGTAGTACCTTATGTTTTTGTATCGAATTTTGCCTGTATGATATTCAATTGTCAGTATTTAGAGACTGCATTTCTAATTTGTTGTATACTCGCACTCTAAATTTTCTGGGATGGGACAGATAGTTCATGAAAATATGTTGTCCGAATTGCAACTGATGAACTATGTTCTCATGATGTCCTCCATTTTTAATCCTTACGCCTGCAATATAACTACTATCAATATTAGTGGTTCGTGAGATTTCTTTCAAAAAAGATGCTTCACACTTACGAATCGTCCACTTCTTAAGAAACCGTTTTATTCGCATGCATAATCTATCATCTTTCAAGAAATTCACGTAACTGTGTGATTATATTGGCACCAACTATTCGAAAATATACCATGACGGGCATATTTGTAAATCGCTGTCTAAAGATTGAATTTCCATGCGTAAACTTAGGCAAATTATTCATTCGTGTATAAAGTAACTTCTTTGTTTTTCAAAAATTAAATTTTGAAGTTATTAATAGTGGAATGGTGAACGAAAGTCAAAAATACTTAGTTCGAATACTATCAACACTTTACGTGACACAGCGGTGTGAAGAAATGAGCGCGGCCACGCCAGTTTCGCGAATTCCATTTTCTGTGGACTCTTAACCTGTAAATCAAACCATACAATGTAATAATTTCTTAAGATGTTAGAATGCGAATTTGTGCAACGTCTTATCCACTTTGTAAAAAATTCAATGAATTATAATTTTCGTTTAAATTTTACTATTTATCATTTTATTTTAATAATTTGACTTAAATAGATTTCCAGAAAACTTGATAAAGTGAACAGAAACGTAAGATGGAAAATTATGAAAGAGAAAAGCAATTCCAGAGCATTTCATCAGAGTTATTCAGAGCCTATGTGTCGAAAATAAAATCACCATTTATGCGGCAAGTAACAAAAAATTATTTGGATGGAATAAATTTTGGAATAAGACCCCACAATTTATGCCTACTGTCGCCAACAGTTTATTACATATACATAGGCGATCCATTGAAAAATGGCAAATCATTTTAAGGACCATTTTATAGTCAACTCCATGATAGACACTCTGCTCTTTGCTGATGACCAGATCATTACATCGAATTCCGAAGACAAGCTTCAGTTTCCTGACCACTCTTTGAATCATATTTGTAGTGCCACTTACAAATATCTATTTATAAAACCTAGGTAATGGCATTTAAAGGAATAGACCCTTTAAGGCCAAATTAGTACCTGACAATGTTATCTTAGAACAAATCAACAATTTCAACTTACTATATTTCATACATGAATAATTATCATATAAAAATAAATTTAATAAATTCAACCGAATGTGTGGAACTGCGAAAAAAATCCCCAAGCCACAAGCAAAGGGAAAATTATGTAAAGTAATGGTTATCCCCACACTTCGGTATCGATCTGAGAACTAGACTCTACAGAACTGAGAATTGGTTGAATCATCTTGACTGAATGGAGTATTGCCGCATTCCAAAACATGTTCTTAATTACAGACCACCAGAAAGAAGGAATGTAATATGACCAAGGAAATGCTGAAGTGATCCATTGTAAATCTAGCATTAAACACTTAAGATTGGAACAAACCGCTTGGTAGAATCCCTGAAGTTGATGTTAATGAATTCGACTATTAAATAGAAATGAGACAGACCGGTGTTGATAATCGTTCATTAGATGCTATGGATTATTTAAACATCCGTGTTCTAATATCAGTTATTGAAAATCTGATATAGTTGTACGTAGTGGGCCATGGATAATTAGAACTGGCCGGGAAGCCTGTCCTGTATCCATTCCATGTTCAATGGAGAGTTCGTGACCCAAGGCAAGCCGTATGATAAATAAAATGCAAAATAAAGAATCGTTTATCATTTCATAAGCTTGTCTTAAAGTTTGATATTGTGTGTATCTCAACTTTTTTGTAAATGCGAAGTTCGAGCTTTTACTGGGGTTGATGAGTAACTGTCGCGCTTGACGTTGGCGTTGATGAGATGACTGTCGCCCTTCCATCGCGCGTGCGATGAGGGTTCAAGACATGACACAAGCCATATGATTAGAAATAAAACTTAAACCAGAATTCATCATTTAAAAAATGTCCAATGCAACTCATGTAACTGTTCTCTTATGCTTGGTCAAAGTGTCAAATCGACCGGAGTGCCCGATGCCCTCGCATTCCATATTCGGTGGAACGGCTCTTGACCTATGATTCATGATAATAAAATACAACTAATGCAGTCATACATCCTTTCATAAGTATCTGTTTAAGTTAGCTGTTGGTTGCCTCTAGCGTGTGGCTCTCTAAGCAGAGAGGATTGCTCTTCCAAGCGGCGAAAAGAACCCTGGCCGCGACCTCTCTCTTGCCCCTCCTTCGCATCCCAGGTGCGCCGAAGGCTCTTTGACACCGATGTCCCTGTTTGAGGCAAAGTGGCGGCGTGTGGTGCGGCGCAGCGCGGTGCTGTGCCGGTGCAGGTGGCGCAGCGGGCGTCAAGACGAGTCGTTGTGCCCGAAGGGAAGAGCTGCACGGGACGATACGAGGCGAAGCGTGAGATATGTGATGAGGGGGGAGGGGCGAGGCGGGCGGAGCGATGCGTGGGCGAAGCAATGCAGGTGTGGTGGGGGGGGGGGGGGCGAGGCAAGGAAATGTGGTGCGGCACCGGACGATACGCGCACGAAGCATTAGCGTGCGTCGGGGGGCGGAAAGGCCTGGGATGAGGTCGGGCGGGGGTGAGCGCGAGTGGTGCCGGGGGTGTAGGGGGCAAGGCAGAAGAGACAGAGGCGAGAGGAGGCGGCGTGGAGCGAACGCCAGGCAGGGCGGGACAGGAAGTGAGGGACGGTAGCGCGGGTTGGCGCGGAGCGGGCGCGGCAGCGGAGCGGACTGGAGGCGGGGCGCGACGACCCGACCACTTGCGGCCCCGCGCTTATTGGGACACAAGCGCGAGCGGCGCTGTCGGGAGGCCGCGCGCCTCATAGGTCGCGCCGCGGCTCGGCGAGAGAGGACGGGGGGAGGAGGAGGAAAGAGGAAGGCGGGGCCGCGTCGCGCTGGCCTTCCTTCCGGGTGCTCGCGCCTGCCGTACCGCTCGTAAATCTGTCGTCTCCAGCACGCCCGCTACTCCGGCAATGCGTGGTGCTGCTGTGGGAGGAAAATAGGACACGGCCCCGAGTGAAGTGTTTCTTGTAATGAACAGTGAAGAGGGAAGTTCAGATGCCTGACATTGTGATACTTCGGTGGAAAGCAAAGTGCTAAATTGCGAAGACGGGAAATCTCGTTTAAAGCAGTGAGGCTATCAAGTAGAAATTTAGAAATAAATTTGAATACCACTATTAATTTGGGTATAGTTTCTCGTTCCCCTTTTTTCACTGCTTGCCTCCCTCTCAATTCTGTTTCTCTTCCCCTCCCCTCTTTCTCCACGCCTTCTCTCTTCCTCTTTTTTTAGTTTATCTCATACTACTTATTTTACTATATTATATATACTTATATATACTATAGTATAATACAGAGACAGTTATGTAATGCTGCAGTTTAATACTCCGTTTTTTCGGCGGACACATTCGTATTGTAGTTCCCGAATAGCCAATACCAAAAAAAAAAAAGAGGAAATTTCTGGTTTCTATTACTTCGTCTAACACGTTGGGAGGTCAGGATTCACGTTTTGTAAGACCTTGAAACCGAAAAATTGATTTACGGCAAAACGTCTCTCCGTCCGTTTGTCTAAGAAAAAACCGTAAATTGGTTTTTCATAAAAATTGTTATTGCTGAGTCGATCTGACTGATGTCGGGGCCTCTTAAGTTTAGCCAATATTTTAATTCTTTGGTGTATTCGTCATGAAGCCTCAAAGATATTTTCATTTTTTTTCTCAAAAATGAACGGAAATTTTTGGACTAATTTTGTATCGGATGAAGAAAAAAGCGAATAAAATATATACATGCCGGATTTTGGTTGAATTATTTTATTTTTTGAAAATTACATAAGTGCATATTTTTCTTTCTTCCTACTACTAAGATATTGAACATAAATTTTCTTCTGAATATAATTTTTTTAAGTTTATTTTTTGAATTATTTTCTTCAAAAATCTGTCTTTAAATGAAGTGTTCAATGTTTTTCAAAATGTAAGTAGTTGTCGCATACTTTTGCGTTATGTAAAGGCAATTTTGCTAACAATTTTTTTTTTCAAAAAAAAACCGGTTCCAATTGTTTTCTTTAAACATTATGCGTCGATGGTGCTAAATGCACTGATTAGTATGACGTGAACCCCATTTTGATACATTCTTTTGATTTTTTGTGATCAAATGTATTTTTTATATATCTCTCATGTAGTTAACATGTACATTAGGGCGAATTTAAACATTATTGCATTTGTGAATAAAGTGATTTTGAATGAAATTTCTCGAAAACTCAATAGGTTTCTGTGAAAATTAGCTCAGAAATGCGTATTTTCTGAAACTGTGGATCAGGAATTGTCAATCTAGGCAAAGCAGGTTCGCGGCAGTTTTACTCAAGGACTCCTATTTCTCCTACCCATCTTTTCACAATTAGTTCAATACTATTTCCATTCATTATTAAATTCTTGTATGTTAGAATGATAAATGAGGAAAGAAACATTCCTTTAGTAACACTGCTTCAATTTGACGTCATGACATTGTCAGTGAAGTGAAATGCAGATTTCCAAGTTCTGACTCAAGGATTTATGCTGCAGAACTGAATTACGATAACCGGTATGTTTTTTTCTTTATTTCTTCTTTGATGACTTTCAGGAACTTACGTCTCTGGGCACAGATCTCATCTTTCCATTCTCACTGGCACACCTTTTTCTGTGAAGCATTTTGATTAATGGATATACTATACATTCATCCGTTAATTAAGTTCTACACGATCAATAATGAAAAGAAATATGACTTTGCGATTTCAAATTGATATTACATAGAGATTTACTTTTTTGTCATTAACACAACCACTTAAAAATAAAATAAACCCTCAAAGCCAATCTCATAGGCTTTGGTGGCAACCACTGTGCGGCGCCATTCGTTTTTCATATTAATCATAATTAAAATACCTAATACATTTTTGTTAAACAATCTCAAATATGGATTCAGAAAAGGGTATAGAGTCTACAAGAAACTTGCGATATTTTATGTGAGGGAGAGAGGTGTCGATTTTACCTGAAATTCGTCTTACGTAATATACTTACCCAGCCTCTCGGTGGTCATCCCACAAGAACCTTGTGCCGCCTGGCCAACGCGCCGCGCAAACAGGCACGTGGGAAAGCACGGGAGGAGGGTGGGAGCGGCGAACGCACCGCTGCGAAAGTGCAGGTGCGCGCGCGATTATCGCCTCGCCGCGGCGAGCGCCGGCATCGCGCCAACCCAACTCAATTCCCGCCCCATACTTCCCCTCCAAGCCCCGCAGCCTCTTCCCGAAAATCCCCTTGGTCTGTCACGCTTGTCTTAGCCCCTCTCCACCCCGCCCTGTTCTTCTGTACTCAATCCGTCCTACCTCTCAACACTGTGCTCTGACCCGCGCCGACCCGCCCTGATCTGTCATGCTTGTCTCAATCCCGCTCCACCCCCATCTGCTCTTCTCTTCTCACCCCGTTCCACCCCTCACAACTGTGCTCTGACCGCCCCGATCAGTCGACGCGTGGTCCAGACCCGCCCCGCCCCGATATGTCTGCGTCTCCCCAGACGCTACCCTCATCACTGTGCTCTGACCCCGTCTCGCGCTTACATCTAATTACCTGCCGCGCCCCGCTACGAGTTCTGACCGATCTTCATGTTTCTCATCAGTCGCCGCTCCGCCCCCATCTGACCCCTCTCACCACATCACCGCGTTGCCTGTGACCTTCCTCCCTCCGCCTCACGCCCCGACGCGCCCCACCACGCCCCGCCGCGGCCCCCGCCACCGCCCCGCGCGCCCCGCCGCGCCCGGCCCCGGCCCGCGCCCCGGCCTGTCACATTTGTGTCAGTCCCGATCTGCCCCGCTCGTCTTACCCTACTGGCCTTCACTGGCACCGTTCGTCCCACCCGGGTCTGTCCTGGCCCGCACCGCTCCGTTCCGCCCCGTCCCCCATCTGTCCAGCTCCGACCCGCCTCGCCTTTTGCGAAACGCACATCAAATACGGCCGCCAACTGTTAGATGCACCCCGATAGAGCGAGCGACCGCTGCGGGCGCGTGGCGCCACTGAGAAACCCGTGCAGAGGCTGCTGGAGGAAAAGCTGTGGTTCCGAGGAGCGACCAAAGGCCAGACTCCCGGCGCTCTTCGGCAGATGCACAATCGGCGCTGCACAAGAAAAATGACACATCTAAAAAAAATTGTCATTTTGAATGACGCTCTTATTTTAGCAGAGTTGTTTATTTCGCTTCTAAACGCAAGGGGTTTACTCTAGAAATCGACTGATGCAGTTGTGACTCGTGCTGTATTTTTATGAAATTCTGTACTGTTGAAATACTAGAAATATGTTTCATAAACAAATTTAAGCACTTAACCAAAAAGTATCGATATTTGACAGTATCACGTTTGTTCACAGAAAAAATGTCAGTGCATGTTCCCAGTCTCCTCTCCATTAGCGCACACCTGTTTCAACTTGCAAAACAGTTTTACAGTTTGTACCACAGTAAAATATTATAAAATTAAAAGATAGGCAAACATTATATTTTCCTAGAGTCATGACTATATTGTTTGTTGCAATTATTATCGTATCATCATTATGCTCAATTTATTGTCTTCTTGACCGGTCGAAAAATGAAAATAAAAGAGATTTGTAGAAGAAAGTGTTACCAAAATTGTTTTGTTTGTGAAAATGGTTTATGGATATAAAATGGGTACTGAAGCAACGATTGTCACACGTCAGATACAGTTGATCTAATTATGAAAATACGAATACTGTAATAAGTAGGGGTGGCTTTTGTTGACCTAAAACATTGCCAAAAATGATCAATAAAATGCTCTTAAATTTTTTTTAAATGCCCTATAAACAAAGAAAAATGACGTAAATAAATTATCAAAACCACTTCAGATGAACAACTGCAGCTATTGGTTATGAAACTGCTGTAATCGAGGTTTCTTCCTTTTGTTCAAGTGAACCCACTGTGGCGTCGTTAACACGAGGGCCAGAACCGTTAGGTGAAAGCACGCTGCAGGGGAGGAAAGGGTTGAGCCTGAACTTCCGGGATTTTGCGCTCTGGCAGTTGACGCAGACAGCGTGGCAGAGCCAAAAATAACCATAGGCTGTAAACTCCTAGGAAGCTAGCTAGCGAGCCCTCGCTTGCCGACAGCAAGCGAACTATCTAGGGAACTTGTGTGGTGGGGGTGTAGCCCTCAACTATTTAACGCGGCGCCAACTGCGCCCGCGTTCTCATTCAGTTTACATCGGAGAGCGTTGTACGAGTAGGTACAAGGAGTGTAGGAGTGTGAGCGAGATGTCCGGAGCGTAAGGGCCAGACGATCTCGCGTGCTGTAGGCACACGGTCCGCCACGACCGGTTTAAATTTTGGCGTGAGGCCATGTGACGGTAATTGTCACGGGACGGAAGTCCGACAGCTCGCATCACGCGTGGCTTTTATTTTTCTGCGGTAAAGCAGGGTACTGGAAGGAAAAGGTTGCCGGAGTGTTTAAATTTAGCAATTTATTGTATCTTGTCTATAACCTTTTAATATACTATTTTTATTTTATTTGAATTTATTCTCATTTCACTACGTCACAGCACCTTGCAAACTTTCCATTTGGACTGTTCTGTAAAAGAAATCTCTGCTTTTATTTATCGCGAAATTGGCCGAACTGAGAATGGCGCCGATAAGCGTTACAGGAACTTAAGATTACGTTGTGCTCACAGTGGCTGACATTACAATGTATGAGCGTAGATATCGAATAGGTTACTCTAGAATTCTGTGGTGAACATGTGTTGAACGTCGTAAATATTGTTTGAAGCAAGTACCGTTAAAACGATATTAAAATCGATGAAGTCAGTGAAAATGCAGTAAAAATGACATTTCATTAAAATCCGCCCCGTAGTAACAAGCTTCTAATGTAATTCGAATAAGTGACCTCAGAGTTCTGAAATTGATCCTTCTGCAGTTTTAGAACAAGAGCAATAAGAAAGCCTAAAAATGACTTGGTGCATCATCTCATAAGTGAAATTCTTAAACTGAAACGATGGAAGACTAAGGAACCGGAAATAGAATGTGGAAATCCAGAATCAGTTGAAATCTTCACTCCATTGGTCTTGTGGTGCCAACAGCAGTATTAATAATTTTAATTGTTACTGTGGCTTATTTTTGTTACTGTATGTAGTTGGCAAAATGTTATATTCGTCTTCGTGTTTGAAATTTTCTGCAAGGGATGCACGCTAATGAAATGTGAAATGATGTGCATGTTTTGTTGGTATTTGCTGTTAAGACAATTCCGAAGGCGGAAAAACATATTTTCTGGAAATTCAGTTGTAACTTCTTCCTTTTTTTAGTTAGCTCTGCTTCGTTTAAGACTACGAGTCAGAGAAAGAAACTCTTGTGAGACGATACGAATCAGCTTGCACGAACTAAGAATGTTGCAGGCGCTCTGCAAAATCTCTTGCCGGTTGTCCCAAAGGTCGGCCGTGTTAGCACGCTGCAAGAGACGCGAAAAAAACGGAAGCTGAGCAGAAGTGCGCCGCCACTCCGTTTGAAGGCCCCGCTCTGTTTGCGCCAACCGGTGCATGGTGCTCTGCCGCTCCGCGAAGCTGAGCGATGGGCCACAGCGCGAATGACGTAAGCGGAGGCCACCCTGGTGCATGGATGCGATCTCACTGGCAGCTCTCCTATTCGCTGGCTGTTGTGCGAAAGGAAATTCGGTGTAAAAAGCATTAATTACGAGAATGAGGTCGCTTGCCTATGTTAATGGAATCGTTGCACTCGAAGCTGTCGACAACTGTGGGGGCTTTATTCACTGGTAAATTAAACCAATGATGAATGAATGTCTTAATTTAGGTCGAAGCTCAGGCCATTGCATGCACTCGTTTTCCTGATACGATCGAAAATCGTCAGTGTGCCATGTCACTCTTGTGTCACGTATTTGTACCGTGGTGGAATAAAATCCGATGACAATCCCCATCATAATCAGATCCCACATTCGCTTAGCCTTAAGCGACACGAACATCGGTTAAACTATGGGGAGAAGTGGTTCAGGGCATCAACTGATTTCACTGCAGTACCTCTGACCGGGAAGTCCTTGGTTCGAGTCCCGACGATCGCAGGGTTTTCTGGCAACATAGGTCGAATTCGGCAGCTGTCTGGAGTAGAATTCTCACGGCCGGCTGCGTTGATCGGTTGTTTTCCGTGGTTTCTCCGATCAACACCTGGCGAATGCCGGAGCAGTACCCTATCAAACGGACCGCTCGCGATCTTTCCTTCCACTTCCTGGTCCTTTCCTCACCGCGAACAGCCACACTAATATGTACAACACTACCACACTTCTCGAGAGCTTGTTCCGGCTAGGGCGGTGCCCTGTTTGGTGGGAGATACCTGGTTGAGTAAAACCCTGCTAGCGGACGGTAGGTCGGCACCGGATCTCACCGTGTAGCGGGGGAAGATCACCGCTACCTCTAGAGGGAAAAAACGCTCGCAATCACTGATAATCAGCCAATCAATCAATCATTAAGATTAGCGATGCAGAATTTTCTCAATGCTAGGTTGAGATGTGCTTGTGCAAGACTAAAATTTCGTCCCTTCTTCTTTCTGTGGAGCTCTGTTCATAATATGATTTATCATATTATTATGATTAACAGTCCACGATATATTACATGTTGGGGCGTTAATTTCCTGTATTTGGGATGTTTCAAGGAAGCACTATTCAACGACAGAGTCTTCTGTACTGTAGTAATTAAACAAACACATGGCGGAAGATAACACATTGGCGATGTTGTAAAGGGAATTGAAGGTTTCTTTGTATGAACTATTCCTTTTCACACTTGCAAGTGCTTGGATTGAGACCGGCCATTTCTTTAAACTTATCGCGTAAATAGAATACATTAAAACTTGCTTCGGCCAGTCAACCAGTTGCCATCCTGGTTGTGTAGAAATGTGTAGAAATACGTACTAAAATCAATGAATTAATGAGCGATCTGAAAGTGTAATGTTGAACACAGTGCGAAACATCAAACAAAGAAGCAACGTAATTCACTTCAATAATATGAAATTGTAGTATGAGCTTTCTCTTTATTCTACAAAGGAAATGTGTGCACTTCGTCATTTTGATTTTGTAGTTAAGAAGTCGGTGTTATTCGCGCTGCTGTTTCATCCGAAGGTATAGCTATCAGTCATTATTTTGAATGCACATTTCCTCTCCATTATTACTCAGTAGTTTAACCATTTTAAGGCACATTTCAGAAAATTCTAAAGCAGATTCATTGAATTTGAAATATATGAACTATTAAGTGATGCTGACCAAAAAACACGAGACAGATTTTGAAACATTTTTTGCTCTTAATATTTTCAACTTGTAAAGTAAATGGCACGTGAAAGAGAACTACCGTAAATAGGTGGCCTTCCAATATTCTCAAACATGTTTAGTTGTGACAAGAAGGATTAGTAAAGCTTGACTACTAATACATTCCCTAACTTTATGTAGGTTCACTAACTGTAACTAGTTTATTTCGGTATATATAATAAAGACTTATTAATTGCAAAAATTGTATATCTTTATTTTATATTACATCTATTGTGAGCTACTGTGGGGTATGATTAAGGGAGGAATGCTATACGAGGACACAATAATGAGGCTCGTAAAAATGTAACTTTTACTAAATTCACATTCTCAAAAGCTCTGGATTCACGTGTCATTTTCTGCAAAAAGAAGACAATGTTCGCTCTTTTCCCTTATCGTTGCGAACGAGAAAGAATCGGCTTCTACGACAACATGGCGAAAGAAAACATAGGTCTATGAGCGAAGTGGAGTCGCATGTATATACACGCTTCCCGATGCGTGTTCAATTTCACGTCAAAACTCGAGGATTGGACCTACGCGATCACCTTGAAACATCATTAAGACTGTCCAGGTATAATTTCTATCCCATTTTATTGTAAAGTTATTTTTTGCCGAATTCTTTTATTTTTACATTTGACGCTTTACTACGCGTGTGGAAGCTGATGACGAGGTTCCTGCCTTCGACTTACGCAGTTAGTATAAAATATCGTAGAGCTTGTCCCAATGCCTTTTATGGTTTATTAGTTTTTAAATGATAAAAACGCGCATTCTCACTTAAAATACAGAATTATGCCCTCGTTCCCACCACTCGTTCTTCGCTGTCGTTCACTGATCTCGCTACCTTGCAGTCGACTCGTTGCGAGTAGGGATAGGGCCCGAAAGTTTAATATGAAACAAAACTGAAATACTAATCTTCGTTTTCAGGGATTTTTTTTCTGGTCGAAATCAATTTTCTATTTTGATGGCTGCGTACTACATTTGTTTGACTACGCCGCAGCGACGCAGCTTCATGCCAGCTTGGCTATTCGCCTCGCAGCGTGGCGTCGCCCCGCTGGAAGTTGAACCCGACGGGACTTCTTTGTGCGCAGGACGCGCAGCGATTGAACGCGCGGACGCACGCAGCTGCCACCGCAGCGCTCACTCAGCGGGGTGCGGGCGGGAACGGAAGTGGGTGCGAAGCGGGCACGGGCAGTGGAGGCCTGTGTGAAATGAGGGCGGAGTGGGTGAGGAAATGGGCGGGGAATGGATGAGGGCTGGGCAGAGACGAGGCCGAGAGCAGAGAGTGTAACAGAAGAGCAGAGGAGTGAAATGGGGTGGGAGCAGGAGGGAGGGGGCAACTTGTCCCCAGGCCACACCTTAAGTGGGGCCCCGTTTTTTTATTAAAAAAATCTGTAATCTAATATTTAATGCTATAAGTTTTTAATATTTCTGATGCATGAAGAAATGAATTATGTTTTTTGAAGTGGGAGAGGAGTTTTTTTTTTGAAATAGGGGGCGCTCGTGGATCAACTGCCCCATGCCCCTGGTTTTCTTGTTCTGGCGCCCCTGAGTGGGAGCATGGCAGGTGCGTGGGAGGGGAGCACAGCGCGGAGCGGGGGCGGATTGGAGGCGATAGCGACCAGAGCGAAAGCCAAGCTGGGCGAGGTTGGGCGGGGGCAGAGGCGAGGCGGAGCGAAGCGATGTGCAGGTCCCTTGGGTGTTCGTTCTTCGCCCTCGAGAGAGAAGCGGCGCCTTCTGAGAAGCCTATCTTCTGGGGCTCCGAACGGAGCGTTTCTGCTCGTCCCGTTTCTCTCGGGAAGCGTTAGCACCGCCCGACTCTTGAGATGCAAATAGTATATGCTTGTGATTGAATGAACGGCGTATTCACTTCTGCATCAGGGGGTAATGACACGTTGTTTAGCTGGAACTATTCAAAAAAGAATATACTCTCTGACGATTGTTGGGAGCTTGGAGGCACGCCAAGTGCGAGAATCGATAGTTTATTCGTTAATGATATATTTATGAACTGACCTACATTAACTTTGTTTTCCATATTTAGTATTGATAGTTTACCGTAAACCATTTTTAAATTTATTTTGTTTTCGAAACCTTCGGTTGAAATCATTTTTGCAGGACCGACGCACGCATTGCGTAGATACTGCTATTATAAGTAAAGTGTCAAACTATAACATGCTATTTAAATTGTTTCATTTTTAAAAGCGGTGTAGGCGTTCTGAATACTGATACATCGTCCCCATTTTACTAGTGGGCTTGAATGTCGAAGTGAAATATTCGTATCCTCCTCTTTGAATTGAAGCTTCCTTGAATTTGCTTGCATCAATTTTTTATGTGGAGAAGAATAGATTTGAGCTTTGCTCCAACCCACATCCGGAAACAGCAAGAAGAGTGACGCTTTCGAACTCGCTTACTCAAGAGTGCAAGTCAAATATATTCGTACATTGATTTCCCTTGCAGTCTTGCGCAAACACTTCTTTGCATAGCAGAGAGAAGTTGGCTTTCATGCTACTTCTAGCTGCTTCTAGCTATCGTACTGCTAGCAAACTCACATTCGAGGTAATTTTGTATTTCAGTCATTTTATGTCCGTGTTTCATGTATACTTGCCGTCTCACTATTTACGTGAGTATGTTAACTGAATAATTTTCCTTATTTTCTTTGTGTACAGGAAAGAAACTGTTGGATGACAATTCACTTGGTCGGCAACTTTGATTATTAAATAAATAAATGCGATTTAAATTATAAATCATTTGTAAGTGATATCAGTGATACAACATGAAACCATTCACGTTTCCGACAGATTTTCGGTCTCAATAGCAAGCATGCAGCTCGCTGTAATGTCCAAAAGACTCCCTGAAAACTTCAAGAACATTGTTTATATCTAAATAGGCCTTGCAACCACACCTCACGAAACATTACTGTCGCTTCAAATCAATAACAGAAAATACGAAATTTAAAATGTCACCTTTGGAGTTGTTATGAGTTAAAAATCTGCTAAAAATATATTACTAATTCTTCCTCCATTATCCATGATCGCTTGATTGATTATGTCGATCGTGAAAGTGAAACGGTTGGTTCTTCGCAGATCTGTAATGAGAATCTGTTGTATCAAACCAGGGACCGGCGTCTATACGCTTCACCATATTTCTTTCGACTTCTCTTTGATTTTTCTTAGCTATACCGGCAATTACACAAGAAAATGTCGCGAACTTCCAGCAAGGAGAATTGCAAATACGATTTGTGTTAACAGTTTTTTGTGATATCAATTGGGGGAGACTCGACTTGTAATGGCTTGGGTATTACTCTTCCACTGCGGATAGGGGATTCGATGCCCGGCCAAGTGAAATTTATGGTTAAAACCAACAGTACTCCAAGTATAAGGGCAAAAAAAAAAAATTGATTCTACAAGAGCATTCAGAACATTTCTATCTACGATTAACTAACCATTTTCGAACATTACTATGCGATGCAGGCTCTTGGCAGGTTTTCTCGATGTTACCCGTTACAGCTCCATCGCCATCATGCATCCATAATATCTTCACTACCATTGTCGCTATCGTCTTCTAAGATCGTCACTCATTGTCCTAAATGGCGATTTGTGGGGAAAATGCACAAATACGTCCCTTCACTTTTGAAATGTACCTCTTCACAGTTTAATGGCTTCTTTACCTGGTTATAATCTTTTCTCTTAAAAATGTACGGAATGTACTTCATATCTGCCCTTTATTGGTTTCTCCAATTCTATATTCATTTATATTCACTGCAGAATACTATCAACCTGCTTGTTGTTCCTTAGCTAAACATTGCCAGCGTAATAATTCGCATCTCCTCACTTTAAATATTACATTACTGCATTCAAGCACCTTCCCATTTGACGCCGTGATACTGATTAAACGTCATCGAAATACGGAACATCAAAACACTATTGTAATACTTACTAACATTTGTTATTTTTGTGTAGTATTTTATGATATTTAATGTTTATTGTGAGAAAGTATGACTTCTAAATATGGAAAACATTTTCAGTCTGTTAACTAATTGATTCACGATTTGCTAACTCCCTTTCTAATTTCATTTCAGGTAAGTGGCCATGGAGTCTCGTATAGAATATTGGAGCTGATGCTTACTGCACGTGAGTACTGGGTAAAACGTTACATTAGGATGTTTACAATGAAATTTGAATTAAAACCGCATGCGTATGTAATTCATTTTCAAAGTTACAAGAATAAAACTGTGATTATAATTTCGAATTTGAAAGTAAATCAGTTTACGTTACGTTGTTGCTAGTAGAATAAAAAATTGTGAGAGGTTTTTGGTATTCTTGTACATTTTCCTGCGCAGTGATTAATACACTAGTTTTTAAATGTGGAGCCAGGGATATAGTTCAGGGATACCGTACAGAGTTTTAGTAAGTTAAACCCATGGCAGGCGTGCAGGGCAAACATTTTGAAAATACCCTTGCTTGAACTATTGCTTACCTCTTCTGAGTCGACCTTAGGACCGCATTGATTAGGTCAATACCGAATAAAAACCCCACCCTGACCTTCAACGCAAGTCCCTCAGGTTAACAAACGTGTGTCCTAATCTCTACGCCGTCGCGACCCCTGATGCGAATTTTACTTTGTGAAAACAGCCTAACGTCTTATAGCGGTTTTCTTCACTCCTTGCCGCAATTCAGATTGAGAGCGCCAAGACATTCCTTCCCACTGGAGGATCCACCAGTGGAGAGTATTTTCCATAGGACAATTTGGCTCCGTTCTCATGGAGTGGACGCTAAAACTCATGCCGCGAGTGCACGATGGCGCCTCCGGATTTGCGTTTTCCCGTGAAATCCTCGGTTAAACATTTTAGGGAGTTTTAGCAAACCATAACTTAAACCCTAAGTTGCGCTTCTGGGCGTGCTTGTTGTACGAGTAGACTGTTCGAAGGGAAGACGTTCAACGTTGTTGTGGAAGTATGGCCGTTCGCTATGTAGGCCTATGTGGTCGTGTGGTGTGCACATCTTATGTCTTCGCTTACAGGTAATGTAACCTATCTAATCCCAACTGCAATAGCTGAGATAAGCAGTATTGATGTCCGCAGATATAATAATTGTTTTTTACATTGCTTGATTTATAAAATTTTAGATCCCGAAACGCACCCCAAATCAATTAATAATTTAATGGAATTGGTTTTGTATTTTTATAATGTGAATTAAGAATTATTCCTGAGGTATCGTTCCGTCACGTTCCGCCAGAAATCAACCTCTGATTTATATTATATTATATTTATATTATATTATTTGAGGCAGTTTGCATGTATTAGCTCTTTGCAACACATTACGAACTACATTTTATCAACAAAAAAAATCATTTGCATAATTATAGTTGTAGAAAGAATCTAATATTTTACAATATTTGTAAAATTAAGGATTTCATCGAAAATGAGACTAGTACCATTCTCCTAAGCTTCCTTTGCGCTATCCAAAATTTAATCAAAAACCTTTGTGCTATTTTGTTGAAAATTTTGAAAATGGCCCAGGGACTTCATGTAAATTCCCCCCAATTAAAATGTAATTTTCAAATTCAAGGGTACGCGTAATCAGCCAGGTCCATTGGGGAACATCAATTTTGGTGACAATCCTGCTACGGTTAGCCGCTAGCGTTGTTCACAGACAGAAGTTTCGAAAATTCGTCTCTCTCCCCCCCCCTCCCCGCATTGCAATACTTTCTCTAAACTGCGTAAGCAGTAGCGAGAAAGTAAAATATGTGTGAGCTGTAGCGAGTTTTTAATAAAATTAGAATGTCAAAGTAATTATTGGGCTCAAATTTTCTGTAATGCCATTAATATTTATCTACGTAACTCCATATTGTTTGAAAATGGTAATACATAAGTCAAACTTTAAAAACAGGAAGAAAAGCGGTATGATTCATAAAAAAAACTATGTAACTTGTAAAAAATAAGAGCTTGTTAATTTCTTGTTTCTTTTAGCACGAAATGTCTTCGATTCCATGCAAGGTATTTTATATCACACCTGAAGCAGCGCACCTAATAGATAAAGATACACACATACGCACGTTGTTATCGCGGAACTTTTGTCTCAAACTACGACTTATCTTCGAGATATTATGTGGCCCAGAAAGACGATCTGCAATTCTGATATTGGGGTATTATTCGGCCCAGAAAGACTATTTGTTATGTTGATGATCGAAACAGGCCATCGTCGCTATTACTACATTGCTACATATGTTTTATATCATGATGCTACATGTATCCTTAGATTCACAGATTATTGCAAGTCGTATTCGTAATACCTATTCTAGTGAAATAAGGAGTGTTAGAGATGATGGGGCCAGTCGGCAGTAGTATGAATTATGAGAGACATGAAACATAACAATTTTCTGGGAAATGCAGTGTAGGCAGGGCTACTTTATTGTCACTCATGGAAAACGTATGTGACTGGGATGCGGTCATAAGTAAATTAAAACACGGATGTAGAATCGGTAAAAAGTTCTCAGGAACGGGAATAATCTATTTGAATATTTTGCCGTCATTGCTACTTATTGAAGTATCTCTCGTCTTATTTATTTTTTATTTCATAAATGATGCCTGAGAAGTGTTTCAAAAAACGTGAAATGAAAGTTTTAAAATCTTTTTATTATTATTATTATTATTATTATTATTATTATTATTATTATTATTATTATTATTATTTTTATTTATTTATTTCATGATACTTAGTGTATTTGAAAGTGTCAGCAGACTAACTTTCAAGATTTTCCTTTTCTTGATCTCTTGATTTAATGTTAGAATTTTCTCACGAGGATAGATATTGAAAGTTAGATGGAATTGAACCATAGTTTTTAAAACGTCTGACTTTTCTGTCCTTTATTGATATTTTTAAGGAATCTGCCAATAAAGTGATGCTATATATGGACAATTAAAACGATTAATTTCATTCAACATACAAGACCCAAAATCACGTAAACATTCTTGCAATAGACTAACTTTCACTGAGTTTTCGTGCAGTTGTAAACAGTTCAAGTATCTGTGTGACGCCGATGTGGCGTCATGGACGGATTAGGATATGCATTCGCGTTAAAGGAATCTTAATCGCCACCTGGCGCCGCCACTTCCACTATCTCGAACAGGCGGCGGCAGCGTTCTGCGTTCGAGTGTTACGTCACGGGTTACCGATCCGCGGGGGGTGGGAGCAGGCACTTAATTTCGATTGTGAGCTCATAGGGTGCGGAACCGGTCGTGACCTCACGAACTCGCTTCTCCGCGGCGCGGCGCGGCGCGGCGCGGGAGCTGGGCGTCCTCGCGCGGTCTGGCGCCACGCGCGTAGCGTGATTCACATGCCAAGCCGTTGTAAATAGCTTGCGTACGTTACACACGTGGCATACAATTCCTACTGAATTGGTCGACGTTTTTGACTCACTCTGTCGTGATTACATACCTGTGTTATGAGGAGAGGACAGCTAATAGGGTAGGTATTTCCTCTTCCTTGCTTTGACAAAGTGACGTTCCCGGGATAGTGAAGGATCTGCTGCGGAATTGATGCTTGATCTTTCATCAGACATTATAGTGGGTGAAAAAATAAATTGATTACCATCTTGTACGCATTTTCAATTTTTATGGTAACTACTAATACACAGGATAGTAACAAGAGTTATATTTAAGTAAGTTACGGGGTTCTATGCAGTCATTTGCAAGTTTCTGAGAGGAAACTGTATTCTCGTCATTTAAAAGATGACGTAGTCTAAACTATTTGAAATGACTGGAATTGTTTTATCTGTTGACATCAGAGAGGGAATTTCCTTTCGTTTCTTCCTTTGTAAACAAGATAAGGTATTCGCTCCTCTGCTTTGAGAATTATTTAATGACGAAATTTGTAGGCCACAAGCCTTCCAATGGTTTCGAATTTCATCCTAAAGCTTCAGATCCTGTTGGTTCTCTGGACCTACTTTCTTCTACTCGAACGAGTAAGATCTCAAGAGCTTTCATTCTCAGTCAAGAATTTTTATGTTTTTATGTTATCAAAATATGTCCATTGATTGCATGTGTTTGCATTCAGCAATGTTATACTTCGAGATGTTAGCTCCAGAAAATTCTCAACTTGATTATGTTTACCCTGAAAGATGTGATGGGCAATTCTTCTTTCTGCGAGCTAACCATGATCGAATCTTCAATGATTCACTTGTTAATTATCCCTAGTACGTGGTATCACGAATGCTGACAACTACTTCCAAGGCCGTGAATTCAGCCACCGTACACGATACAATTGTTTTGTGTGTGGTTTAGAAAATTTAAATCTTGTCATCTTTAAGAAGTGTGGTCGAAAATATGACTGTACAGTCCGCTGATATACTTGATACACTACCATCCCATTCCATTGCAATGCCTTTCCTTCTATATGACTCGTACACCTCAAAAAGAAAACCACTGACCTTAACTCCATTTGTAAGTTTTGTGAATTCACCTGTGATTGTAATGATGCATTATATATATTCTTCCAAATTGATAAGTAAAGTCTGCAATTAAGCTGTCATATTCATCATCTCAGTAGTATCTAATTACTCGCCTGCAAAATTGTCTACTCGTCGTGAACCATCCTGTACGAACGTCGACCTCATTGTAGAGATCAGGAATGATCCAAAGTAGATGCATTGTGAGAGAGCACTAATGCGCTGCGATGGCCACACTGAACAATGTGTCTGCAAGCTTTCTACTTGTCAGGTGACGTGTCCACTCGATTACGAACGTTGACCTCATCGCTACTTGCACGGTATGTGCGAAGTGCATTCTAGAGGGAGCACTAATGCGTGGTTTCGAATCCACCCATTCACCACTATGATCGAACCTTCAGTGAATCGCCTGCAAGCTCTCTCTCCTTGAGTGGTATGACGTGGCTCGATTACGAACATCGACCGGCTGAGGTGGCTCAGAGCACTGATGACAATGTTACAGTGACTCGGACCTGGAGATCCTAGAAATTTCAACATAAGCTAGAGAGCTAGGTGAAATTTAGCCGCTGCCTGGAAGAGAATTCTAGCTGCCCTGATCGGTAGTCTTCCGTGGTTTCTCCGATCAACACCGGGGATATGCCCGAGCAGTACCCTAACAAACGGGTCATACCGCCATTTTTCCTTTTTTGTCACATAATCACCCTTTACATACACTGACAAGCACTGTAGTGGGATTTATTTATAGCTGCGTTTGAAGTAAATGAACTGCTGACATCCAATCTCGAGTCTATATGGTACTATAGTGACGTAACAATGGTGACGTTCCTGATTGGATGAAACCGTGTAACCTTCAAACGCAGCTCTGAATACAACCAAGTAAACACTACCTCACCACACACGTCGGGAGCCAGTAGGGAGCTGAGAGCTTGTTCCGGCTGGGGCGGTGCCGCGCTGGTGAGAGAGACCTTGTTAGGGAAAGCCGACGTATATATCGGCGCCGGATCCCACGCGGCGGAAGAACACAGCCACCTCCTGTGATAAAGTTCACTGCGCTTTCGGGACTAGTTGCGATGATGCGGCCGGAAATACGAAATAATCAACGAACGTCCACTTCATCGCAAGACCACCTGCGACTTAATCGTTATCCGTGAAGTGCATTCTAGAGGGAGCACCAATACGCTGTGTCATCACAGAGTAAAGTGATTGGCGGTACTTTCCAATCCAACCATTCACTACTATGATCAAACTTGCAATGAATCGCGTGAGAGCTGTCTCCTTGCCTGACGTGACGCGGCCCCTCGTGACGAACCTCCTCGGCGGGGGCGACCGTAGACGGCCGGCCGGCCCCTCGCGCGGTGCGGTATCTCTCGCGGTGGCGCGTGCGGGCGCACGCGAGCGCTTGTTTGCGTATCAGCGGCTGCGGGCGCACGCGCGCGTGAATCAAGCCGGATGCGCGTCGAAGTGCGCTGGCGGCGGCGGCGGCGGCGGCGACGTGTGTTGGCGCTCGGCTCGAAGAGCGCGGCTTCCGGACTCGCTGAGTCGGCGGCGACGGGTCGCGGTTGCTTCCTGGGGCCTATTCTTTTTTGCTGGCAACTAGTCGGATTTGTGGGAGGAACTTGGAGGTCGTTCAGTAAACAGTTGATTTTCTTTGTTACAGAAATTTTTTGTGTGTGTATTCCAGCTTCTGTGTTCAAAATAATCATTCCCTCCCAAACCACGCTGTAAAAGGAAAATATATCCGTTTATGCAATTTTTGTTTCCCCGCCACCCTTATGTGCTATAATGTAAAAGTTAGCAACCCCTATCCCTACTGTGTGAACAAACGTTCATGATCATGCTCAGAACTTAGCAGTTTTGATATTAATGCTATGTAAACATATTGTTGAAATAAGCATTTTGCAGCGAATGCATGGCAGGTTAAAATATAAGGTTTCAACTAATGATTAAAGCGCCACAGGATACAAAACAAATGCTTAGATCATCGATTTTAGGGAAACTCCCCAAACCATTGAATTCCATCCTACTCCTTCCTGTTTGTTACCAGAAACTTCCGGGTATATTAAAGTCATCGTTAGGATCTCGCTTTAAAGAGGAAAAAAATGTTAAAATGATATATGTAGAAAAAAACACAATTTTAAGATTGTGAATTTAGATGGGCCATCCACAATCTTCCCATCACGTTTTTGTCGTTTATGTTGTTTTCCGCCACCCCTTTAAACTTGAAAAGGTCTTTTATAAAATTTCAGAGTACGAAATGACAATTTTTCTTCAAGGGGCACTCATTGACGAGTAAAACCAACAGCATCTTCGCGTATTCATCTCGGTCTCAAGATATCCCAACCTAAATCGTTAATACTCTTGGGAATGTTTTCTTTTCCAATATTCTTGATTAGAACATTTCGAAGTATGGAAATTATAAACAAGGCAAGTAAATATTGTTTATGTACCTTGCTGCGAGAAATTAATATTTTTCCACATGGGGACAACTAACCCCCGGCGTCGTTGCATAGGATGATGCTAATGCCTTGCAACACGTAACCGGCGTACAAGGTGCGAGAATGAAGTGGTCTTGACAGATGTTCAGATATTTTTAGAGCAAGTTCATCGACTCCCCAGTGCCCGCGGCAAGAAAGGCCGTTGGAGACTTCCGCTTTCGCCGCGACGAGACCTTCGTTTTCGCCTGTGAGAAATGTTCTTCTTGATTGGAATTAACTTGTAGAATGCGGAATTATTTGCAATGTAAGCAAAGATAAGGTGATATATTTTGTGATATTGAGTCTTTTGATACGTTTTCTTTCATGATATGATTTGATCACGCCCGGACGGCCTGATCAAACCATACGCTAGGGTCTAGTAGACAGAAGTAAAGTAAGGCGTCCAATTTCAGAGGGGAGCAAAGAACGTGCAAGGAATTGCTGAAATCAACTTGTAGTACTATAAAGTATTAACGTGCACATATTCCTCAATATTAAATTCGGTTTTAAACCAAAACATTTTTAAAGTAAGTTAGAAAATTGAATTGATCCGTGTGATTGAGGGTGATACCCTTAGGATTGTTTCATTAAGTTTTCAACACATCTCCAGTTCATGTACACAGTGTCTAGCGTGGCTTTTAATACGACTGGTTGAGTATGTTGATCCATCTCCGTCTCCAAACTTACAGAAGACGGTCCAGAAGATGGGTCCTGGCGTAGATTTAGCATTTCTTAAGCATTTCCTTTAAATCGGGATCTCTGTTTGATTAAGAAATGAAATTCGAAGATGCCGATGCATGTTCTGTTAACTGAATGGGTTTGACGTTCATAAATGGTCTTTGGATTTTAGAGGTTTTGCTGGATAGTAATCGAAATAAAGGTGAAATAAAACTTGCACCAGCGCGGAATCCGCCCGTGGTAACTTGCCTCGGTTAATAGAACTTCGTGTAATGAAGTCAATACAATACTCTCTGACCCTCAAGTTGCAAAAATGAAATGATGTTGCAGGATGCTCAGGTATTTTTAAAGCTTGCAGACCCAAGACGTCTCAGCGCCCGATGCGAGATAACCCACTGGAGCCCCTTGATCCTGTTTCTCCGTCGCGGAGTTATAGTTCGATTTATGTAATGAACTTGCATAACGCGGATGTATTATTATATCAAGATGAGATAAGACGTCCCCATGCTCAAAGGACAATATTCGAATGGTTGTACATCACGTAGTACTGTCTATTGACTTTTCCTGTCTCTCCTTTTGGCAGTTCAAAATCTTCACAAATTTCATAAATTTTAAGTTGTTAAATGTTATTCTTTTCAATAGAATTTTATCGCCAAATTTATTTTTCATAATTTTCCTGAGATATCCAAGGCTTTGTAACATAATTTAATTTTTTTTGTGTCACTTAATACTAAATCAATTTTGGTAGTCTCCAATTGGTTGCATTTTTTAGAAAATTTCAGTGATTGTATATCTCTCTCTATTTTGAGAATATTGTCTTCTACAAAAATAATATATTTATTATTATTATTATTATTATTATTATTATTATTATTATTAGAAACTGTTCACCATCTTGCCATCGTTATTGGCGTCACAAGTACGTAGGAATAAGCTTTCTTTCTCAGCGTAAATGTCATCCACTATGTTCCAGATGCGCAAGACTACTAAGCAAAGGTATTTTATTACAAATAATGTTTTAGAGAATTGACTACACCCACTAGGACTCGTCCCAGAGTTTCCTGGCGCCCTGGGCGCAACTCGTCCAACGAGAAACAAGCCGTATTTTGATAGTATTAATTGATTTATGTCTACGTTTACTCAGAAACTGTTGAAAATATATTTCTTGTCCAATCTCCTGCAATATTTGACTTTCCTGTAAAGCAGTAATAACGCTTTAATCATTATTTTCATTATACATTTTGGGATTTCAATCACTTGTGTTTGATGAAAACTCATGTTAACACATAAAATCATCTTTCAAAATATACAAGCAGATTTCGTACTTTTTATTTTGAAAGAACGTTGTAGATATTCCGGGAAACGTGCCTTGCAGTAATCGAAATGCCTTGCAAGGTTATATTTGTGTATCTTTGGTGTCTTGCGTACTACATTGTGTGATTTAGATAAAACGACCTTGTTATGGGTTTGATAAAATCAATTATCTGTCTTATCTGTTTTTATTATAATTATGTTACTAAGGTGTTCTTTCTGAAGAAATTACACGAGGCCTCTTCCGATCAATATTTCCGAGTAAAATGATGTCATGAAATAAGAATCGGCAATGCGGAAATTGTTATCAAATTTATCTTTCGATCACGCGATGTATGATAGTCATTTAAAACCTTATAGGGAATTATCATCTTATGTGTAAAAGAAAGTATCGCAGAAATGGCTGCAATGAAATTCAATATACTTGATTATATTATTGAATGCTTTATTCTCTTTACAACTGTTTCCATTAAAATGAGAACTTGAGGTATTTATAATTCCCAAGTTTTAAGTGCAACTGCATCTGTGTGTGTTCTAAGAATTTTTCCGTGCGATGATATTTCACAACGTCCCTCGTGCATGACGTTTATTTCGTGGGATACATATCATGAATTTTGATATACCATAATTGACGCGTCTTCATTTTTTTATGCATAAATTGCGCAATATGCTCACAAATTGAAACATGCATTGTAGACAAAGGAGGTAGAGCCCCGACTTATCGAATTAAAATTTATGACAGTAAAATTAAATCAGTTAATATTTGTAACATTTGTATTTTATTACGATTGTCATTATATGATATATTTATTGAAATATTCTCATTTAGGAACCCGAAGTTTCCCTTTGTCAAGTGCAGAGCTTCTGTTGTCGCCATTATGAATTTCAAGAATTCTTCTTGTATAAAATAAACGAATATGAGAAGTGGAGCAAATATTTATTACGTCTTAAAAGGAAGTACTATTCAAAGGGTATAGTAGTTATTTTGAATTCTAAAATTTTCCTTGAGAATTACAAGTTTTGTATCTGCATTTTCTCTAAAACAGGGGTTCTCAACTGGCGGCTCGTGGTGCCGTTTATTGTGGCCCACGAAAAGTTATTAGTCCAAAGTGAAAGTCCCTCTCGTCCATGTTGGGTGAGAACACGCCTAGTGCATTCATCTTGCCGTGGTCAACTTTACACTTTCATATAAAAAGGATATAGGTTTAAAGATTTATTCTAGTTAATTCAGAAATTCAAAATCATTCCAACGTGATTCTCTGCGTTGTGGATGGTACGTCCTGATATCACGATTTATGGTTTCATCCCCCTCTCCCCTTATTTCAGAGCAGCTGGTCTAACTTCCCAGATAAACAATGCGGAGATGTCAGCATGTGGGTCGTCCAAGTAATGAAATGATGGCCTGCAACCATAATAGAGGTTTTCGTTTTGGCCCTTGATACCTTTTAAAATTAGACATCCCTGCTCTAAAACGTCAATGTAACCTCATTTATCCTGACGTGCTGGGACCGAAAGAAATCCGAGTAATGAAAATCCGCAAATTTCAGAGGTGCAATAATAGTACATGCACACTATTACATTGGAAGACTTACTATTCATTAAAAGGGGTCTTTTTATTTGAATGATAAAATTTTGAAAGCTACTTTACTCGTGTCAGGTCACTCACAGTACGAATATTATACATTACTCACAAAATGTATCCACACTATTTAGATGTCTTTGAATGTCACAAAAGTAGTCTTTGTTTTAGCCAACTTCATTTGACGTATACGTGCTGCATCGAAAGGTTTCTTAGTTCCAATCCAACATCATTTTGTCGGACGGCGACGTTGCTTCCGCACGGATCATCCCACCTCCAGGCTCACTAGCATTGTCGATTCAGAGCCATTCATTCACAGGACCAACACCTACTCTTGAGCACACAAGAATGTTTGAAAATGTGTAAACACTCGGAAGGGTTGACATTGTATTTATTTTATTTTCGTCGCTGAAATATCTGATAATACACCAATAAATCATTAGCTTCTAGTGATTTCTTTGTCACCTCGGAAATTGATTCCAACAAGATTTATGATTAATATTACTCACTTCTTGGGATATCAATCACGATTAAACGGAGTTCTGGATTACGAGGAGCGGATATACGTGGTTTTTCTGCAATTATAGATTGTAGGTTACCACTTTGTACTTTCACTTGTGTTTTGCAGCGGTGGCGTCCGAAGAATTCCAAACCGTATCTCTTTAGAGGTCGTCCATAAATTACGTAACGCTAAAATGGGGGTTGAGGCAGCGTTACGCTGCGTTCCATAGGGGTAGGTTTCGGGTTTTCCGAGTAGTGTAACATAATATTTATTATATTTTTTGACATTTCTGACTTTGGTTGAAATACTTCCCCTTTTGAGTTCTTATACTAAAACTTATTAATATATTATGTAAATATTTTGTTTTAAAATATAAATAATTTAAAGTTGTTAGAAGTTGTTACAATAAATGGAAATATTTTTTCATCAATTTGTTATTGAATCTGTAAGATTTCGAACAAAATATTTGAAACTGATCTGTATGTCTGAAACTGTGTTTTCTAGAATACAATTAAATTGGCGCAGTGGACTCCGCCCATGCGCCGTCTACCACGGCAGCGTGTGCACGGCTTGTGGATCACATTCTCTCGCCTATGCGTTCTTCTTTCACTCAAAACTTGCCTTCCATCGTATTGTTAGGTGCAGTCTGCATCGACAACTAATTCCGACTTTAATTATCATGAATTTTAATACACAACACAGAATGAATGTATTTTTTGTCTAATAATTCATTTTCACTTCTTGCATTTAAAACGGGGGGTGTTGTCGCAGGCTTTACGTAATTATTTAGGGGGTGTCCAAGCGCATGTTACGGGAGACAGAGGGACTATTCAAAATATTCCAAATCTGCGTTATATAATTTATGGATGGCCCCCTTATGTGTTTCTGTTGTGTAACTTAAATTATTGAAGAAACTAGTAAATTCCTACTACGCACATTGTCGATATATTATTACTACGTTGTCCACTTAGATTTACTTGTAACACTTCGTATGTAATTATGTTACTTCTACTCGTTTTCTTAGCAAATGCACATCCCAATCCCTTGGGACGTCCGCGTATCTACGCAGGTCTGTGGTGACCTGTCCGTTTGCAATAAGCCTGTCGCTGCGTTGTGACCTTCTGCTCGGGCAGTAACGGTTAAAGTGAAAGGCTTGTTTATTTCATTCCGTGCTGAGAGGTAGAAGTCTGTCTGCTTTTCTGGCCAGTGCTGCGAGGTTTTGCTTTTCAATCCACGTATTTTCGTATTCTGGAAAACTTTTTTCTATAGCCGCGGGAAGGAAAAAGTGTAAAACATTTCACCGCAGACTTGTGTGATCCTTCGCATCCTCGTAATTTGAACGGTTTTTTGATGATAATAATAAATTACCAAATTATTTCGACGTTAGTCGGCTTGTGAGTATGCTGCATAAAATTACTTCAAAATTGGTGGGTCGTTTACATTAATTTTCCCAAACAATTTTCACCGAGAAACTTAATTATTATTTCAGTTAAACTTAAATTTATAGACAAATTTGCACCGAAATTCAGACTTTACACTTCGAGAACCTTTTATGAATAAATTAGTATTATTCAAACACAGAGCGTCTCAGATAGCGCTATGGTTGTCTAATTTACATTTTTAAAGTGATTTACCTTAAAACAATTCATTTAAGAATATTATGGCGATTTTTCGTAATCGTTTCTGAACTCTGATCTCCTGTATTACTTCGATAAAAAATTATATTCGATAACAAAAGCTTCCGGTTAATTGGATTGACTGTTGTTATGTAACTCAATAAATACTATTACTATTTCTACGGACAACTGTCATTAGAAATTAAATTTAGATTGGCATTTATCACCCGGATGTATCTGAAATAAGTGGGAGGAGATATTTTTTTATCAAGTGAAAGTGTTGTAATCGTATAAAACGCTCCGAAATTGAAAGTCTTAATTACGATATTATAGTAACAAAGCTCCGTGGTATGAGAAATGCTGTTATTTTATTTAAGGAAATAATTGTTATTACCTAGGAAAGTATATGTCCGGTAATAAAACACCTAAAAACGGCATTTTCAGTGCTCTTTTTAAATATCACCCTGCAATCGTAGATAAATGTCTTTCAGAGCAGCCTTAAAAAATCAGGATTGAGCAATAATCTTGTTAAAATTTGGGACTCTTCTGATTCTATCAGGTCTGTAAAACCACAAAACCCCAACCACCAAAGAATCGATTACAGCTCTTGTTAGGAAACATCTACATCGATTAGAATAACCAAAAACTGCAACTTAATATGCATAATTGACCGTATTCAAGAAACAAAAAGATTGAAATGATTAATGCGTCTAAATTAAGTAAATTTGTAAGTGTAGTTAGTATACTGTTGTGCAAACTGTGCAAACGTTACTTGACAATTGTTACCGAAGCGATACGTACAGTGCTAAGAATTACAATTGGTACAAATTAATCATCAGTTAAATAATGTATGTTTGTTTTCACTATTCAGTTCTTACAGAGTCATTCTCGCACATTCCAAGTCTATCTAGGAAAAAAAAGAAGAATAAAAAGTCCGTAGAAGTAAAATGGGAGGAGATGAAGTACGGGAGGGGGTGTTCATTTGTAATTGTTAAGTCTTAATATTCGTGGTCCCCAATATATTCTACGCAGAATTTATTAAAAAGAAGTTCAGGTGATTTTTTTTTGATTTTTTTTACATTCTTGTTCCCGTGTAGTCATTGTGTACTGATTTGCCCTGCTCTGCAAATCGAATAATGGTAATAAACGGTGTTTGTACATAACATGTTTGCGACAGTAAGAAAGCGTGTTTGAAATGCAATGGGCTAGGTAGCATATAGTGTTTTCGTTGCAGCTCTCGTGGCGCATTGGAGTGTGCGAGTGTGCGCGCGCGCGCATGTGCGTGCGTGTGTGTGTCTCCTCAGTCTGCCTGCGCGGGTGGTCCGTTGCCCGCGGCGGGCGCCCCTGCACGCGATCGCGCGCTCCCCGCCGGCCGCGGCTGCTTATCGTCGACTTCTCGAACTTGCCTCAGAAGCGGTTCACTCGTTTGCTGGGCTGCGTGATTTAAATCGCCACTTAACTCCAGTGATTTAAAAGAACTTATTTAAATAAGTGTTTGCAAAATGTTAAATATTTATTTTGTTTTGTTCATTTCACTGAACTAAGAATTTAACGTGTTCAGGAGTGCGGTTATAAATAATGATACGTAGCTAAAAATTGTATTCAAAACTGAATATACGAAGGTAAGTCAGTATCTGCAATCAATTTTATTATAATTTATTACAAGAGTATACCATTTTTATGGATATCGTTTTTAAACATAGTCGTTCTGATTTTCATTACCCGTGGTCCACCGTTGCACAACCTTCCCGACACCGCCAGTGAAAAAAGATTTTTTAAGGCGTAGCAAAGCACCAATGCACAGATTCCTTCACCTGCTGATTTGTACCTCTTGAAGCATTTTTATATGTACTAAAAAGATGGTAATCCGACGAAGCGAGAACGGGACTGTACGCAGAATGCCCCTACTCCTCAAGTTGTTTTGGAACCCGTCTCGTACAGACTTTGGGAAAGTTAAGCCTGATATGGATGATGTCACAAGCAGAACCATGACTAATGTTCATATGGTTTCCACCTCATAAACCGTTACTCGTCTGTTATTCAAGATCTAGGCACGAACTTGCTCAATTCACTTACGGCTGTAGCTGGACGCCCCATTCTTTCCTCATCCCTCACTCGTTCGACCACTGTTCAATCCGCTGGTAAACACTTGGCTGTGGCAAAACTTTGTCCCCGTATTGTGCTGAAAGTCTTCTATGAATTTCCGTTCCTGGTACACCTTCAGACCACAAAGAACGGATTACGGAACTCTGTTTTTCTTTGGTGCAAACAGAGAGACGCGACCATCCTTTCGTCGCAACAGCCCAACGTGAAGTCATTTAATAATACTGAAACTAACCAAAGGCGAAGACAGCGGTGTCATATAGCGATTGGTGCACATGCAAAGCCATAGACCCAACCTAAAGAAAATTAGAGCAACATTGCAGATACCATGCATTGACTTACCTGTACACATAATTTCCAACAAACAAAATTTGAAAGGCAATATGACAATGATGCGCCCTTGCAGACTGTTCTTCAGGTTCAAATGCTTTTATAAAAACTCAAGTTCGACAGTCTTTTGCCGACAGCCCCTGACCGATGCGCTCCTCGCGAGGATTTGGACCCCTCCTCGGGAGAAAGGGGACATTTCTTCGCCACCACTCCTCAGTGAAGCCGTAGCGTGCTATATGTATAGTGGCGGGCTGTTGTTAAGCAATGGCGTATTTTTTTAAAGTTGTTGAGCTATGAAGCAATAATTAATTATGCACCAAGGGCGTTACGAGGGGGTTCTAATGGTCGAGCGGCGACAAAAAGGACGGGGACCTTGGGTTCGAGATCATTAGAGCTAGTTAACGCCCATGCTACGTGTATTATATTATTTTTAACCTAATAATATTGTTTCCGATTTACTTATTTACTAATTTACTAGATGTTAACTGGACTCTGTTTTTCTTCTTATTTCCATCCTGCTCACATGTTTATAACCGTAGATCTCTAGGCCAAGTACCGAAAGGCCGTAGAACAGTGAGTCGGAGGGATGTCGGGCACTGGGTAGGCTACCGCTGCTGCTGCGGATCCGCTGACGCTGCGAGAGGATCGTGTGACGTCACGGAACGTGCCGTCAGCGCGGTACGCAACCTCTTCCAGCCGCGGCGCACCTGCGTCCATTGCGCCGTGCGGTTGCGAGTAAGTGGTGGGAGCGCCCCTGAGCAACAGTCGGTGTGAATAAGAGCGACCTGATGCTCATTGCTTGAGATTGTAGAGCAGAGAGGCGCAACGCTACGGAGTTGGAAGGTCAAAAATATACTAAACCTCTTATAAAAAGCCCCGACGACGATTTTTTTTGTATTCCTCACATTGCCACGATCAAAAAGGAAGTGTGTAACAATTGTCATGTGAACCTTGTGTTATCTGTTTGTAAAGTGTTGGAGGCGCATTGTGGAATAGCTTAATGAGAGACCATTTTCGCAAGGCGCATGTTTATCAGTATTTTCAAAGAAATTCAGTTTCGTCCATTTCTCCTGAAAGGAGTGGCGCTCCTCAGTATCTATCTGTTTTTTTCAAGATGCCAGTTCAACCATTGCACAATCACGAACGCCGAATACGTTTCACACTTACTGCAACACCACAAACTATGCTAAACTTTCTCTTTAAATCTGTATTCTGGCCTGGGCCGAAATATGTCCTCATCAAATTACTGTTCGTTTAGCAGTCAAGCATCACGAGAAACAATGCAGACGCTCAGATTCCAGCGATTTTTCATTATTTGATATCTTTTCGTACCGTTTCGCGCACAACGCAGCGTCACACTTTCTCGAGCATTCTCTGTCGATATATAGAAGTGAAAAAAAGGTCAGCTGTAATTTTCGAAGTCTGTTTTTCGGTTATTCTGCGTTTGTCATTCCTAGATATATCGGCGGACCGCACGCGGCCCGCTGCCCATGGGTTGTGCACAACTGATTTAAAGTAAAGTTCCCAATTTCGTAAGAATCGTTTGCTTTATTCACTCCACAGCTTTTGTGTTCTACACCAAATTGCGACGTCAACAATTCCTTTGTGAACTGTGAGAATTGTAATATGAACCCTTTCTGTTTACGCATTAGACATTCAAAAACAATATTTTGATTATATTTTATAAAAAAATAACAAGATTCAAAATCTTGAATATATTTTTAAAAGATGTAATGTTGAATTTTATCTTATAGAAATATTACTTAACAGATCGTAAATGTTGTTTTCCGTGGTTTCTCCGATCAATTACCCGCGAATACAGTAGCACTGCCCTAACAAACAGATTACGGGCCGTGCGCGATCTTTCCTTTGACTTGCCCTATCCTCTCCCCTTACTCACTCTTATACTCTTAAACTCTCTTGTATTTTCATGCACCACCCTTCCACACATATCGGGAGCCAAGACCTTATTCTGTTTTGGGCGGTTCGCTGCTGTGAGAGATATCTGGATGGGGATATCCCCCGCAAATCGGCGTGTAGTGTCGGCGCTAATTTCACCATCAAGTGGGGAAGGTATCTCCGCCACCTCCCGGGATAAAACGTTCACTACACAAACGGGACACATTACCATAGCAGTTGACGTGCTTAAGTAAATCAATAAAAAATCAAATCAATCGCAGATGTACCAACTTTTGACTGATAGCCACCTACGTGCATCGAACAAAAAAAGGCGAAGGCGGAAGGATTTCCACACGTCTTAGAGCTCTCCAAAAATGAAGATAAACTTTGTCTCTTCAGGCACGTACTGTTCATTTGATAAAGATCACTTTTCTGGGAACGTAGACGTCATTTTATGAATATATCACCATGAGACCACTATTCCAAGTTGCATGAGTGATTGCATGAATGACAGAACGTGTCTACTATCAGATGGAATCGTGCTAGTCTGCACGTTTTGCAAATGTAATTAAGTCTTGAGTCCAGAGTAAATAGCGTAGACCCTTTAACGATGATGCTGATGCCGGAGTCTGAATGCCCTACGTGAGTTGGTGAATGAAATGAAGATGTACTGAAAGTGATGAGGTGAATGATGGTGGAACAATAGTGAAAAGAAATTCAGGGGAAACGAAAGCACTCTGAGAAAAAATATCTGCCGTGAACCCGATTTGTCCACATGCGGGATTTGAAGTCCGAATTATTCAGAAGAGTAGAAACTGACACCATTCTTTTTTTCCATACGTTTTTTCCCCCTCTGCTGACAAGTACAAAGATAATTACTACAACTTCTTTTTATTTCAACTACTTTCCAATTTAATAGTACAGTGTTTCCCAAACTTTTTGGGTCGTCCAGCAATTTTCTCGTTATTTAAAATTCGTTACTTTTTTGTGAAAATCTGAAATGAAGATTATATATTTTTTTAAAGTTAATTTCTCAGTGAAACATTTATGACCCGCATCAGTGCAGTTTTATTTTTAAATTAATGGTATATTTAATCTTCAATTTAAACATTTAACAAGCGAACGTCTTTAATGCAATGTTTTGTAATGTCGAAGACCAGATTGGCGTGTTTGCTGTTTACTGATTTTCTTGCAGTGAGGAGTAAATGAAAACAACTGATCTCCCCATCTTGATCAGGTTTTTGGCAGTTTCTCTGATCCATTGAACAAATTCAGGCGAAGAGATGACCCTTTGTTTTGCTTCTAGACATAAATGTAGCTTCACTGTTCGCTCGTCTTATTCAACTTTCCTTACGCTTGTAGTGGTAGGAGTAGAGCTGGGGAAGTTGCTATTGTTGGCAATGCAGAGGAATCAAATCTGGAGTTCGTTTGCCGATGCAAGTAAGTTTTCTATAACTCGGGAACAAAAATGTCAACTTTCTACAAATGTTGATCCCGCGCTTTTTATGTACTAGAATTGTCGTGGTAATAAAATAACAATAGTAGTTATTGACTGCGGTAATTTCAAGCCGATGTTTGAACATCGATGTTTCTCTTTGAACTTTTAATATCAATACTAAATACAATGAGATGCTTCGTTTACTCACTTCAATTCTCTTATATTCTTTAACCTTTTAAGGTAAATTTGTGGATGACACTGGAAATGTATTTTAATTGATTATTATATTATGCCAAAAGTCGAAATGTGCAATATTGAATAACTCTTTAAATCACAGCTATTATCATTAAATAAATAGAATAACAAAATAAGAAATTCGAAGAGTCCTCTTCGAACTTCGATTTTTAGACCGACATCAATTTTTTTATATATTGGTGTTATTATTGATCATTGCCATCGCACCTTCAATTCCGCATCCGTAAAAGTAATATTTGAGATGCAACAGGTTAACTACAAAACAAAATGTAATGCGTTTTGGAATAGTCGTGTCACGGAATTTAACATCTTTTAATGTGACAATAATATTTCCTTCATTATTTAAATCAACTTAATATTGTTTGGCGTTTCTGTAGTGTACATTCAGAAAATTTAAAATATATAAAAAAATCTCTTTAGTGAAATGAAATGTTCGAGTCAATAAAGTTGCTGCTCGTTAGGTAGCCCGGTAAAGGTGGCTCAAGGCGACAACTAATGCCACTACAGTGCCTGTGACCAGGAGGTACTGGGTTCGAGCCTCGACGGCATCAGAATTTTCGTCGCTGGCTAGACAGCTAGGACGAATCCAACGGCTGTCTGCTTTGATGGGTTTCTCCGATCAACACCAGGCGAATAACAGAGCAGTACCCTAACAAACGGGCCACGGACCGCGCGCGCTTTTTCCTTCCTTATCCTTGCCCTGTCCTCACACATGTACTCTCACATGCATTACACTATCACACTTATGGGGAACGTAGAGCCCGTCTCTGCGGGGGCGGGGCCCCGCTGGTTGGAGATGCAAGAGTAGCTCGGCGCCGGATCTCGCCATCTCGCGGGGGGAGATCACCGTCACCTCCCGTGATGAAAACAAGCACTACTTACGGGACTAGTGAACTTAGCTCGCGCCCGCAATCACTAATCAAACAATCGTATGGTTGCGTGTGACAAGTGCAAGGGGAACCACGCTTGGAGAGGCACCCGGGGCGATGCTATAGCGCGCATGATGGGCAACCCGACGTGTACTTGTGGCGCCTGGCGCTGTGCCGAGACATGAGACACGAAACGACCTTTAGTGGCGATCCAATTTTCCTCCATTAATAGCTGCCTCTCGAAATTGATGGGATAATTATACGAGTTCTGTTTTACGCAATTTGTGAAGTTATAACCGTTGGTTCGGTTTGAAACTGGTTTGCCATGAGTTTGGATACCAAATATTTCTGACTTACTGCTCTGGATTCACACTGATGAATTTCACCACGTCATTGTATTTTATGTCACGGAATTCATTATATGGATCATGAAATACTTATGTCGGCTATCTTATATACTTATATCTGATATCTTATATAGGATATGCATTGTTATGAGAACTTTTATTTCATTGCCAAAATTAGTTACACTACATGTGGCATTGGAGGGAGGTAGTATGTTCTGAAGGTCGTGAAGTACTTTCATGTTTTACTGTACTTAACGAATTTGTAGGTTTTGTTCCGTCGGTGGTTATCTTCCATACCAACCCAGAAGTTTGGTGAAGTGAAAGCAAAATGACTAAATATTAGTAAAATGTGACGTCGCTGACGCTGTAAACTGTTTTAAAAATAGTTTCATGTGTTGAAAATTTCTTTCATGCCCAGCTTTGTTCAAATATGTTATTTCAGTATCTGCCATTGCACTTAACAATGAATCGTAGCTAATAATGTTATTCTCTCGTTCAAAAGTTCCCGACACCCAAGAGCCTTGTATCTTACATCGATACGGGATATGAATTGCAATTGTCATAGCAATTTCAAAACAGTATTGCATTTTCAAAACCTTGACCGCTGTAACAAATACTTGCAGGTTTTGATGCTAGTAGTTAAATTTTAGTACAGCTACGTTCTTACTCTTTTTTGCTAATGTGCAGAAAAGTGCACCTAGCACATTTGCAATAGCACAGATACTAAATGCAAAAATGCAGATCGTTCCCAATTAATTCTGAAAATTCTGTCCAACATCTTTTACAACTACGTTTAAATCTTCCCCGGATTTCCTTACCACTTCCATATTTAGGAGCAGATTAAAACCTCATAAACACAGTTTTTTGTTCACTTCTACTGCAATTGCTCTATTAATTGTGAACACAGTAATTTGTGTTCTCTTCTACTGCAATTGCTCTATAATTGTTTTCTATGCGAATCTAGCGTTTCAAGCGAATCTAACATTGAAAGGCGACTGTTTTGTGTGTTAATATGAAAAAGGCGTTAGTTAAGTTGAATAAGAAATAGTGGGTCATATTCATGTGAAAATCGGTATTTACACACTTACTTAAGAACAGAAAAGTCTAACATATCGTTCATTCATTCTCTAGCAGCACTCACAGTTTGGTTTTCTCCATATTCACTTGAATTTTTTCAAGTTTAATAGGTTCGGAGGCAGTACTGTTCATAGGTTTTCGCAAATTTATTTTTAAAACTACGATAATTTGAATCTAAATTGATATCAAACTGCAGCGCGATTTACTTGGTAATTCAATTGTTCACTGAAAGAAATCTACATTAGTCGTGTCAACGCCGTGAAAGAAAATTATGGCATATTTAATTAAAGATGCCTTTGGGTACTGGTGTTTCAATCAACACCTCTTACATAGATCAATTTAGGAGACATTGGTTTAATTCCCGGCGTTATCACTAAGATTACAGCGCCAAAACACGAGAATACACGTTTTTGGAAATTTATTTGTATCTTCTAACCGGTCTCGAAAACAAATAACCATTTCTCTATCATGAGACCGAGACGCGACGAATGACATCTCACACGTCTGGATTGATGCTCGGGAAGTGGTCTAGCCGCGAGCGACGGGTCGCACACATACGTACACTCAAGAGCTTTACTCGAATACTGTATGGGGATGAACGAGTGCATAACAAAAGAAATTCGTATTGAAAGGCGGATAATTGTTTTGTTCTTTATATTCCTCTTCACTGTTGACGATGCCGCCCTGGGTAGCCAAGGTCTACAAGGCTGAAGAGCCTAAGCCGCATCCTGCCGGAAGGGTCGCGGGTTCGAATCCCGCCGGAGGCATTGATGATTGGGTGTGTTCATATATCATAGTTAGGAGCTAAAAAGAGACCTTAAATATATTAATAATAGTTTTAATAATAATAATAATAATAATAATAATAATAATAGTGTTGATATTTCTTTTATCGTCCGAGAAAACAAATACAATAATGATTTATGGAAGACTAGAAGTTACTACACTTTTTGAAATTACTTTGGACGCCTATTTTTCAAAATGTTCTTTCAGTTTTTAGAAAGCGCATTCCTAACCTATCCATTTGATGCTGACCGATTCACAGTGCGCATGACCTTAGTAAATGATTTTACCTTGCGAATGTAGCTTGAAATGCAATGAAAAACCTACAAGTATCCCAAATTATCGTAGGCATAAAACGAGTGTATTTGAATTTATAAAGAATGAATAGTATTTAATAAAGACTTCTCCACGAATGAAATTATCTCCAAAAAAGTTTCAGAATGCGCCAATTTGTGTTGTATTCGCGCTCCAAGTGCCCATGACAGCACTATGATTGATATATCGCACCTTGTGATTGGCCAAACAAGGAGGAGATAGTAAGAAAACGCGATATTTCTTTTGTGACACCACGTCTTTATTGATGCATATCAGATGTATAGTTCCTCGCTACTGGTATTAATTTCACGAATGGAATAGTCCTACATCATTTCATAATTGCCCTCTATAGCCTGTTACTCTCATGGTCACCATCATCTCGTGGGCGATAGGGAGTTTAATTACAAGGGCGACCTCTTGTGGTAGCAGTGTTCTTTTCCGCAGCTACTAGTTAAAGTTGACGACGTCAAAGGCAAGCGATAGATTACTGATACAGATCAATGAATTCAAAGAAAATGAAACAAAATCCTGGAGCGAGTTCGTTCTCGACACGTTGCGATGCCCCATCGGGAGCACTTGTCATCAGAATTGTGGCCCTTTGAGCTGAATCTGTTTTTTCTATAAATAAATAAATAAATAAATTTTAAAACCTTCAAAAAAATAAAAATCTTCTTCAAACAACATTTTGTCGTTAATATGTTATGCGTTTGTTACGTAATTACAGAAAAATAATTCTTATGAAAAATTGTGTTAATGGTTATTTTAAAAAGGATTCGAACTCGCTGGGAGATGAAGGTATGTGGGAGTGAGGGCAAGAAAAATCCATGTGTGTCTGTAGCACTGACTAAACGTAGGACCGCCGCAGATGTCTTGTCACCTCGAGGGTGCCTCGCATGCTCAACTAACTCGGGAGGGCCTCTTTTACCGCACGTGCGCGCTGCCCCAGAAACAATGGAGCCTCAAGAGTGCGGCTTCATTGTGGCTTTCGCTGTGCATTTTTCTCTGTCGTACACATGCCCATTTATTACTGAATTGTTAGTATTAATGTAATGTTTGGCTCCCAATGGAATTAAGGAATATGTGAATTCGATTTTTATTTTCTGATTTTCAGTTGGTTTCAATGAAGGATTATCCTTCTTTTAAGGAAGATAAGTAATAATTGTTTTGCTAATCAAAAATTATTTTTAATCATTGTTCGTAATTTTTTCTTTATTTTGTAATAGGAGAGCATATCAATACTTCTCAAATGAAATTCGTATTGAATGAAAACGTTATGAATCATCCAAAAGACACTTGGTACTCATTATGGTACAAATGTTAGGCATTGATAGGAAAGAAGTTGACCCATATTTAAAATTCTTCCATGTTTTAAAACTTTTTTTCTTTGCAAGGTGAAATTCAGACGGGATAAAAATTTTAAATCTTGCCCTGTGGAAGTAGCCTTATGGAGTCATCGCTGTATAAAATTCACGTTGAGATTGTTTTAACGATGTTCGTTCAGATCAAGGGAAAATAATGTGAGATTTGTCTCATGTTAATACACTAGCTGGCAGACCAGACGGGTAAACAGTTGTTCTTTGTATGCAAATACAAACTTAATGAAATGGGTTGAGGTTAATGACATGGGTGCTGTCACGAGAACTCGGCTCGCAAGTGCTTGGAGATTCGTATCTTGAGACTCCAGAATTCAATAGTCTCTCTAGAACAGCAGGATAATTAATATCAAGACTTTAGAAACTCCTTAAAAACTGATTTTTCGTTCTTCTTAAATCAACATAATAATATCAGCACTAATAAATGTTATGACTTAATATTGTTTGAGAGGAAAGTGGCAATGATTAAAGTAGAAATGTCATCTAGTGGTGCTTTGAGCCGAGTTTCTTAGGTTCCTATGTACGTTCTTCTCTCTTTTCGACTCCTCTGTTCCTTTGTACGCACTCGTAAATTAATCTATGTTTTTCATTTAATACACTGATAATTATCATACCCACATTTTATAGAGCCTAAAATGTTATAATTTGTATTTTGGAACTTAAAATGACTTAGGCAGCTGTTGTAACCTAAAGGAACCTGGCATTCATAAACATATTTCCAGCATTACCAAGGGAGATGCCTCAGAGGCCCATCGATTTTTTTATGGGTTTGAAATTTTTAGGTAGCTGAAAATCATTGAAATTGTTTATAAATGGTTTTCGATCAAAATATGACGCAATTTGTCACAAGTATTGGTTATAATTTGAGTTATTTCGGCGTCTTTGGTTGTGGATAAAAAAATCAAGGACTATTCTCTCGCAAACAAAACATTCAAAATAAATTTTGGAAACTTTTGTCTAATTTCAATCTTACTCTTAATATATCACTATTACGTTAAGAAGAAACATCGGTCTTTGACTTCAGTATGTAAAAGTTTTTTTTTTTTCAGTAAATACAAAAATTGCTACGAGGAAGTCAATAGTTTTCCACTAACAGAGCCAGAAAATGATTTTTTTTCAAATGAATGCACATGTCTCTTATAAGTTACAACAGTTTATGAATGTATCAAAATCGTCATTTACCAAATGCAATAATAAAATGATAATATAAGCGGCAGGCTCCAGAGGACCACTCTTTGATAATGAACGGGCTCATTTATACCGTGGGATTGCTAGGGTTAACGTGTGTGGAGGTGGCTTATTTTGGGACTAAGAAGTTCTTTAGGTCTTGTTTTGGAATTATAATGATAACTCCGTCATCGTGTTCGCACTTACATATCGTGTGAGATGGCGTGCATTTTTTCGCGTCACGTAGATTCTTTTATTTGGAGCGTCTCTCTCTTTTCGATTCTTGAAATAAAATCAACAAGGAAATTCAGGAACAATGTGCTATTTTGTTGTGATTGAAGTGTATGAACAGGAAATACATTGTTGAAAGCCCTTGAAAAGTTAGTGAGTAGTACTTGAAATTTATTAAGACCTTAAGTGCGGAAATTGCAGTAGTTTTTATTAGACCATGCGTTTTATCTTCTAACTTATTGGATGAATCGATTATCGTACTTTTTGAAGTGCTGTTTAAAACGGTTGTTATGCATTAAATCCATCTGCTCTTATTATACTCTATAATTGCACATGCAGTTGGTGGCTTATCGAACTTTGATATTTCCACAACTGTTTTAGAAAATCTCCATTTAAAAAAAATATATTGCTTGGGTGTGTCTTTTTAAGGGAATATTTCGAAGGTCGTTTATTGCTTTTGTAATGTATTTCCTCAATTCCTGTTATTTAAATATCACGTGAATGTTAATGGCTTTTTCGTGATGCTCATAGTTTTGCGTCATCTCTTACGAACACTTTATGCGGCATTAGCTTTCTGCGTCCAAAGTGTCCTGCGTGAGAAACATTTGACGAAAATGTGTTTGCAGTTTCGTTTGTATTGTGGCCTTGGCGTACGGACCCACATGCTTTTTACATTCATCTCGTACTCATGGGAACAATCATCTCCTGGAATCTCACTCCTAAAATAACTTTCTCTGTGTGATAGTCATGTGCTAGCTGACTCAAAGTTGTGGCAACGCTCACCTTTTAAACCACTTTGTTTTTTTACAATAACATTTAAAATACTTGGTGCTCCTCGTGATGCCCGTTATAATGTTTGAGTTCTCACGAATTAAGGACACTAAAGTATAATACTCATATTCTAATAAAAGTTTCAATACATACTTTCGACTTCAGTGTAAATAAAGGAAGAATATCCAGATGATGAAACCCTTGTAGAAGGAAAAGAAATGATATCCGGGTCCAGTCCTTTACGATAAGATTAGTCCACATTTGCGGACCATATTGACCGTATCTGCATGGGACATATTATATTAATCTGTAATGACAGCAGGGAAATGAGCTGTTTAATGACAGAATTTCTGACGTCATTTTAAATATTTGCAATTCACAACATTATCTTTCCATTGGAAATTATACGGAAATAGAGTGTGTGACTGGGTATTTCATCATTGTCCCAGGCTTGAGATGGTTCCTTCTGGGCCATCCACCCAAGTGTTAAGATGGTATACTTTAAAGACCGAAATATGATGCTCGATCCAAATGTAAAAGATGCTGTAACATTTTGGTGGGTGTAGCCATTTTATGGTGGAATTTTATAGCTTGAACAAGAAGCAATGAAAGTCCATGGAAATCCATACTTCAGAATTTTTCAATTTGTACTTCACTGTTGCAGTTCCAATACCTTCTTGGTAATGGTATGGTAATGCATAGATCGCATGAAATCCTTAGCGATCCCCTTATGAGAATATTCAAAGCAGTTTCGGATGCCAGCCTCTTTTTTCACCTGTCTCAGTTTGCGATGTCCGAGCTATCTATTTAGGAAAAAAGGAGATCTCGTTAGGGCGAGGTATTTTCGGAGGGATTTAATTTTGCCAGGCATCCGTCAGGGTGCTTTCGTATGTCATAAGAATGACATGGCTATTGTGAATATTCCGCTCTTCGAAAATACACGCATCTGGGGATGCGTTATATATGCGACTTTCAGGAGTACGTAGTGCCAGCTCACATTTTGCGTGAAATAGATATTACTATTGAAGAAGCAGAGCGGTAGGTTCTTGACAATTAGACGAGAGACAAATGAGACAATATATATTAGTATTTGAGAGAAAGATTCTTAGATATATTTTCGATCTAACGATTTAAAAAAGCCAATTTGGGGAAAATTTTCCGTGGCGATAGTATATATATATTGTGGTTATGTCCTAACGCACTTCAAATTTGGAGAAGAAGATCAAGCGAGTTACAAGACCTGATGAAATATAAAAGCATTGTAAGAGATGTAAAATCCGAAAGAGTGCTTGGTTAAATGTAGAAAGAATGGACTACATTGGAGGCACCAAGCAAATCGCAAACTGAAAGCCTCTAACAAAATATGGAAACGAAGACCGCTAATTAGATCAGAAAATGATGTGTTGCGGGACCTGAAACTTCTGGGTGTCAAGAACGGGAAGAATCTACTAAGAGACCGAAAATAGAGGAGGAAATTACTTGAGCAAGCATAGACCCAAGCATAGCACCAGGTCGTAGCGACGAATGGAAAAGAGAATGGAGAGTGAGTAACTCTCCTTATATTCGAAGTGGGTTTGAGAACAGACATAAATGACTAGGTGAGCTAATTCAATCGCACATTATATTACATGCAGATCAATTCGTGTTAGGTAGTGGTATAACACAGCATTTTGCATTGAAAAAAAATCGTATATTATGTATCATTATTTACTCTAGCATCTCATATTAATTTCTTCACTGTATCATACATTCAATTGGCGAAGAACTAAATGGCGTAGGCTGACCAACTTTAATATTCCCGTCGCTCAGGGCTTCCACGCGTCATCTGGGATGTGTCTGTTATTGACTTTCCTGCTCGGAGGTGCACAATGAAACAGAGTTGAATCAAGAGTTACTGCTCATTTAGGAAGAATATTAACGTAAACTGAAACGCAGAAGCGCGGTGCTCATGTGCCGTGATGGCACCATTTAGAATGGTGAATGTAAACGTAAGCCGAAGCTGAGAAAATTGGCGAGATCTATCTGTCACATTCACGTTAGAGTGATCTGAGAACAATACACGAACGATATACTGCAGATCCAAAAACGTCTCGTATATTTGTTAGGCATAAACTTATGCATTTTCTAAGCCCTTAAATTACCATTCATCATTATCGTTGCTCAAAAAACTCTCCGTAGAGTCAAATACGCGCTATGTTATTGCTCTTCAGTTTTGTAGAAAAATTGTATGCGGATTATTTATTGTTTTGATATCGATATGTCAGTGTATACGTTAACAGTTATTGGGAATAGTACGTCCAGATTTATTTTAAAAGTGCAAGCTTATGTCCTCACGTCAACGTTAACGCTTTCAATGTGAATGGCCTCTTTACGCCTGTGAAGCCGTTCGTCTGCCGTTTGTGCCACGTCGACAAACAAATGGCCTTTGCGTTCGCGCTGGAGAGGAGCGGAGCGAGTGTCGGAGGGCGCGTGGGCGGGGAAGCTGTGTGTCATCGCGCGCGCCGCGTGGGAGGCAGGACGCCGCCGCCGCGGCTCCCCCGCTCGTGACGGCCCGCGGCGCTGCGCGGCGGCTGCGGTGGGCGGAGCTTCCGCGCGCTCTCGCCCAGGATCCGCGGAAAGGGCGAGCTTTCGAAATGCCACATTTGCGTGCTACAAGACCCCTCCCCCATTCATTTTTAACTACAATTTCACCAAATACGACTCGGTTATGCTTCTATAAGACACCCCATGTTTAAATATAATTTTGCTTATATAATATCAACGGCGAATAAGAAGCAACCCTATTGCAGATATATTTTTGGGAGAATAAAATTTGGATTTTCAATGTCGGTGAAAATTGTATTTAATGGTATTGTTTCTATAGCGGGGGCTACAGCCTTAGCATCTTCGAGCACCGTTTAGATTTTATAGGGATTTTGGTGTAGTACTATCCTGAAATACAGATCTCTAGAATTTTCTTTTCATGGAACATTTTAAGGGAGAACCTTTTTTTTTTTCAATAAAACGTAAAAACATGCGTTTGGGTGGAATGACAAACCTCGGCACAAGCGTTCATAAACGTCTTTCAGTGCGGTCGAGTTTTTGTATCTAGATTCAACGCTAATCACGCGGACCCATTCCGGACTACCGTGCTGGGCCGGGAGGCCTCACACACGTCAACATCATCAGCATCGGCGGTGACGGCGAAGACCACCCAGGGGGTTAAACGCCGGAGCACCGCCCCGCGACGCCCCGCCCCGCGCCGTCCTTCATCGTCGGGAAGAAAAAAGCGGGGAATGGAGGCGGACGTAGCAATTCGCGCCGCGGCGGCCGTGGCGCGTGTGCGACGGCGATGGATCTCCGCCTTGGGCCGAAACGAAGCAAGCGGCTGCTGTGACGGTGGCGGTGGTGGAGAGGGAACGGTGATGAAGGCCGTGACTGCGTGTGGACGGGCGGCGGCGGCGGCGGCGGTGGCGCCGGCGGAAGTGCTCGCCTGTGCAAAGAGCCGGCCGTCGCTGCCGCCGAGCGTCACGAGCCCAGGTGATGGATCGGCGGTGATCAGAGATTGCGAGAGAACATGTGCTCCGCGGAGTAATAACCGGTGTTTACGTCGTGCCTCGCGGGTGAGCGCTCCGTGCCCGCTTTGACGCCCGATCGGCCCGGAGACGCAAGTGGCGGCGGGTGCGGCAAGGTGGTAGGCGGCGTCACGCGACCTGCCCACACGGACCGCGCTGACGACGTGGAGGCTGGGGGTGGTCTCATACTCGGAACTCCAGGCCTAAAACGAACCTAGTAGAAATGCTTGTCAGAGACGGAGAAACTGGTTGTACGAAAGCTGTCCGCCTTCTAGTTATTAAAGATGGACGATATGCCTAAACAAACGCTCGCGTTGTCTGCTTTTCTGGTACAGAAACTCCCTTCGTTTTTCACTGTTCACGGACACTGCTGTCCTCCGGCTCGTTTGCAGTTTTCGTGCTTGTTTGCACTTGAAGAAATTATACGGATTAGCACCTTGTTAGTGAGTTGTTCCTTGGAAGCATTTGCTGCACTGTCTTTAACGAGAACACGAGATACTCGTAGTCGAGAGAGCTCTGGAATTATCGAGTAACTATATTTTTTTATAGTGGATATTGACATTTGTGAGAAAATAAACTGTCATTCATTGTATATATGCGTCTAAAATGTAAAATGGCGATTCAGTTAAATATTACCTAATATTTGTTTTCTAATACAAATATAAATTATTATATAATTAACCTTAGTTCCAATCGAAACCAACTAGCTAGTCTCTAAGTAGTGTCATGGACACTTGTTCTGACGTTCTCAGTATCATTGGGTGGGTAAGGTTTAATGGGTTCACAAAAAGAAGACCTTAGATTCTTTACTTTTGTAAAAAAGATGTATTTGAAATGTTCACATGTTATTAGATTAGTAAAAAAATAGCATGTACCGTCAGCACATTCATTGCAACAGCACGGACAGGTGCATGAACTGTTATTAATTAATTTATAACACTTCCCGCCGGCTGTTTATGGTGTTGTTTGACCACTTAGCGTCCTGTGTTACCTGTCCGCACCGCACTACGGCACCTAGTTTATGTTAGAAAGTTTTAAGATTCGCACTCTTTGGTATACGTTAGCGTCCTTTTAGAAGACACTTGATTTCGTTGTATCGTCTCCCATTGTCTAATCTGCCCGAGAGACGATAATTTGATTCGAGACACTAACATACGTCACTTGTAAAGATCACCTGTGAAGTTTGTTTCCACACGAGCTGCTTCACTGAGGAAATGGGGCTGGCCCAGAAGTTAATAGTAATAGGTACCTAGAAAGCACTGATATTAATGCCTTTATGAACGGTGAAGCTCAAGGAATAAGGATTGCCCTTCCCTTGAATGACCTGGAGGAGCGGTTCCTCTCTTCCAGTGATGCCAAGGGGTCGCGGGGACGGTAGGCCTGAGGAATTAGCGCTGCACTGTGTCTGCGATAGATAGGACCTTCAGACCATCCGAAACGATGTGTCACAGAACCACCCACTCGCGGACCGCCGACGATCCACTCCCAGAAGCCGCTGGTGGTTTTGATGCGCCGGAACTGAACCTCCGCGCCTAATCCCCGGTCGTTCTTCAGAACCACGTTCAGAGCCACGTTCCACAGAACCGGTGTCCCGACCTCTCGAGAACCGCCGGTTCGCCTTCTGGTCAGGTGTTCATGCCCTGGAAGGACAGCCATTCTTTCCCAGAAAGGTGGGCGACTGATGTCCAGGAAGATTAGTAGCTCGTCATCTGGTTGATAGGCTTGTTGAGCTCCTGGAGTGCCCTCCATGGAGTGGTTGGAGCGAGCGTTCATCCCTGGAGTGGCTCTTTCCTTGCAGAGTTGGTTTCTAGTCGATTGAATGATGGGCAGTTAAACTCGTGGCATCTCCGTAGCACATGGAGGACGGGTGGCTCTTCCCTTGGAGAGATGGTGCCTGGTCGACTGGTGGTTGGGTGTGTCGGCAGCTCAACCATGGGACGACACTATATCTACTGTGTTCCCTTTCCATGGAGGCTTGGTTCGTCGACTGGAGAATGGACGGGTCGGAGCTCATTTCATTGGATAGCTATTTGCGAGAGGGATGTTGGCCATTTCTCTGGAGAGTTGGCAGCTGGAAGACGCGTTGGCAGATTATCCAATGGAGGGTACGAGACTCATTTCCTGGAGGCATGTGGAGAATCGGTGGCTAGTTGCGTGGGCAGCCCAGCTCCCCCGAAGAGTCGGTCGTACGTCCCCTGGAGGGACGGGTGGCGGTCAGCTCGTGGCGTGGAGTGTCGGGGCGTGTCGCGTCAGCCCCTGGAGGCGGCGGCGGCGCCCGCGCGCTCGCTGGCGTCGGCGGGGCAGGGCATGCGCGGCAGCGGCGACCCGCCCAGCTGCGCGGGCTCCTCCTCGGGCAGCATGGCCTCGGACTCGTCGTCGGGGCCCTCGGCCCAGCGCTCGGGCGGCGCCAGCCCGTACGGCCGCCGTTTCACCAGCAGCCGCAGCACGCGCCGCCGCGTCGCCACCAGCAGCACGAAGATGAGCAGCCCTTGCAGGCTGTTGAGCACGTCCGTCACGTACCTGCGCACACACCCGCACCCGCCCCGTCAGTTCGCTTTGCTCGAGGAGGACGGTGAAGGGAACGCGTCAGCGTTGGGGGAAAAGCTAGTGGCGTGCAGCAACAAAAATGCTGCTCTCGAGTGTGTGGAAACATGAACTGTTCTGAAACAGCACGTGTGAAACAATGAAGATTTTTTCTAAGTTGTCTCGTCAGATGTGTCGTAAGCAGTGAACAACTGAGTGTGAGAATATTAACATCAGGTATGCGATTAACATAATCAAATATTTTCATTTTTCAGTCAGGATCGAAACTATTTCATTGTTTTTATATTTTTCAATCTTACTGGGTTTCTAACGCCACAGAAATCTGTTTTTTCGTCAATGTCTGCACATTTTTGTAATTAGTAATATGGGAGGAATGTAACGAACAGATCTCTGGGAAAAGGCAGTACAGATTCTTTTACGAAATTTGGTATCGGGAAAGAATTTAAAAAGTTTGATATTTGAAAACAATATCTGGAAAGTGTTCATTTCAATAATATCAAGGGGTTGTTAGATTTGTTCAGGCCATTATGAAATTGCAAAATAGGGCTACGAACTTTTACCTGTCTGGTGCCCCCTTTATTCTCGCACATTTATAAAGTTAATATCTGTTAATAAAAATATTTTCTCATTAAAAAAGTCTTCAATGATTTCGTGGAATCCACGGGAATAAATTTGACGTCTCATCACATTGAAAAAGGAATGATATTATAAAACAACCATGCGCCACGTGTATGTATGTTTGCGGTAAAACGTAAGTACCCACATCCGGGTCTTCTGTATATTCATAAACTAAACATAGATATTAGTTATACATGAACTCTCTCTTTTCCTCGAGACTGCATTGTGACATGCTTTCCGTGAATCTCACTCTACAACTTCTTGCGTCAATCTTTTTTTTAAATATATTTCATTGGTGAGAATCGTAATTTCATTCCGAAGAACTACGCTAAATGGTCTGCATTTAGTGCTGTTCGTGAAAGAAATGAATGTATTTTTCTGGACTACAGTATTTTTTTTCTCGTTGGAAGATCTCTAAACCTATTCATTCTTGTGTTTCAAATATATAAACTATACTTACGTGAAGAATGGCCAGTCTCCAGCAATAAAGGAAATTATTTCAAAAATCCACGAGATGCCCATCAGCACTGCCAGCTTCAGATAAAGACAACACCTGCAAGGGAAAATGTTGTATGAGCGTAAGGCGTCCATGAAAGTTGCGTACCTTTGAAAACGTTGACTGAACGCGCCACTTACTTGCATCGCAGAGAGCGCAATTTAGTGTCAACTTGGATGTGAGTGTAGTCGTGCCACAGCGACCAGACGCTCCATATGAAGAATACCATGTTGCAGGCCAGCAGCACCGCAACGGGGCCGTAGAAGTAGGCCCACGAAGCCATCTCCTCTGAACACACGAATTTGATATTTCAAGTTTACGTGCGTTACTAATACGGTTATTAATTTTTATTTTAGAAGGTAAAAATTAAAGATTTGTATTTTTTAACCTTTTGCGCTTCCTTCATTTAGGATTTTTTCAATTAATTCCTGATGTTTTCGTAGAATACGTGTAGAAGAAGGAATATTATATTCCATAGCCGTTACGAAAAAGTGTGTGCCGTTCTAGGTATACTAGTTACATTATTTATTAAGATTAACGTGTAGTTTGTATTTCCATCTGGTGTATAATTAAGTTCGGTTAAGTATGCGTGGATAATTGAATTGTGAATAATTACCCCATCGGGCGAAGGAATGTATGTTGTTTTTCAACGCGATATTTGTGATTTTTTCATGTTCTACTATCTTTTCGACCAAACCAGGAATTCTTATTATTAAAAGATATTTATTTTAAGTATATTTACATTATTATTATTTCTTATGGGTATTCTTTAAACTTTTATATTTCACTGTTTTGATTAAAAAATAGTAAGGAATTGGCTAAAGCACATTTTTTTCCACATTATCTCATAAGGGTGCATTTGCAAGAGCAGGATACTCAAACTTCAGACCATATGCATTGTTTTAGAGGAGGTGAACGGTATTGTTTTCTATAACGAGTAATCCATTCATTATTTGCAGAATCAATATTAACGCACATTCACTGCTTCTCGAGGTAGCCATTCTACAGATTACAGTACTACTGTCATTTGTGGCAAGTATTTCCTTTGGGTTGTCTCCATTTGATTCGCCTCACACTGACCTGGGAGCGGAGAAAATAGTTACTCACCTTCAAACCAGCACTTGGTGACGCCGAATTGAGGCCGCAAATGACTTCCGGGAAAGTGCTCGGTGAAGATGGCCACGACGAGAAGAAGGAGGGGCAGCCCGAAGCCGTACAGGACGTACACCGTGAACAGGTTTCGCTCCGAGAGCGGCAGGCGTAAGCTGTGGGGCAGAAGGGAGTTGGTTCGCCGTGAGCCGCGCTTCTCCCTGTCGCTCTTTCGCACAGCTCACAATTTGCGACCGCCTTTCTTACCAGATTGTTCGGCGCCATACGTTGAAGCACACGGTGTTCATCCAGAAGAACGCGGCCAAGAGCCAGAAGTATAGGAAGAAGGCTGAAACAAAACGGTATTGTTACAGAAGAATGGATACTGACGTGTTTATTTCTATTTTATCTTCTTTCAAAAGTGTTCGTAATCTTTGTATTCTTTTGTAATATATCAAACGCACAGCAAGGTTGTTCTTGTGAAGGGCATTGATAAGCAAACTATGTCAAATTAAACAGATTTTTAATGAATATCTTTGGGTATCAAAATAAATAATTTAATCGGACTTCGAAATTAAATGATTGTTTTGTTCAACTGTCGTTAGGTAAACATTGTTGTTATTGTTTGATTTTTTCTATCATTATCACAAACAGTAACTCTTCAATAGATTGTATTTATTCTAAAACGTGTCTTTGTTGTCTTTAAATTGTGATAAAAATCAGTTCCTTTGATATCTGATTGCACATCTTAGATATTGTTTCATGCGTTGGAAGAAAGGTTTCTTATCAAGTGGGGCAAGGCACGGGTGCCCCCTAAACTCGGCACGTAAGCTGCTTGATTGTGTGATTATAACATTTCGAGAGTGGCGGCTGTTGGTAAGAGGTAAGGTGTCGACATTCAATATGATCTCTAACACAGAGTTACAAAGCAAAGTGTGTTTGAAAAATAATATCTCAATTTTATGTACTGAATTATGTAAAAGAAGGGAACAATTCTATCGCCCATTGTTTTTCCACAAGTGAGTATTTCAATTTTAATGCACTTTTGACATAATTTTAAAACCATAACAGTTGCTCGCGGGTTTTGTTTAGCTAGGTCAAGAAAGAGAGATGGCACCTTTAAAATACAAATGGTTTTATAACGTCAACGATGCACAAATAAATTATTGTTAAGACTGCCGATAATGGATTAAGTTTTCGTCTCATTTTCACGGTAACATGATCAAAGGTTAAAACTTATTTTATATTCTTTTGATTTGAAACCAATTGTGTTGGTTATATCTCTTGATCTCTCAACAAGGTTCAAGAATTCCAAACACGTCATTTACGTAGAAAATATATTTTAGTGCAACGTGGGTGAGTTGAAGAGACAAACTTTAGTGTTGATCGTAGAATTTATTATTAAAATATTGGTGATATGAATATTTATTACTTTGTATTTATACGAAATAATAGTGTCAAATACCACTGGTGGTTTGGCAGTTCAGATAAATTCTGATACATTAGTGAGATTCCCACAATAAACGTATTGGTCCTTCAATATCTAGCATAAATCTGGAATGAAGGCAGAGAAATGTGGTAAGCAGGGCATCGAGTTGGGGGTGCCCTGTGGCCACCCAAGCGAACTCACCTTGCGTGACGCAGGCCACGTGCGACAGGTGGTGGCCGTGGAACTGCAGCACGGCGAGCACCAGGTCGGCGATGGCGAGCGACGCCAGGTAGCTCATGATGACGCGCCCGTCCAGGTCGTGCAGCTCGGGCAGCGCCGCGTACACCAGCAGCGTGACGACGAGGAAGGCCACCGACACGCTCAGGCACACGCCGTTGACGAGGTTGCGCGTGCGCGGGTAGGGCGTCCAGTCCTCCATCGGGTGGAAGCACACCAGCGCCGTGTCCTCCGTCTCGTTGTCCGACAGCACCACCGTGCCCAGGCAGAAGCTGCACGGAAGAACGCGCGGGTTACGCTGCGGCATTCGGCCTATTTTATTTTATTTTAATTTAATTTTATAATTCTTATTATTTCCGTCGATAACATTCCATAAATGTATATGTATCTCTGAATAAATGTTACAAACTTCTTAAAAAGCGATCGAAGACGATTACTTTTTGCAAATGGGTTTCGTAAAACGAAGTTACACATATGCCATTTCCCTGCGGGTTGTTAGGCATTTCACCATGCTCATATGTTCGGTAGGTATTCAAAATAGCGGTGGTTGCATGAGAGCGTGACCCGCCGAACACTAGTACATGGTGAGTTGTCTAAGAGTCGGGAGGCAAATGCCACATGATTGTTTTCATTACATACACTTTCCCAGCACATGTTCATTGGCAAAAAGTAATCAACTTCCATCCCTCTGCGTGCCTTACGTTTATGTTAATACTCCTTTATACGTAAAATATACAAATTATCGTATAGGCCAACAAGCGGTGACGGCACAACTCATGTGGAAGCCCAAACGATTTTGGGTCCCATAAACTCGAGTTACAAGTAGTTATAATAAAATTGTCACTAACATATTAATAAAAAAAGAAAAGGAATTGACAACCTCGTACTGTTACACATTAAATAAATTTATTTTAAAAAAAGCTATTTATACGTGAATTTGTAGTTAATTGATATTAATGTACCGGTGCCGAAAAGTAAGTGTTTTTCAGAACAGGAATTGACTGAGGCGGGGCGTATCGAAACAGATCCGAAAACTGTACTTCGTGGCTCAGATGCGTGCAACTTGTTTTGTTCTCTAACTTCAGTTAATGGACATTTTCAAAAGTCTAATTATTTAGACCACACAGCCCCCGGTGGGGGTGGGGAGCATGGTAGAAGCACTCACTCAGATGGCTCGACCGGGTCGCGTCCCTCGCCGAAGAGCAGGCGGCCGGCGTCGTCGACGCGGAAGCGGTCCTCCTCGTACTTGCCGGGCTCGAGGCGGTAGTAGCCCTGGGCGCAGCGTAGCGGCGCGTGCTGGGGCCAGTCGGCGCACGGCGCCTTCTGCGGCCGCAGCAGCCCGCTGGGGCAGCAGCGACCCGGCGGCGCCGGCACCAGCGCGTCCAACTCGGAGGCGGCGGTGTCGGTGGTGGTGCTGGTGCCCTCGACGGCGTCTTCGCCCGGTGGACGCGCCAACGCGGCCGGGAGCGACGCGCACAGCGCCGCCAGCAGCACTGCAACACAAGACGCAGAGGTCGCTTATCGTCCATCTATTTGTAGAGAGAGAGATTGCTCCAAGAAGGGACAGTTTTGCCAGCGACTGTTTGGCTACCGCCGCCGGCGTAACTACAAGTTATGTCCATATGCTCAATTTGTTATTAGGTTCGTTTCCAGTTCGCTCGCTTGTAGATGTCTTCGACACAATCTCTTGTAATGCCGTCATCCAGCAATGCTTTCTTTTGTTTTCTGATCAGTCAGATTAGTGCCTTCTTAAACTAACTTCTCTGTAATAGGCTAAGGAAAGATAGCGATTTTGTTCCATTTACAAGAAACAGTCGTCACAAAACCCTGTAAGAGTGCCACTTCTGCAGTTGAAATTACCCTATCAGACCTGCATTAAGTCGATTTCAGACGAAAAAAATTAAGTTCTGAGATAGTGATGCAGGTAAGTTTCGAGTTAAGTTTCTAATGTCTTAATGAACAAATTGAAACCTTTCAGGACATGAGTTCATTGAAGGTACTCCTTAGTAGTTGCTGTATGTATAGTAACCATTCATCACAGGAAAAAATATTAGAGAATATTCTAATTCTGTGACCAAATTACTTACTGGTCCAGTTTGCGACTCTTCAACAACTGTTCTGTGAGTGTAGGAGTGCAGTAATGAAGTATTCATGACGTTAGCAACAGCAAATACCATCACTTTTAAAAGTTAATGTTCCAAAGATTATTTCAATCATCTTGTGATATGGACATGCGTTCTTGGGAGTTTCGAATAGGGAAGAACAAAGCGATATCCGAAGGTGTTTTCCAGCTGTAAATGGTTTATCTGATATTACGTTTTGATTTTCATTTCGTGGAAGTAAAAAGCGAAACAATGCCATCCTGAGTTTCGTGTGCACAAAACTTCAAACATCTGGCAGAAGTTTATTCATAATTCTTATCGATTAACCGCCCACTTTTTTGTCCCTATCTGTTTGCCTTTAATCTATGAGGGAGATTCACTGACGAAACGATTATCAGCGGGGATTTATTTCCTCATTTTATCTAGATAGGTGAAGTTTGGCTATTCAATCTTAAGTTTTTGCAGTTCAACATCTTAAAGATTTACATATACGTACAGCCAAAACACGTGTTTCGTATCAAAACGTCCTTGGCAATTTCACTGCTAACTGAAACTCAGGAACATGTGAAAAATCATCAGAATGAATTAATGCTTGTAAATTAATCATCTTTTTTATTAAATAATGTACTTGTTTATTTTCATTTTGCTGAAAGTCTTTGCATATGACCGAATTGACATCTTGTCAAACACGCGTGGTTTTTTTTTTTTAATTCTCTGAATGATGCGACTTTCTCACGTTCTGAAACCACTGCATTGCGTTGTCCTCAATTCGATGTTTCGCATTGTCTGTGCCTGTGGAAGAAGGGAGAATTGGAACAACTGCATATTGTATTTGGAGTGTGACGCTGTTAACTCCGTTCTGTGAATAGGTTCCATAATTATTATATCGGAGACGGAAATGAGACTGCTGATTTCCGTTCATGTGAAATTACCAATTTATCGAAGCTTTGAATAGCCACCGCTGAAATGAACTTTTGCATACGCAATTGCTTATCGGTGATACTAATTTCGCTTCAGTAATTTGCTTAGAGTTATGACAATATTGCTTTACATTGCATTACATTACATTTACATATTTGAAAATTAGCTTCACAGTGGTTTGGTTGGTCTATCGAATTTCTGTTTATGTAAATCTGAACTTTGGAAAGAATCTAATAATTTGTAAGATGTGTTTTGTCATTTTGAGTCGCTGTAGTTTTATTACGAATAAGTCATATTAAGTCGCCGTTGCATAAACACAAAAGCTGTTTTACAGGTTCGCAATTAAACTTGATTTTCAGGAGTAGCTTGTTTCTGAGGATTAAGTTAGTGGGCATCCCAGTAGTCGGATTATCTATACATATCAAAACTTCAGCATTTTTTAGTCTGCTAAAGAAAAAATACCTGAATTATATCTGCAAAAAAACAACGTATTTTCACTCATGATCTGACAGTCATAAATATAATGGTAATATAAATTATAAATTTATTTGCAATACCTTGATTTTGTTATGTATCGTGATGAATTACGGTATTCAGGATTCTATTACTCAGTTGTCAATGTGAACGGATGCGAGTTTAATTATTAACAGTCTGTCAACTTGGATAATGAGACATCGAGGCAGATCGAATCGAATCGCGTAGAAAGGGGGTTGGGACCGCTCGGGTAGGGCCGGACAACCTTGTTCTCGAAGCGGAAGATCGCCGGCCCGCGCGCGTGCTCCGAAGCGGTGGCGCGCACGGTCGCGCGTAGCCCCACTACATTGTATGGGCATCAGGCGCGGCCGTTAGCCACTTGTGAGCGGCACGCTGCGGGGCAGCTGGGGAGCGTGAGCGTGAGCGTGAGCGTGAGCGTGAGTGCGGGCGCTGGCGGCGACTCGACACGCCCAGAGGCTCCCGCGCGCACCCGCGCCCGCACGTGACAGCGGCGGCGGCGGCCCGCGCAACGTGCGTCGCAATCGGCGGGTCGCGCAGGGGAGCCCACGGCCGGCGCCGCAACCTTCGTGTTCGTTGCGCTTCCAGCCAGCAGCTATTTTCGTGACCGCCGCCAGATCTTTCGCTCGTTTTCGCGATCTTAGTACCGGTTTCGTTCGTTGCGGTTGCGTGGCGATGTCGGGCCAGCTGCGATTTCAATGTACGCGGCCAGATATTTCGCTCCACTCGGATCATCGTATCGCGCTTGGTTGTGACCGGCTGCAACGCGTGTCCAGCAAGCTGCTGCTACTTCAGTGCCCTTTGCGTGGTATTTCCCTCGTCCTCGCGATCCTTTGGCTGGTTTCATTCGTAGCTGATTGCTGCTTGGCGGTGTTCATAGCGCAGCTTCAGCTCCGTCGGCGTCGTCGTTTATTTTTCGTACCTTGGCCTAGTGATCAGAAAACCGAATTTGCAACGTTAATTGTCTATTCATCTGTCGTGGCCTGTTGTGTGAAAATTAAATGGAGTAAATACAAAAAAGTATATGCTAAATTTATGTAAACAAAATAAAACATTTTTTATTAGTTTAGAACCTCTGCCTCTTTTAATTTTGTCAATTGTTGGTATCTTCCTGCACTCCATTAGCGCTGCAACGACATTTTCAAACAACGAATATTATTCCAATGTCTACATTGATGTAGTAAATGTACTAAACCCTTATTTTAATGTTTAACGTCAATTTATTGCTATTTTGTATATTGCATTGTTAGTCAATGGTTACTTGCTAATGTGGATGGTCCAGATAATAAGTGTGTGCCTCGATTCCATTTGCCTCTGCCCGAAGGGTCGCGAGTTTAAGACGGCATGGATTTTTCACATTTCTTATATTTTCTGAATGATCCAAAACCCATGCCTCAGGAAAAGTTATGGGTAAGCGCGTTTGGTCGCGACAAGTCCTACATACATATGTTTGGCCTTCGGTCTTGGAATGCGCCTTTAATTAAGAATGGAGCTAGTGCTATTTGGTTGAGTTGGATTTTTTGGAGGGGAGGAGAAACGATTAACAAGGCAACATTGACCTTTAACAGAACAGGGTGACTGCCCCCGGCGCTTGACCCAGCATGTTTTTTATTGATCAGACTTGCTTATTTTCCTTTTCATTTGGGCATTTACTTCGCCTGGAGCAGACGGAACCAATATTTTTAGAATAATTCTGTTGCACAAGAGCGTTGGATGAGACAATTGAGACATACCGCTCGGGGTGACGGGTCTTGACCGTGCCCCGAGCGCGTGCCAGCGTGAAGAGGACGGGCACGCGTGTTTTATCAGCGTGACAGCATCCCCGCCGGGGATAAGGACGTGAAGTCCTCAAAGTCCTCGGTGCGTTCAGGGTTATAAATAAGACGCCCCACATAACCTTTTAAGTACCGCTACTGTGCGGCACCCCTCATCCATATATAACCTTGTTTTGCAACTCTCGGGCAATCTGAGTGCGCCTCGCTTTTCTCGTAAGTGCGCTCTTCTCCGGCGTTGGCTGGAATGACCGAACGGGTGACAGCCGAGGCTTCGCGTTTGACCTCTCAATTGAACCAGGGCCTCTTTTCCACAGGGCTTCATTGAGGTTGTCCGATTACAAAAGGTCGTTTGTCCGCCGCGCCGCGATGCGCGGGAAACGCGATCCCGGCTTGCGGATAAGGTTCAGTTAATGGAGAGATGCCGCTGGGAGGTCACATTATCTCAGCAGTGTACAAATGGAAATTGAATGATAGCGGATAGCCTTGTTGTCTGGGAGATAATACTACTTGTGGCCCTAGTTTCATTGAATTTGTTGATCGACGAGGCGTTTAAATTGCATACTTGTGGGAGTGTGCGTTTTGTCTGTGAATGCTTTCCCATCGTGCTCGGTATGGGCTGCATATTGTTTGTTCAGGGCTTGATCCCAGTTTAATCAGATCACTTGAATAACGAACAGAAACGTACATTATCTTGTGGATCTAGAATCTCGATTACAGAAAGATAGTTTAAGAATGATAAGCTCAAGTTAATAAAGTTTCATCTCTCGTATATCGTGAATGTGAGATAGAAATTATTAAACAAACGGAAATCGTGGTACTTCACAATTTAATTGCATTTGTGTTTTTGTATTATATTAAGAGTAATTCACGATTATCTCATGTATAAAGAATCTGTTCTTCGATGATAATTGTGAACTTCTTTGTTGTGGGTTTCTTCTCGATATTCACCAAATGGTATCCAGTATGAGGCAGTTAAATTGACCACAGCAAATACTTCAAAAAGCGTCGTGCCAAATAATTTCAGGTGATGGAATAATAATGTATTTTGTTTTCTTGTTAGTAAAATTTTAATTACGAAGATATTAAGTCAACTTGCATTTTTATGGGGAAGTAAAGAGGTTTTTCTAAGACCTTTCTACAGTTCTCGAAGAGGTAAATACAATGATATAAATATTGTTCCGAAAGAAACTGCAAAAAAATGGAAAAACAACACTATCATTCATTTAGAATTTGGTGTTGTGTATTATGTGTGTGGTGTATTATTCTTTATATTCACTAAGTTTGTAGAGAGCATTTATCCAAGATTAAAACTCTTCAGGCTTCTTGTTTTAGTTGTAAACGCTCGTACGTCCATGGCAATTCATTTAAAAATGATTCTATATAATTTCGAAACATAGTTGATTCTTCTTCTGGTGAGACTGACAAGACGGAGGACTGTTGCATCCTGCTGCAGATCCGGTGCCCGCCGGTGTCGCTTGGGCAAAGAGCCACCGGAGATCCGGAGGAACAGTTTGTTGTGCGTCACAGCCGTCGGAAGATCGACTGCGATAACAGTCAAGGTTGCTGAACCTCACCCACCTCCTTCTCGACCTACTCTTTCCATCTCCCCCCGTGCCTTACACCTTTCCCGTTCGCATGAGTCATCCTCTTCTATTGCTACATGTTGATTCTCAAAACTAGTGCAGGATCTGAATTTCATAGGTTCCAATGAATGCGTTGATATTCTCTGAAAAATTAATAATACGAGGAAATAATTGCAAATTTGATGGAAGCAAATAAAAAGACGGAGACAAACATTTATGCTTCACCTAATAATCGCTATTGAAATTAATTATTGAACTATATAAATAATTGGCTCTCGTTTTTATTTACTTTTCATCAGAAGGAGATGCCGATTTGAATGTCTAAGGAGATTTGAGTGCCTGATTACAATGAATTCGCGCCCAGGTTTGTTGTGTCAAGGCAGTCCTGCGTTCTACCGACTTCAGAGCCGAGAAACCCGAAAGTATGTTCGTGCATTGCTAACGAATGTAGATACACTTCATCTGGGTGTTTAGGGTAATTGGCTTCGACTTGAAACGTGTCAAGAAAAATAGTATGGTATATGTTCTAATGACCACTTTGGAAGTGCTCTGTACACTTCAAAATCACCTGAGCTATTCTGTGCAGGTGGTATTAACACAGGCACCTCAAACTATAAAATTAAATGGAAGGAAATACGCATTCAAGCTTGAATTCCATTATGAAATCAATTTTCATACGCACGTACTGGCTTCTTCCGTTTGCGTAATTTTTTGGTGTCATTACAACGCAGATATGATTGATATCCGCGGCTTTTTGTTTCACGGGGCAATCAGCGCATCTCCAATATTATATTTATATCAGTGAGTGGTGCGCCATAATGATGGAGGATGAACTCCTCCCTCGCCGCAATGGTTGGATACGGGACAGAATGGGAAAGGAACGATCGCACGCGCTGTCCGTGGCCCGTTGATGAAGGTACTGCTCTGGTACTGCCTGGAATATCCGGAGAAAGCCTCAGAGAACCGATGTGTGGATCCAGTCTCAAGTATTCCCACTCTTAATGTAGATATGTGAAGTCGTAGGCTTCCAAGATCATTTGCGCATTTAATACAGATATGTTCAAAAACATTCGTGGCACAGGCGTGACCAGCGCACGTGCGCGCACTGAGCCTTACGATGCAGATTTCCGCGGGGCGACTCTTTCCGTCCCGAGCGAGACGTGGAGCGCCCAAGCGATCTTGATTCGCCGGCAAAGGTGCTTGGTCACGCCCACTCCGCCCGCGCGTCCCAGGAAGGCGTTGGTGCAACCTCACGGACAATAGTGGACGAGTGGGATGAGGAAAGGGCACCTGCGCCCGCATCCGCGTGGAAGTCGCCGCGGGGACCGCCAAGGAATTCCGGAACAGGCGTCGAAAATGCCTGCGGGACAACCTTTTCCACGGGATAGAATCGGGAAGTGTGCTCGGCGCGCCACGGAAAAGTGAACTTTTGCAGTATCGTGAAATTTTATTTGCAAATAATACGGAGTGAATCATATTTAAATTAACGTGTTAGAGGAACGTGAAAAAAGAATATGTTTTAAAAAACTAGTTATTGGTTGTTTTTTTTAGTTATTTTTATTTAAAAATTATTTTTATTTAAACCTTATTTTATGACCTACGTATTTTTATATGTACATATAATACTTGTTTGAAAATTATTGTCGCTAATAATTATTAAAGGAAAGTAAAATCATGACATATGTATGCAGGATATGCCACTCTAATTTGATCTAACTTTTGAATTTTCTGAAGTATTTTCTACTTATTTAATAGTAAATAAGTAAAATAACTGAAGAAACCTTCATTTTAAATTATAAAGAAGCTTATTTTTATTAATTAATTTGAACTGCTTGTGTTCTATTCAGTGAACGAGTTAACCGGTCTAAAATTCTATTGCAAATCTGTATGAGTAGCTTTGTTACGAGTTAAAATAATTCAACGTTGCTTTTTTCAATAAAATAAATTTATTTAAATAATGAAATAAATATTGTGGCAGTAAATGTTATGTGCTGTTGGAGACTCGCTTCCATTCGCCGCATGAACGTTTACTCCTCGTGTCTGTGTTGAAGTAGTCAAATCACTACGTATCCTATATAATCACAAATATCACGACTGATTTCATTATTGTCCGAGATTACTAGATTCTCTGTTTTGGGGGAACTATCCATTTAGGTGACGTTCAAACACCATAGTGGCTTACAACTCCCGATTGGATGACAACGTCAGAGCTGATCAAGTGCCAACGGACTCAAGTTTTAATCGAAATGTACTTGTCGATTTTTTGTCGTTTCGACATTAGGATTTGGCGATAGGATTTGGAGCAGATAAATTTACGCCTAAACTGTTGAGTGTGCATCTGTGGGATTCACCGGATTAGAAACTGTTTCGTAGTTTTCCCCTCTCATGGTCGAGAACGTGATATTTATCACGTACTACCTCCTTGAGGCTTATCTATGAGTCCTGCGTAACTGGCCTACGCCTGCCCAAAATTCTGCATAAACTAGTAGATATCGAGATACCATTCCTTTTGTAATGAAAAAGAAACTTTGCAAACTGAGATGTCATGCATAAAGTGCAAAACACTGAATGTGTGGGTCTTGTCAAGTACCAGGAAAGTCTGCTACTCACGTTTTTCACTCGTAATATGTTTTTAATTAGCAGAGCCGTTTTTGATGTGTGAAGGACGCTCTCTGACGTCCACATCCATTCTATGAGTGGGATTGATTATTGGCATATGAATGACGCACTCTGCGTCAAGTTAAAGGGACTCTTAAGTTCCAAAGATTCATGCTCGGAATGAGAGAACAATTTGCTTTTGTGATCCCGCTGTGCTATTGTCCATCCGTTCATTCCCTTTGTGTACACTAGTCGCTCCAGTATTTGCGCTGCGCCTCTCGTACATCTACTCTCGTTTTCCTGATAAAGAAGCACTCGTACTACCCATAATTCTCTTTTCTTAAAAGTCGTAAACATGCTAATGCCAAGAAATTCCGTGCTTAAACGTCTGGTAGTTGTCATCAATGCCTGCTCACTTTCACAAAAAGCATGTGTTGTTGAAAGTGGTGATATTTTAAGTTCCTATCTCAATTCGGTAGTGATGTTTTAAATTACGTATAATTTCTTGCATGGCCAGCAACATCACATTTCAGGGTCAGGGTTTATGACAGTTGGATTATGGTGTGATCTTAACGATCTTGATAAAAATTTAATGACAGTGTGACGATAAGATGTGTGAAAGATTATAGCTGTCACGGTTTGGCTCCACGCCGTCTACATCGGAGAAAATTAATGGAGAATACAAACACGGTAGTTTATAGTCCGCCTTTATAAGAAATGTAAAGTGGGTAAAATGTTCTCCCAGCAAATGTTTGTTTCTATAATTTTTTTTCCTGAAGCCAAATAATCAAGTATAAGTGCCGAATATTTCATATTTTGACATTTTAAACAAAATTATATTCGAGTACGAAAATCGTGCATTTTGCAAATTCCCTACCCTGAAACAATCAACCAGAATTGTCATTTAAAGGTCTTAGTTATTATTAGTGAGGTTTAGATGTTCATACTCTTTTCTTACGATTTAATAATTCAACTTAAGTGCAAAACAAGTTAGGGGCGCGTGCTGGCTTCTGCCGCAAGGCGAATAGCTTTTGCAACGCGCGTTCAGCGAAGCGGAATGCATTGTAGGAGCTCCCTTCCTCGCGACCGCACGGATTTCCCAGGTATTTTCGACCTTGGTCCCTTGTGCTCAGATATTTTCTACCTGCTCGGGGAAGCCAGCATGACTATCATCTTCTCAAAGCAAAGTTAACATTCCCTTTTTTCATGGACAGACATTGTGAGGGTTTGCTAACCCAGCACGAAATCTCCTGCATTTATTTTCTGTTTACCATTGCAGTCTTCGAATCTAAGTAGCACTCGAGTGGCTAGCTCATGTGTCTTTTGTAGGGGAGAGACACTCAATTTTTTTTTTGCCACGGTCAGTGAGCTACTAATCTCCTGTGCAAGTCATTCACTAAATCTACGCTATCTGCCGAGGGTAATGAGTCGCAAGTGGTGTCTGTAATGATCTCTTCCTCTTAGAAACCGAGCGGAAATATTAAGATAAAAAACGTATAGTGAGTGTTTAAGACTGCGGCAGTAACAGGAATAGACTAAGCGAGTGGAATGCAAATTACATTCCCAAGGCGTATGTATTCGAATGTGTCATTTCGTCAGGATATCTACTGTGTATCTGTAGCCTATGTTTTTCTAGATTTTCTATATACATCTGGCATATTACATTTTCTGCAATGATGGAATGCTTTGTAATATTTATGAGATATTAACCTGATAAACAGCTGTTTTTCGTGTATTTTTTGTTAAGTACTTATTTGTCTGTGTTATTACCTCTCACTTGCGAAAGAAAATGGAAATTCACTGAATTCAAGTATAATAGTTAATGCAACGGAAATATTTTATTTCATTATTAGACCATAGAAATTGATCTTGAAGTAGCTATGACTGTTCGATTGAACGATGACAAAGTCAATGACGCAAAGATACAAAGACTTTCAGTTAAACAATTTACTAATATCTCTTATAAAATATAACGAATTTCCCTAGGAATCCAGATTCAAAATAATGTAGCAGAAAGGATACTTCTGTGTTACAATTAGAAGAGTATAATCGAATATCTCTTGGACAACTTTCAAAATTAGCTCTTCTCCTGGCTCGAGGCGTGTCATGGATGCTAGCCAGAAGCTGAACTACGAGTATGTTCATCACTTCTAGCAAGGTAATGGTCTATCATGTCTTGTTGAAACTCGCCTTGATTTTTTTCAGTGATAAAATCATATGTAATTCATATATATAATTTTAGCTGTCGAAGCAAACTGGAAGTTACTCTTTGAAATATTGCTAATGTCGGGATTAATGTAAGAACAGCAAGGAATTGAATAGCGTTCGGAAGGTATCCCCCAGCTTACGACCTAAACGACCGAACTTGCTTATCTTTTCTGATGGCAAATAAGGGTTGTACTAATGGAAGATACGAATGCCAAAGCTTTGAAAATGTATATTTAATTTCAATTAATGAGCTATTTTCATTTGGTTTTGGCTTCTAAAACAATTTGATTCAAATGTACCCCTAACCATTACCTAACAAAACCCAACAGCCATTAAGGCAGGTTTCCACATGCTGCGCCAAACACCTGTAAAAGGATTGAACATAATTGGTCGCCCCCAGCAGAGCAACCCTCCGTAACCGTGCACGCGAAAGCTCTCGTACGCGTCAGTCGCCAAACGGACCAAACACGCGCCTCGCAGGGTATGCTCACATCTTCAAGCGGGGCTTGCAGGCCTGGCGCGCTCCTGGTTGTAAATGTCGCTACAGTATTGTTGCCACAGGTTTTCCCAGTTTGGGAACAAGATGACAGGTTTACAACCCTCGCAAACCAAATTTGCTAAGCACGCTTGAAGGTGTGTGCCTACCTTAGGTGCACGGTTATTCAAACATTTGGTGAAATAAAACAACTTATTTTTCTGCTTCGTGAAGTAATTAAGAGTTGAATTTATAAAAAAAAAATAGATATATTTATCTATGCTTAAACTATTACCTAATTTGCAGTGAGTTCTGTTGTTGTTTACCAATTCTCCCGTTTACCTTATAAAATCGGTTTTTCACAGCTATTAATTGATAATATTCTTGATCATCCCATTTGACGCAGTAAAAGCTAGTGATTTCCTTGTTACCAGAGATCATGTGTTTACGTAATAAACAATTTCTTATTTAGGATTTATGGAATTACAAGAAAACAGATTTATACGACATTCCCCTATTGGCTGTAAATACTGTGTACTATATTGATTTGCAAACAAAATTGTAATCCTGAATGAAAAGTGGCTTTTGTGCATTCCGCTCACTAAAGATGCGTCCATGTCAATCATAAGCACTACTGCGCGACACGGATCGCGTGAAAGCAGGCGAAGGGCGGCTCGAGCATGTCCTAGCCGGTTGCGCCGCGCCGCGGTGCGTCGGCGAACCCTCTCGCCGTGGACCCTCAGGGTGGGGGTGGGGGTGGGGGAGAGGCGATGCGCTTCGCTGCCCTCTGAACGCCCGTGGGCTACCTGGCCGGCGACTTGGTTCACAGAGCAGGCCCGGATTTCAAAGCGCTAGGCACCTTGGGGCCCGTGACTCTCTCGTCCCGTTATGTTTCTTGAGAGTGTCGGACTTAAAGCGGTTTGTTAGAAATATCCAATGTTCAACATTTTCTCGGGATATATGGTAAGTCCATCCGAGTGTGCGCCTTTCATGGTTAGTCCTTAAGATTACCGTGCACACACTGACATATATGACACGACTTGGTAAAGTGTCGGCAGCCTTTGACAAATGTGGAATAGATTGCATTGTGGAATTGGCAACATCCCGGAGTTAGAAAAAAAGAATAGTGGGTTCTAGAACAAGGTCACTCTACTCCAATCTGGTGACTAATAAATGATTACAGGAGATCTAGGAAATTGCACTTCATTGCAACAGTGTAGGTTGAAATAGTTTTTTGTTTTTTTTTATTCAGGCTGGAAGAAACACTCCAGTGAATCGATTCTGGGAATTCAATAACTCCCTCACGATTAGATTGCCTTACATCGATAAAGATTATTTACTGAGGTGCCACATCAGAATAAACTCGTGAAGCCTAACCAAATGAATTTAATTTACAGTTTCATGAGATCATTTTCCTCAAATCGAAATTCTACTATTCCTTACACTTTTGAAGTGTGGATATTTTTTTAGTATAGTTTTAGGTAGTGACATATCGTTCGAATCCAATTTCGAACGTTTCTGACCACCAGTGAGTGCTGCGGCGTAGATATTACGGAGGGATCCATTACCTTCAAAAAACGTAAAGAAACGTTCAAAAAGATCTCATTTTGTAAATCACAGCAAAAGAAACATAACCCTTCTTCCTGCGGAAATCCGAACCAAGGGGTGAAAAGGCGTAGGGCGCATAGTTTCCGTGTTATGGACGAAGGTCATGTAGAAGTGTGTGTAATTTGTATTGCGGGTTGCATGTGTGTCCGCTGCATCCCTTGTGTAATAAACTTTGAATTTCCATTTTCTTCTTAATCTATTTCTGCTTTTCTCTGTTCGACGTTGACCGGGGGTAGTTACCTCTCCATTAGTAACTCGGGAAGATAGGGGCGGAGAATTGTGGTTCCCGCCTTGCTCTATGAATGATGAGTTGCAAATAGAGTATAAAGGATATATATTTCGATAAAGCGGGTAAGTCGTTTTATATTCACAATGATTTCTGTGTTACTGCTTGAAGTTTGGTTTTTATTCGCACAACGAAACGATCAAGAAGTTGGTAATTTCTCTTTACTTGTTTTTGAATGTTTCGCCCGAACGTCAACCACAAAATCGAATAATTCGTTCCGTTATCTTCTTGTTGAGTGCATTGTATTAGAATGCTAATTAATAGTTGAAGTTTTCAATAATTCATTACTTTCTTAAAATTGTATTTATTTGCCGCCAAAGTGGAACATTGTATGTGTACGTAGGGAGAAACCCGCGCGTATGTTTATGATGCATTTACATGGTAGCAACCTTCTCTGAATATATTGTCCTTCAGCGAATTGTTGACTTTCAGAAACACGATTTATTCTTCACTGAATGTTAAAATTCATGAAAGCGACAAACAGTAAGTCATGAAGGAGTTTGCAGAAAGTTTTATTTCGTCGGCGCACGTGAGCTCAAGAAACCACTGCATGGCGCTGGCTCGCCGCGCCAAAGCGGTCGGAAAGCAGACGGGGAGGCCAGCAGGCAGGCAGACAAGCTTTTCGTTCGGTCCGCGTGGGGGCGACTGCGAAAACAAACGCATCCGCGGCCGGCGAGAAATGCGCAGCGGTAGAGGCAGAGGCTGGAGAGTGAGGTCAGTCGGTGGCAGTGAGCTGAGGAGCTGGTCTAAAATGATTTTTTTCGAATGTGATAGAATAATAATTATTTTGTGTTATGCAACACATTGAATATTCTGTTGTTGTTTTGTTTTTTATTGAGAATAGCTTACAAAAAAAAAGCGACGAAGAAAGGAACTACTGTGAACTTTTCTATTGCTTAGGACTGGATTATTTGTTTCCACTTGTGCACAGAATTATTTCTATATTTAGAACTGTTACAAAATCGATGACGTTCAGAAATAATCGTTCATAAACTGATCATCCATTCGAAGTACTTACTAGTCCAGGACGAATATGATGTTTTCTTCCTTCTCTTCAGTAGGTAGGAGTAAGTCTGCCTATGTGAGGTGAGGGGTGGCGAGGGCACCGGAGGCGGAAGTGAGGGCAGTGGCGAGGGCGGGCGCGGGGACGGAGACGACAAACTAACGAAGCGGGGAGCGGGACGCGAGAGAAGAGTGAAGCGTGGGCGGGGGCGGAGTTCGGGTGGCCTCGCAAGGACCGCGTTTGGCGCACTCATTAGCGCTGGCTACCGCGGGGGGCTACCCGCCCGTGCGCCAGGCGGCGATGGATCTACGGAGCTTCGGCAGAGTGCGTGGCTGTCTCTCCACTTGACATGATGTGGACAGGATTTTGGTTTATTTCTTTTGTTGAGCTTATCAAATTTACATACTTCCAATTAAGGGCGGGCGGCCATTAGTGAAGAGTTCAGGGGGTTCATTAATCAAAAGTAAACCGAAGAGGGTTAATAAAGAAGAGCAAATAAAAGGCGTAATACTGAGGGGCGTAATAAAAATTCACTTCCAAAGACAAAATGTGTCAGTCCAATGAGAGTGCAAATGTTCTGTGGATCTCCTTCGAAGCGGTGGTTGTTTGGCAGAGATGTTAATGTAACTAATTTTTTCTTCCTTCATTGAAACTTCCTTCTCTCTTTCGAGGTCTTAATGATGTCATGAATTTACAAGTGCGTGGTAAATTATTCCTACGGGGAGGTGCAGTTTGCGGCTTGATCTGCAGGGAAAATTCTCACAACGTGTTTCCCATATCCATCTTCATGATCTTTCTCATTATATCTGTTTAGAATTCGTAATAAGACAGACGTAGAAAAAAAGGCGCAGACATCTGCGAAATCAAAATTTCGAGTTAACGAATAAATGAATCGGATTTTAAAAGCTCAGGTACAATTCCTGTGTATGTAATGATATCTGCGTAAGTCACAGATCTGCCATTCTTCAGGTAATGCCAGCTTCAAGTCATGATGTTACGAATAGAATGGCAATAATGCAATGAAATTCAAATTCGTCTTTTCGAGTTAAAACTGTTTCATTATCTGATAAGAATTAGTTTCAAGATGTGCACGATACACACTTGTAACCTTTTTATGTGTGTGTCAATAATGGACAGAAATATGTTTTACTGTGTTGCCTGTTACTTTATTTAATTGTTTCTCTCCCTCCCTCCTCCCCTCACTCCTGTTTTTTTTCTCTCTCTACCTAGCATGAGTCAGTTATTTGGAACCCCGGCTTCTTTTTTTACTAAAAAACACGTGATTGATCTCGTAAATGCTCTCCGTTATTCACTCTTGGGTAAAAACAACTTCAAAGTTACTTCATGTGGCGTTTTACGAATTGTTACACTCGTGTGACGCACTTCCTATCTGTTTTCTTGGATCTTCAATCTCTATAAAAAATTATAAGTATGGTAAACCCGGCCATAATCATGATCAACACGTGTGTGATGATTTCATGAGAAACACGTTTTGGTGTCCTTGAATGTGAGAAGTTGTCGTATTATTGACGCAATGACTTCCTCTAAAAATCGTGAGAATTTCATTAAATATATTTAATGTTTTAAGGTCTACTAGTCAAAGTTTCCCAAAACAATTGGTTACTATGTGACCCGATTGTTAAACATCAACCAAACTGGTATGTAAGGTTTGAGGATTGAAACAATGACATTAGAACTTGGTTTTGATTTACATTGGCAGGCTTACTCATATCTGCTGAAGAGGAGAAAGAACAACATCTGGTTCGTTCTGTACTAGTATGTAGTTCGCATGGACGATCTTTTCACGTCCTATTATTTCTGTACGTCATCAATATTGTAACAGTTCTAAAAATGAAAATAATTCTGGGCGCAAATGGAAAAAATAATCGAGATCTTGCATGGCAGGTTAGCAGTAGACAAGTTCAAAGTAGTTCCTTTCTGCTCCTCTTTTTTCTGTTAGCTATTTTCCAAGAAAGAAACAAAACATAGAATATCAAGTGCGATGCATCGAGACGAAATAAATAGTATTCTATCCCATAATTTAAAAAATCATTTTAGACCTAGCCAAAATGAATTATTGAAGTGCATCATAATGATCGAAGAATTGCAGAAAGGTGCATTTACAGTAGGAAAATAAATCACTGACCATTCATTCTGCGTTATAATATGGATGGCATTTTAGTTTACAAGCTTTCAGGTTATGGAGTTCAATAAATGCTGATTGAATTGTATTGGAAAAAAGTAAGAAAAATATGTTGGTGGTCTAGAGCAACTCTTCCATATAGTATACGGTATTGTATCTCATGAACTAGCGGTTGCATACGCAGATCTAACTGAATATACCTACACACAATTCGCCGAAGAATAGGGTAGTGTCAGAAGCTAGCATTGCTACATTTTGAAACGCCTTGGGAAGTTTGCGTCTATGTTCATACAATTTCCATGTTTCAAGTTCGTTCACCCGGTGAGTAATAAAACTTCTGGAGCAACTTTTGTAGGCGGTCACAGGCAGGATTTGGAGTTCTCGTAATAAGGTTTGCTTATGGGTGAAATAGGGTGATGATTTGCTTGCTGCCTTTGTTTGTTTTGCTTCCACAATGTTTGTCTTATTAGTATATGTATCCGTGCTTGATTGACAACAGAATCCATAAACTGCACTGGATGAGAATTAGTTATGACAACAAACTTGATGTAGGGATCGTGAAAACTTGAATACAAGATTTAATTGATTTTGCTCACTCTTTGATACCTGTTAAGTATGCTAACAAGAGATCAATATCTCTAACATTTTAATGCCTGGGAATAAGTTAAAACTGTGATCTTATGTTTTGCTTTTGAAAGAAGATCCAGTCATTTAAAGAAACTTGATTTATTATTGGGCAACAGCATTGTCTATTTATTGACAAAACACCATTCTCTATTATTATAGACGGCAGTTTTTTACTCATAGTATTCATGAATAAAATTGCCTGTAAAAGAAAGGAATTTTGGAATATGAAGAACAGTATCACCCTTGCAAGAGGAATGAGTGTGTTGCGTAGATATGACCTCATATCACAGCAGCCGAATTTCGGATTGACAAGGAACAAAAGATATGACAAATAGTGCCTTTTATGTTGTCGAATGTAAAATATCTGAAAGGAAGAGCTAAGTGATAGGGTTGGATGACTAACGAGTGTGATTATGAATTGGCTGCCATTCAAAGGATTTACTCCACACAAATAATATATTATACGTTTGTTTTACAAAGCGTTTTTTTCAACTTTTCCCTTCTAATTGATTTCCATGCGAGACTAGCATCTTATGTTTACAGAGAAGTTGAAGACGATCTAATCGACGGAATACTACCAAGCAAACACCACTTACCCGCCGTTGTGTTTGATTTGCATCATTTAATATCTGAACAGAAGTAGTGAAGTACTACCTTATGCAACTTTAAAACCTCACACAGAACCATTGCGCGGCCCTTATCAGGCAGCGGTGACAGAACTCGTGCGAGCGAGCGCTCGGTGAAATGTTTGGGAGTAAGAAAAAGGTGTTTGTGGAGTCTAGGGGCTACGTGCGTCACGCCTTTGACGGTGCTCCATCCATAAATGCATAGGAGGAGGAGGCGGCGGCGGCGGCGGTGTCGCGACGCCAGCGTCGTATGCGGTCTCGCTGCGACCCGCGGGGGCGCCGCCGCCGCGTCGTCCTGACGAGCGCTTGCTTGCGGCCTTCGCGTGCCTCTGTGGACGTCGGCAAATTTGCTCGCGTCTCCAGTGCCAACAACAGCCACGGCTGCAGCCGAGCACTGCCGGCCGGCGCGCTCGCCTCGCCTCGCCGACCGGTTCGCTAGCTTTGCTTCTCTGTGGACGCCAATGTACCTACCGCTTTTTTAATACTTTTTTTTTTTATTTGCAATCTGGTTTGTCAAGCAATCTCATGTGTTTCTCCTCCCCACCTCATTCGTCCTTGTCCTTTGTCTCCCCCCTTTCCTTCTGCCCCTCCTCCTCCTCCTGCTCCTTCGTCCCCGCATCCTTTCTTCTTTGCGGGCTATGTCCATGGTGAGATGGTGACTTGGATGAAAAGCTGCGAAAATGGTTGTTTATCCTTGCTTTGAGACTATCAGACGGTGAAAAGCCGTCTTATGTAGAGTTCAAACTCACAGCCCTAGCACATACGCTGCGTAATTTAGGTCGACTTGTTTTCCTTGATATCAAATTGATGAGGTTGCGTTATAATTAACGGTTGTAGCAGAATCATTATAATCAGTTTAGGATACGATATATGTGATTTGGCAATGGTCTCGAGTTGAATATATTTTGTGTCTATTAACTAAAGACCTCAATCAAGGGGATTGTAGGTTATCATATGTCAAATAAGAAATGTAAGAGATCGTGTTCGTGCTTACTTACATGTGTATTTTGGAAATTTCGCAAATCTCGAGATGAAGTTTAGGAGTTTCTTGTGTTGAAGAAGGACGCAGCAACGTATTAACTGTTTTACTTTGGCATGTTGAAATAAGATGATATCCGTTACAAAATATACATTTTAAAACATTAACATATCTATTTCATAATTCGCACTTGGTACAATGAGAAATCCATCAAGGTACGAAGCTTATCTCGATAGCTAGTCTTGTAATAGGAAGATCATTGAATCTTTGGAACGATCGAAGATCTTTGCTTTCTTTTGTCCGCGGATATAATCTTGACCCCGTGATAACGATCTACACGTTATCCCGTTTTCAATCGCGCACGTATTTTCGACGAAACCGCTGTTGCACTCTGAGCTAAATCCGTCCGTCCAAAGGAATCTTTGGACTCTCGCATCTATTTCTCGCTGGGGACATCCACCGAAAGGAGGCTACGGAGACTAATCTCGCGCGCAGCTGACGGATGTCGACACAGCGCGGCCGCCTGCGTCACAACGGGGCGATGTTCCGCCTGGCGCCTCTTGGCTGCACGCGACAAAAAGCATATGCCGCACAGAGGGGTTCTCAACACGTAAAAACAGGGCACGCGTGGACGAAATGCAGGGTAGAATTAAAATGTTGATTTTTTTTATTCAGCCCAGTGAAGCGTAATTTAGTTTGTTTTCTTGGCATTATAATGGCGATATAATTTCAATCGTAAATGATGAATTTATTCTGTGGTGTGATAAACAATTCTAATTATTTCCTGCGAATTTTATTTTGCTGCTAATATAAGTTACGGGTATTTGTCAATTTGTTAATGTCCTTTTCGCAGATTCTTAAATGGAAGGTATGTTCATTTGAGCATTCATACTTTAGTTAGACATTTAATTAAAAATAATATCGCTTTCGTTAAGTTCAAAGTAAAGGATAATTTAAAACACGTCTCACTAAGATTTCGTTTTCTTGGAAATTGTGAACGAGGAGTTTATTTTCTGGTCCGGTGAACAACTGAAAGTCGCTGTTGCAAATTTTATTTTGCTATTTCCATTTTTTAAATAAATAAATAAATACATATTTATCGATATATGTTTAAGTCTCTTCGACAACAGTCACATGAAAAGAATGAGAGATGTGTTTATTTGCATATGATCCTCTCTTTTAAATAGTTTTCTCACTCATTAAATTAGATTCTCCAGTTCTTATCGTCGCCTTGGATGCTTAATTTTTCACCATACCTTGTGTTGTAAGGAAACTTAACAGTGAATTGTTAACGTCTATATTTATAGTACGACTATTTAATATAAAAATTACAAACATTTCCGTTCATTAAAGGCACGCCAAAATGAAACCAAAAGTCATGCAGTTGATCGTTGCTGTTAGGAGATTTCTACGTTACTAGATTTTTAAATCTGTTGTATATAATTTCAATCGTGAAATAGTATTTAATAGTCTGGTATTTATGGTATTTTATGGCATCAAGGGTATAATCTTATATGGCATCAAGGGTATAATACCATTCTTGTATTGGAAATTTCCAGATTTGGGAAAATTTCTAATGCACTCTTGGTATCAACTATGATGAACCATCTTAGAAAGGTCCTCTTCCCCTGTTTTGCCCGTTCTGTCCCACCCACATGGCATTTAATAGTTGTATTCAATACCATTCGTGCGCTGGAAATTTCCATGTTGGGAAATTTCAATGTTCTCTTGGTATTTACTATGAGGACCCATCTTAAGGCGGCTCCACACATTCGGCATTACCGAGCAGCTGATGTGCTTGGCGAATGTTCACTTTTTTAGATGTGTGCATAAGACCGACACCCGGTGAGTGGGCGCACCGTTTGTTCGTCGCTCGGCAAACAGCAACCAACCCATCCACTCTGCTCGGTATTCGGCGGGCGGTCGCTCGCTACTCGGCCGAATGCTAATGCCGAATGCGTGGAGCCACCCTTAGAAAGGTCCTCTCCTCCTGCTGAGATTCGACCCGTTCTGACCCACTGTGCGCGTCGCCACCGCGCCGCGTGGCGCAGTGCGTTTGACCTCGACCTCTCGGCTGGAGGGCGCGGCGCCACGGGCTTTTCTCCAAGGGGGAAAGACGCCCGGCCACCGGGGCGCTCCGGCGAGGGGAGCCAGGTAGTGTTTGCCTGGGACGACATTGTCCGCATTCCAACCATTGACGACAGCGGAGACGCCCGCCGCTTCTGAGGGCCGTTCAGTTGGATGACACACCACTCTGGTTCCCCGCTTCTCCGTATTTGATGTGTTTTTACGCGCGCTGAGATTGGCTTTCTTATGTTTTCTAAGGGATTTCATTGGAATGTAGCGACGTACATAAAATACAGTTTTAAAAGTGATGTGGATGAAGGTTGAATTTATCTTCACGAGCAGAAATGATCAATAAAACGGCATATATTGGAAAAAATAATCGAATATATATATATATATATATATATATATATATATATATATATATATATATATATATATATACTGTAAAAAATGATCGGAAGTAAACGAATATTATTATTATTATTATTATTATTATTATTATTATTATTATTATTATTGGGGTCTAAGTTTCCATATCTAAATGTATTTCCGTAAGGTGTAGGATCTACCTCAGAGTGGACAAGAAACGATCCGATTTCTAATGCACAGCTATCTAGTAGGTTTTTCTTTGTAAAGTAAGCTGGGGAAAGTAGACCAAACCTGTGCAGCCTATTCTGGAACCTACATTAAACACTTTCATTGCTGTCACACTTACTTTAATTCCGGTTTGAAATGCCGGTCCTTTTATAATATTGTTTTGGAGGAGCAAATACGTTAAAAGACGGTGTATCATGAATTCCAAATGGTCATTCGAACACTTTCTCAGGAAAGGAAAGCAAACGAAAGAAAAGATTCGCTTCCTCGGAGAATTGATCTTCTTGATTTTAAACTTAATTGATTGATTCCAAGATGCTGGGCGCGTCAACCGCTATGGTCATTAGTTTCATAAACGTGATGCACGTTACATCTCTGGCGGTAGTGCTGTTCCTCTTCCACTAGAACGCGAGATCCTATGCCGATCTACTCATCGACTGGCGATGGTTTTTCTCTCCAGGTGTCTCCGCCAGCGGGGCACCGCCCCAACCACGCCCTGCTCTAAATTTCCGAATTGTCTTTCTACATGTAGTGCATGGAAGTGTACACGTGTGTGTATAAGAGGAGAGGACAAGGATGAGGAAAGGAAAGAATACGTGACCCGTTTGTCAATGCTGCTCAGGTATTCACCTGGAATTGATCGGAGAAAGCCCGGAAAACAGCTAATCAGAGCTACCGGCCACTAGAATTCTCCTCCAGACAGCTGCAGAAATCGACCTAGCTATCTAGCTAGCTCGAAAATCTGACACCGTCGGGATGATCCTTAAAACATGCCAGTTAATAATGCTGCAGAAGTAACGGAGTTGTCGCTGAGCAATCGCAGTCGGTACATTCATAGTGATCCTTATGATGCTATTAGTACTTTATTAAATAGATTTCATAGGTTAAGTTTAATTCCTGGTGCCACGAGGTAATCGACTGACATGTCTATCTCTTGCTGTCGAAAGTCCTGCCACAGCTGGGAGTCGAACCCTAGGACCTCCGGGTCAGACATTGCAGTGACAGCATTGTTACCCTGAGCCACCTCAAACGGTTGATTTTGAACTTGAGAATGTGGTGATCTGATGTGGCCTCCGAGCCATAATTGACCTTTTGATTGAGGCTTCCTGATTGCGAAGGACATAAGCAGTGACCTTGCAAATCGAGGTTCCTGCGGAACATTGCCGCAAAAGATTACAGGCTATTAGGGTGCGGAAGAAGTCTGTAATCTTTGGGAGTACCGTGCTCTTTAAAGGGGTAAATTGCTAATGGGCTGGTTTCTAATGCAGCAACGGCCGTCAGTGCAATCGGGACTTAACACACAATATGTGATACAATTCTGAATTGTATAGTTCAAAAGGAGATGATTGTTTTCGATAAGATGAGAGTATATATCAAATTAAATTAATAAATTAGTTCGTTTTTTCTCTACTGTCAAATTTATCAATGTCGTTACTAAATTGAACGTTATTTATGTAAATTTAAGATTCCATTAAAATTACCTTAATTAGTGCATATTAGATATGATCCCCATCAAAATAACTACGTTAAATGTCAGTTGTCTGTCAAGTGGACGAACGTAACAGGAATAAACGACCCTTTTAAAATATAATGCTAATGTCACTTTGCGTGCGTTATTTGTATTACTGTATTTAAGAATACATTAAATTGGAGCAAGCAATTTCCAGGGTCTTCCGAGCCATTTCTACCTTTGAGAATGCTATCGTCTGGAGATAGTGCGTCCAGTTAATGTTTTCATGCTCTTTCCTCCGTTTCCTCCATTTTTTTTAACCGGCCCTTGATTCTCGACCGTCCAATTAATTATTCGGCATTTACCGACTTCCATTATTGTTAATAATTAATGGCTGTCCAAAAATAGTGATATTTCGTATTGTGATATGAATCCAGTATTTAAGGCAATGAGGAAGCGATCCTTCTGCCGGGAGGTGCTGCCCATGAGTAGATTGGGGGGGGGGTAGAGAAGTTGAAAGGGATTGGTGCCGGGATGGAATTTCACCTATCTAAAAAATCCTACTAAAGAATAATTTCTGTAGTAATTAGTTAAGAGCTCATCTTACTGTAAGTCAGGAATGCCAATGTGCTGGTAATTTAACATTAGAATATGAATATTAAACTTAGTTATTAAGACAAAACCCCTCCTCTAGCTGCTTAAGCCGCAAGCTTAATGTACTCAATCGATAGAAAATAAATGCCCGTCTCCACATGGTTACTGTGGAGGGAACAAAGTAAAAAGTGCCGGGATGGCGAGGAATGAGCGGACGGAGAACTGCAGAGGTGGAACAGGGACGGAGGTGCCGCCCTGAGGACCAGACGCAGAGCGTGTTCGGAACCGACCACGTGCACGACGGAGCGAGTTCGTATCGAAGAAAAGAAAGAGTGGGATTGGTGTGGAACGGATCAGAGGAGGTTCAGAACGGAACATGAGCTTGCCCGAGCTGGTTGCATCCGGAGCTAATGCACAGTAATGCCGCTTCGAAGCGGAACTGGTGCAAGGCTGAACCGGTTCGGAGCGGAGCGAAATCTAATCCCAGGATTGGAGTGGAACGTAAAGGGGGAGGTTCCGAGCGGAGTTGGTGCACGGCGGTGAGCTTTCGGAGAGGGACTGGTGCTTGGCCGAGCGGGTTCGGAGAGGAGCTGGTGCATGGAGGAGCGGGTTCGGAGAGGGACTGGTGCTCGGCGAAGCTTGTTCGGAGAGCGGCAGATCAGAGCGGAAGCGCTGCGGGCGCGGTGCGAGCGCACTGGAGAAGCCTTGGTGGCTCTCCGCTGCTCCCAATGCGCGAGGTCGCGCAGGAGGCCTCCGTCGCCTCGCGTCCTCCGCCGCCCGCGACCTCTGCCTCTGCCTCGGCGTGCGCCCGCCCGTCCGCCCGCCCGCTCGCGCCTTCGCGCCAAGTGCAGCGGAAGGCATCCACGCCCACGCAAGCGTTTCGTCTGGCGGAAGTCACCTTGCGGGCGTGGATGCGAAGTGCAGGTCGTCCCACAGACATTAGTTGGTGTTCGCGAATTAAACTTTTTAGGACGTACACCTCGAACCTCTACCACAATCACGTTGGCGTACATGTTTACGTTGCTGCTACTGAAATAGTTTTGTAAACATTTGGCTTATTACGTATTACGCATTACGTAGATATAAATTATTGAATTTGTTAATAACCTTGATGATATTCTCAGTTTTTGACTTTCATTCATTACTAGTCTCCGAAATGATTTTCCTCTTTGATATACTGAAATGAATAAATATCTTTCTGCAAATTGAATATCAATTTTTCTCTCCATGTGCCGTATTAAAACAATTCAACATGTGGAAATGTTCCTTTGTTAAGTTAATAAATATCTTAAATGGAAAACCTGATAATTAAAATTATATGTAATTAATGTATATTATAGAGTAAATATTATGATGGAGATATTATGAACTTCATTATTACTGCTTTCTTCAGCTATTGCAATCGAAATTGAACGGCGCTACTTTCAACCTACTTTCATCAAGATGGGAACAAAACACTAGTGGTCCCGGCACAACAAGCGTCAACGACACCACCAAGACGACGTACGTCTTTTCTTCGAACATCTTTCCGACTGCCTGAATACAATAAAACGCTCGCCGCAGAGAAGCCATACGCACGTCTTCCATTGGGGGTTGATTTCTTTCACTCATTACTTGCGCCACACCTGTTGTATCGTATACAAGTCTTCTCCGATTTTTTTAATGTTGTGACGAAGAAAGAAGAAAAGTACCTCTCACTTGTGTTGGTAATACGTGAACCTTGAAACCTTCTCGTGGTGATTCTATCTAATGTCAGGGGAGAGGAAGTGGATTATTTTTAGAGGCTATAAACATCATTCTGTACTAAAATACCATACTTGTCATCAGTACTGTATCTGTCTCTCTCACACACTCATTAACGCACACATGCACGGTGTGTTTTGGTCAGTTTGTTCTTCTAAATAACTGCCTTTGCTGACGATGCGGCGGTACGTGAATTTTGGATATTCAGTAATTTCGTGTGAATAATGACGAATCCGCTACGACGCATTGCGATGGTGTTAGTTACAATCAGCATTATACTTTCTTCGTAGCTCTTGACGTATACATGTCAACTGGTCAACTGTCTTCTCGCAATAGTGTGAACTTCTCGTTTTTGTTGACTGAATCTGACTGAAGTTTGTATTGTGATGCAAGATGTCACACCATCTTTGTTGTTTTTTCTTATTCACAATATAATCGTCTTCGAATTTTCTATGTTTCCTTTAATGTTTCTCGCTTGTTTTAATAAAGTGTAGTTTCATACATTCTGAATACACAAGGAATGTACTACATTTCAAAAATTGGCGTTTTGGAGAAGAACGGCCAAGTGGAGCCGCGCCATATCATGGACAAAGTCAAAGTGTTTTCTCTCAGCTGTCTTATGTACTATTTTAAATAAATGATTACGAGCAAAATGTATTATTTTTTAAACGTATTCTTTCGCAAATGCAAAACGTACTATTTTTGTGATGTGTCTCTTTTCTTGTGCTCCGATGATTTCACGAATATAAGGATCGAATGGGGCGGAGGGATTCGCGCTGAAGCATTACACCTGCTTATAAAAGGGTTCAGGTCTCGAGCTCTCACCAGGGGAATTCTAGTCGACAAAACGCGGATTGCCTCGCTGATTGAACATTTTAACATCGATTTCTCACCAAATCATTGGTCCAAACGAAAGCACAGGTGCAAGGCGATCGTAATATTTCGTTTCTTTCTTTTGGATTTTTTTGACCGAATCCTATTAGTCTTCACCCTTCATAAGATGTGTCACGAACCGTAACTTACGGCTCGCTAACACCTACTGGTTGTATGGGCTCAGCAGAACACTAGACCCTGCGCGGCGCGACACGTCACCCAGACAACTAACATCCATTCCGGGGACAGTATTCGAACCCGCGACCTTCCACACGGAAGGGTCGAGTCGGTACGCACTCAAACAAGCTTGGCCATGTAGGGAGGCGTCGTAATAAAGTAACTAAAGGTTTAAATAAAACACCGCTGAAGTTTTTATGACTGTCGCGTTTCATTTTTGCCTCACTCTCCTCTCCAATCACGCGATCTCTGCCCCGTCGCCAGCGTGTGTACCCACGACGAGGGAACGCGATCCATGCACTTTACAATATTAGCGTCGCCGTGCGGAGACCGGCTCCCGCGCCAAGGACGACGACCCGGCTGGCGCGGCGACGCACGGTGGCTGGGCAGTTGCAAACGCCGGACCAAATGGTTCCCTAAACTGACCACTTAACTGTACTCAGGCACATGTAAAAAGAAAAACTTATAATGCTTCAGGTTACGCATTGTACTTTCATGTGCTTATCCCATCGTAATGTGTAGAAAGCATGTTACACGTTGGAAATCTTTGAGAAGTCGCACGCCCGTAGATTTGAGATTCACATGTTTTATTAATTTTGAATGTGATACAAAATGATTTTTTTCTCTGCTTATTTCTCATTCCTAGTTATAATTCTCACAGAAAATATTACATTTATTTTTTTTTTACTTTTTTCTTGTCACAGGCATGATAGGAATAACATTACACCTTCCTTGAGCTACAAAAAATGTATCGTTATGCCAGTCATGAAACTGGAACAAACAATTCCCAAAAGAGTCGGGAATATGCCTGTAAAGGGGGCATTTCCAACTCCCGCCAACTACGAGAATATGACTTCACCGCTATACCGAAGTGGTTCCGGCCAATTATATGTGAGCGATCAGTGTAGATGTCTTACAGATTTCTTATGCTGCGGTTGGGTTCTGCCCAGCCATTTCAGTGGTGGAGAAAACCCGCCACCATCAAGAGTTGAACCCGTCACCACCGTAACTCGAGACCTCCTGGTCTACAAAACGACAATTGATTCTTTCATTTCCTTGAAAGGAAATACAACAGTTTTTGGTTGTCTCAATCACCATCATTATCTGGCCTGGAGGGGAAGGATTCAGTAACATAAAGAACAGAAGATTGGAAGAGGAGAGAAGCAATAGAAGAATGAAATAAGAGTAATGTAACTAGAATACCGTAAAACTGGTAACATAAAGATGGTAATAGAAAGATATTGTTGAAAAAGAGAATACTGGAAGACCGGCAATGTAGATACATTTTCGTCCGGACGTTTTCCTGATTCGGAGTACAGCACGACGGCGCGCCGCGGCGGTAGTGACAACGGTCTACTCCTGGCGTGGCGGCCCGCGACCCGGCGACGTGCGTGTCGCGATCAGCGTCGTGCCTTTGTTGTGGTGAGGTGCTGTGGGGAGCTGGTCTCATTTGTCGCACCTGATAACGTGTGCAGGCGTGATAACGTGCCGGCGGGCATCAAGCTATAAGAGTTCTGTTCACAGACCGCGTTGATGCTTTATTCCTTTCAGCGCGCGTGCGTCACGCGGTCGCCCGCTGGCTGGCACGCGTGATCACGCGACCGTCCGACCCCTCGGTGTTTGCACCTTGATTTGAGAGTCCGCGCGAGAGTTCGGTTCCGCGTCGAATGTTGTTGTTTTGCGGTGTTGCTGGATGGGCGAGTTTGTCCAGTGTTAGTAAGCGATTTCTTTGGAAATACCACAACTGATTTTAACTGATTTTGGCAAATTGCTGTCTTTACTCATGTATCTCCAAGAACTCTAATAACATTTTTATAGTTTGTAAATACTTATTTTACCTCTGAGCTACAAGCGCAAATAATCCTTTGAACATATTCTTAGGTCTTTGGTATTGACAGAGCAAATTTGAACGGACACTTACAGACACAATTATCTAAGAGATGAGCTTCTGAATTGTATTATTTTAGATGCTTGGCGCTTCTACTTTCAGTAAAGTTCCTTTTTTACAGATACCAAAAGAATTCTGTGGTAGTTATAACTATCTTCTCTTACAATTAGAGAGAAGAGCATTGAACTTACTTGAAAAGTCTTCACCTGTTTTCTCAAATAATTTCTAATGAAGACTGTGACACATGATATTTTAATCAAATTTAACAGTTATTTCTTGCTTGGACTTATTAAAGGCAGAAAACACATTTTATTTCCTTTTCGAAGATCAAAGAGTACGTATTGATATAAGGGTGACGGTGTGGTCATTTGGTATAAAAAACCGATATAGTTATTGATCAGACGGTTTTTGCTTGCTGCTCATTTGAGTAATAATGATAACATTGACAATGACAGCAATTTCAAGTACCTCTCAAGGATCGTTTCCGTCGAATTGTGTACGAGAAAAAAAGCTTACAAAAATATGGCAACCGTGGTACGGTATTACATACAATTATAGATAATTTTGATAGACATCAAAAACTTCGCTTATGCTTCCTATGACTACCTACAATCAACCTCTTGTAGTGTTATTTTCAAAGATGTTCGGCAGAAATGAATCCGAAAATATTCAAGGAGTATTTTACGTGTCGTAGCTGAGTTAATTTATTGTCATTTGAGCTTCGCAGTTTCCGCACGAGTTGCACCGCTCCCGTCGTCTTTGGTGAATGCTGATTGGTTTTTGCGTAAAATTATTTTATGAAAATAGGTTTAAATGCAGTTTGTATTGTTTAGAAAATCATATTTTTTAACTACAAAACCAGATAATATAAATTGTACTTTTTATGACACCTTTTGTTTTTAAAAACACGTAGACAATGTCCCCGTGGACAAGTGGCGTGAATATCCACGTGCAGAGGTGCGTGTGCGATGTGGCTTGGCGCAGCGCGCGCGGGCGCGCCAAAGGGGACCGAGTCCTGTCGGGCTGTTCGGACGAGCGGCGCGGCGGCGGCGGCCCCGGCCCCCAGGCAATTAGCTGCCACCGGCCAGGGGAGAGCCCAGCGCCACTAATTCAGTCCCGTTAGCAGCCACCGCGCAAAGAGCTAGCGCCACTCCGCGCCCTCGCCCGATTGCTCGCTCGCCGGGCGAGAGGGCTCTTGGTCTCGACATCAGCCGCTCGTGACGCATGCCGTCGGAACGCAATGCCGTGAGAGAATGCGTGTGCGTATCATCTGTTCGTTACCACCGATGAAAACAATCGTACAGACATTATTACAGTTTGTTGTAATATATCGAAGTTTGAATAGTAAACCGCTCTTCTATTGTATAAATATGATGAGTATCGTAATAAGTATTAAATATGTAGGTCATGTACAATGAACGTGCACACTTCTGAATGTTGCAGATTATAAATTACCTCTCTCGCTTCACTTAACGGAGTAGAATACATTGGTAGTGGTATGTGTAACATCATTTTAAGCAGGGGAAGAGATTACAGATACCACAAATTTCCATTATATTGAACATTTTTGAAAACAAATACCACGTTCCATTTGTTATTGCTTCCCATATTTTTCGTTTTTTTAAATGCTTATTTGCAAAACAATTAAATGATTAAGAAAAATTCCGTCGGGGTGTAGCGATCAATCATACATGCAAATAATAGTATGTAGTATTTTCTGATGCGTAAAGGTATAGATCCGTGAGTACTCTCAACTAACGGGAACGGAGATCTACCTGCGACACAGAGCGAATCCACCATATTCCATTTTGTAAACCAATTAATAAGTGTGACATTTGTAGAGAATGTAGCATAATAAGAAATAATAGTGTAAACTACAATTTATGTTTGTTGCGAAGCAGAAACTATCCAAGATGCGACTTTGTATATTGTGAACACGAAACGCATGTCAGATGTCACAAATAGAGGATCTACGGGATCCACGAACCACACATATGATTATCATTGTTTGTAATGACTGTAACAATGCACATTGCTTCCCGTAAGGGTTCAAGTCCTGCCTGAAGGGCTGCGAGTAACCGTTGAGGAAGTCCCACCCACCTGCTACACACAGAGCTGGCGACCTGGCGCTCCTGCTAGTCTTGCGGGCCGCCAACGCGGCTCTCGGCACCATGCTGGCTGCTCTCGCTGCACGATCGCTTCGCGCCACCGGCGTCTCTCGCTCCGCTGTCGTGGGGGTGTGAGGGCGTGCGTGCGTGCGTTCGGGCGCGCGCGCGCGTATGTGTGTGGGAGAGAGCACCGGGAGGTAGCGGGGTCGGCGGCTGCGACGGCTGAGAAGGCGGCGCTGGCACGACTGCGGCGGGAAGCGCGCTTGTCCTGGAGTTATGCGTCCGCGCGCGGGAATGGCGGAGGAGAGGGGAGGAGCGGCTCCCGTTGGCCGGCTCTGCCGCTCGCCAATACGTCACTCGCCGCGCGGCGAATACGTTTGTTTATGTTGGTATGTCGATATTTTATTGGAGGTTCTTCCTTTTTTTCTTTTTTTTTAGTGAATGTTTATAATTCTACGTAGGTACTAACGTCAAACTGTAAGTTAAAAATCGTTTCAATACGGAGACCGAAATCCAAACCTTAATTTTTTCATCCTACAGGTAGTAATCGGATAATCTGTGAACATCCATCCGTCTGTCCATCACTCACGCGTCGACCCCTTCCGGTACACAGTTTGTAGCTAGTGAGGAGACGTGTCGTTCCAAGATATCGAAAGGGAGTAAATATTGTTCCTACGTGCAGTCCTTTAACACGTTGGGTGGTAAACAATCCAGGTTTTGTGGGTCCTTGATTTCGAAAAAAATGGTTGACAGTTTTCTCCAAAATTCATACGACGTTATCGATCTCGCTGAATTCGAGTTTTGAAGCTGATATTTTTAGTTTTTCTTATACTTTCATTAAATCGTAACGTTCAACGTTTTTAAAATCAGATATTGAATTTTTTTTATTGTTTCCTCGGCTAGACGATAGAACGTTTAAAAAAATGACACATATTGCATTTTCGTTGAACTTAATGAAAATTGAAAAACAATCCACTAATGCGAGAAAGTACGTGCTGTTCAACACCGTGTTTTCATATCCTTCGAGAACATTATTATTATTATTATTGTTATTATTTTTATTATTTTTATTATTATTAACTAACGGTACCACACAGTACATTTTCTCGCATTATTTCAATTTTTTTGAAAATTTTGGGAATGCTTTACCCAAGAAAAAAGTTTAATCCGAACAATTGAAGCCCTGTTTGAGAAAATTTTGAGGCTTCATGCAACGTAGGCCTACCCCCAAAAACATCTGTTTGAAACTCGCAATGCCTAGAGTTCGGCCAGAACGACGAGGAGTGTCACTTGTGAAGAAAATAGTTGGAACGGTTTAGATGCTAGTATTTACCAGAAGCAATCGATACTTCGGTATCAAAAACCCAAAAAATGTGGACTACACAACGTGTTAGATGAACTAACGTGGACACGGACACGTACACACGGAACAAGATTTACCCATTTCTGTCTAAATATCTCCTGTTCTTTCCGCGGCATAACAATTCTTTCTCGTTACTACGTAAGTACGTACTATGCCAAAAAATAAAATTAATACACAACACAGATGAAGTCGTGGGGAATGTGAAGTATGGGAAGACTATTATAAAAGTTACCTGTTGACGACCGTTTGGAGAGAGCAAGTAAGATGTCATTAGAAGCGAAATATCATTTGTTCCGTATCCTATTTTTCTAACTCAAGTTAGTGAACAACCAAGTTCTTCTTCAAGTATAGGAGATGCCACTTTAAGCTTGTTAAATGTTGTGCTTGAACTTTTACCAAATAAAACACTTTCGGTTGTTAAAACTAATGATGTTGAAACACCTCATACTTTGACGCCCGAACTGTGACGCAAAATTCCGCGAAAAGTCTAAAATTTTCGAAAAATTGTTCCTGACCTTATTTTGAAATCTATCTTTAAGGATCAGATTTCATTAAAGAAAAAAATCGTATCTTCATAATTGTAATTGTTAGAAGATGCCGAAAAAAGTTTCCAAAAATGAGGGTCTTTTTGCGAACATGAGAGTTGTACCATTCTCTTAAACGTCCTTCACACTATCCAACAAAAAATGAATCAAAAACGATGGAGACATTTTTTTGTTGAGAATGTCTCAATGGCTTCGTATAAAGTACCTCCCCCCCTCCACCGCCACCAAAAATTAGAATAGGGGCTGCAACATCCGTCAGATCGATTGGAGAGTCATATCATTTTTGAAGAAAAATTGACTGAACGGCTCAGCCGCTAGCGTTGTTCACGGACAGATAGACTCTTACACGTTTGGCCGTCATTCGATTTTTCGATATCAACGCCCCAAAACATGATTCTGGCTACACCACGTGTTAGAGGATTCCCTCCCTAAATTTAGCAACTGGATGTATCCACTTTTTCGCTACCAGGGTCCCGTAATAAGAGTTTTCTGCTGGACGTTTGCCGTTTTTTCGCGCAGTATTACGTAACTTTCTCTCAACCGCGTAAGCGGTAGCGAGAAAGTAATATCTTGTGATTTCCTGCAACTTGCTCTGCTTGGTTCACGTCTTCATGATTCAGCGATTCATAGTGTAAACATCAGGTGTCTTGATTTTCGGGCCTTTTTAAACTTGAAAATATGGACTAATATCTTATGTTTATCAGATGTCTCAGACGGAAAAAATATTATTTCATTTTAATTTCTGAAAATTAAGCGCAAAGGTTTCTGCAGATACGGAATAAATCGTAGTCACACAGTTATATTTATTTCAGATAAATAAATGCATACATATATAAATAAAATAAACAAAATTAAATAAGAATGTAGAAAAAACGTTTCTGAACTGTCCAAAATCTAAATGATTTGTTTGTGTGGAGCAACGTCGAGTGCGCGGAGCAGATTGCAGGTTCGAGCCCCTCGCAAGGCATGCGCTTGCGACATGTTGGTTCCTTATCCCACCGCGAGCCACATCTGAATTATCATTCACAACAGTAATACATTTGTGTCATCATCACGTGAAAGGTTGTGGCAAACCAGCAGCTCTGTCATCTTTTCAGGAACGGGGAGGACATTTTGATATAAGCTTCATCCCTCGCCTACGCTTAGGGTGCGAGCGTGGGACTCATCGTCATGCCGTGTTGTGTGAATGCAGATCTCGATTTCAGAGAAGATTTTTTCCCCCAAGAATGCTTTTAATTCAGGAATAAACTCTTGTTCACTTAATGCTGGATGATTCATACTATTCGCGATTCACCTAGAAACCACTAGGGTCTGAGCGAAGTTCACATTTCCAGCGGTCGGTTGATGTTACGTAGTTGGTTGTTGGCCTTGTGGTTTGATTTGTTTGGCGAAATGACGTTATTCTTGTTCCGGGTTTCTTCCATTCATCGCTCGTGGGATGTAACATCTTTTCGCATGCAAAATCTCTGTCGTAGTTTAGAAATACGTTCGGAATGTTTACAATGCTAACGCTTGGATATCGGAGTTTCATTAACTACGGGAATAAAGGTATCGATTTCCTTTTTGTATATTCCTCAAATAGTTTGTTTCGTAAAAGGTTCACTTTAGTTAGGGTTGTCACTGCATTTTTAATAGAAATGCATCCTCGATGATCCGTAAGGAAATTAAATATATGTACTTATAAAGATATTTATAGAACTGATAATGCATATCTCTTAGAGATATCTGGCATTCACAACACGTGCATACTGGCACGAGTATGCGATCTTTCACCATATAGAGATATTATTTCCATTTCCGGAGGAACTGTCAATAATCGTTTTATTCAAAGTAATATTCCTTGGAATTCCTACGACTCTCCAAATACCATCTAAACGATGACGTTTGTGGATTTATGACGAAATTAAACACCTATTGTGATGAGAGAGACCAAACTAACATGAGAGGATCGGTGTTATGTGTAGTGCAATTAAAGATCGAGGTGAATATAATTTTCTTCACGCTTCTATATTTTCAACCAATTTATTGACGGAGGTAGAGGTGGCTGAGAGCATGAACTGCAGTGCCTCTGCCAGCGAGGACCTGAGGTTCGAGTATCGACGGAGGCAGGATTTTTGATACTAGTTAGATAGTTGGGTTCAGTCGCTGTGAAAATTTGAAGAAAATCCCGGCGGCCGATTGCTCTGATCAATACCAGGCGAATGCGGGAGCAGTATTCCAACTAACGGACCGCGCGCAATCTTTCCTTATCTTCTACGTGTTTATCCGATCTAAAATCGAAATTGTTTTTTAAAATGCTAAAATAGATCCTCAAATGTAAATATATAGGAGAACAAAAAGTAATTCCACCTAAAGATTTTGCCACCCGGCACACATATGTAATGTTGTGTTTTTATTATTTATTTTTTTAGGCAGTGCCGTCTTTCTGATTATAGTGAATGAAAACTGATTGAACTTGCATACCTCCCAACAAAACAACATTGCTAACACGAGTCGATGGTGATATAGACAGGCGGTGTATCCAGACGCTGTTTCTATGTTGATTCTCAATTGTGTGATTATAACTAATATTATTATAACTAAAAATGCAGGATGTAACAAGTTAGGTCGGGTTTATCTTGACAGGCCATTAAAGATGTGGAGGCGGATAATAAAATATTAACTGATTATTTCTGTAGCTGCTTGTAGGATCTTTTTGATTTTTGTTTTAAATGAAAGGTAATAAAAACATCTTTAATAAATGACTTTATACACTTGGGGATATATTGCGCGTTGCGTGGGTTAATTGTAAATTTAGGGGGAAATTCAGAAGATTTCCACGAACATTGGGGTCCTTTCGCTAACTCTTTAACTCCTTTGCTCTCGTTGATGTAATAATTCAATTAATTGAAAAAAATGTATTGCAGGTCTTTGATAAAATATTGTTTAAAAAATTGGCTTCTCCTTTGCAAGCACATAATTACGCGAAATCAACTTGCTTTTTCCAAAATGTTTGTACATTGTCTTTTTGATAATAACTAATTTTCTTAGAAAAGAATTTATTTGAGAAAAACGAATCTCCATAATTGAATCAATGGATCTCGGCTCTCTCTCTCTCTCGTCTCTCCTCCGTCATCTCTCTCTATTGCTCTCTCTCTCTCTCTCTCTCGTCTCTTCTCTCTCTCGTTTTTTCCGTCTTTCTCTTCTCTTTTCATCTCTCTCTCTTCTCTCTCTTCTTCTTCTCTTATCTTTCTCTCTTCTTTTCTTCTCTCTCTATTCTCTGCGTCTCTCTCTTTTCTCTCTCTCTTCTTTTTTTTTTTTTTTTTTGTTCTTGCAATTTTCGAAAATACAGTTTGCGGAAAATAGGAATTGCGATGTTTCTTGTGGAAAATAATTTGCTTAAAATTGTTTAAAATGTTCCAATATTTTTCCTTAAATATTATCTTCAAGGTCGTTAGCGATCACTATTGGTTGTAACGATATGGTAACTGTAAGGATGACACGATGAAAGGGGGTGAAATGACGAACAAAAAACAACCATGCCCGAGGCGGGACTCGAACCCGCGATCCATCGCTCCGACTTCGCTACGGCACTACTGCTTTAGCGATCTCGGCCACCGTTTTGGCAAATATTATCTTGGTATGCATCAAAGAACGGTAAAAAAAATGGGACTATTCTTATTTCCGGTGAACTCTGTATTTTGGAAAATTATAAAAAGGTAACATTCTGAAACTACAACTGGAAAGATAGAGATTTTTGTTTTCTACAAAATCTATATTAAATTAGTGGTGCTTCAACAGCACATACTTTCTCGCGTTATTGAAAACACCTAGGTAATATTGAAGTATTGCATTTTCTGAGCTACTAAACGTTAGCCACGATTACTTAAGCGTCCAATTCAAACAAAGCGCCTGTGTTGCTTATCTGCATTCATTTCGATAGTCAGAAACAGCAATCATTTCTTACTTTGACAAATGAGACAGGAATACATTTGACTGAAATTTATTTATCCACGTATGAGAGGATTCTTTCCCCAAAATTTAACAACCGGATTTAACCACTGTTTCATTACCAGGCCCCTGTAATAAGTTTTTTTCTGACGGACATTTGCCGTTTTTCCTCGCAGCATTACATAACTTTCTCTCTACTGCCGTAGAGGTAGCGAGAAAATGAAATTAGATCTTGAAAAAAGTGATGTTCGGTGTTTTTTAATGGTATTTTTCGCGCAATTTCTGCTTGAAGTGAATGCAAATAATAAAAAGAACTCTCAAGAATCGCTCCAAAATTTCGAAATTTTTTCCACACTGATTGAACACCAAAACTTTTAAAAAATGTCTCCTTTCTCATTGTCGTTGAACTCTCTGAATTTTCGAAAATAGCAAATTTAGAAATAATGCGGGAAAGTATGTACTTTTGTAGCATTCATAGTGCGATATCAAAAACCCACAAAACTTTTTTTGCCCTATCATTACAAGGCTTTCTCTTTACTACGTATGTACGTACCAACAATACACCGCTCGACACTTAACTGTCTCTTAGTAATAAATATTCTTTAAGAAACGTCCTTACACACACACACACATATATATATATATATATATATATATATATATATATATATATATATATATATATATTATATATATAATACATTTTTTTAGTTAAACGCATTTTTTAACATGATCTAAAAAGTTGTTTTGGAGATGTAAAAACGGCCATTCCAAGACAGTTTTGGAAACGTGCCTTGCACAACCATGATAGATTTTGATAAGAAATTGTATATCAAGTTCCACATACCTCTAGGGAACATTTTCGGAGGTGAAGTATTATAGATGAAATAGTTTAGGAGATATAGCTGTTTGACCTAAAAGGCAGTGTCGTTAGTACGACTAATTGGATTTTCACAACTTTGAGAAACAGTATTTTCTTCTCCGTTCTTGCTAAACAAATAACTCAGCTTGCTTGTACAACATAGCATTTTTTGCTCTATTGAATTAAACTAATATCATTTTATCATTTCTTAATACACATATACACATTAATACACTATTGATAATTCATGGGCAAAGTCGAAGAAAATTAGTGTTTAAAATATTCGATTTGAATAGCTTCCATAGTACTCTAGTAAGAAAAATTTCTTTTTCCTCACAGCATTACAAAACTTTCTCTTCTTAAAGTGAGAAAGTAAAATGAGTGAGAAACTTCAGGCAACGAAAATGATGTTCTGGCGAAGATGTTGTAAACTTGCTTTATTATACAAAATAAGAATTGATAAAACGAAAGGAAAGTACAAACAATTTTGAATGAGATCATCGTAATGAAACAACTAAAATGGTATAGATGAGAAGGCTGATAACAGACTTCCACAAGCAATTTGGAAATGGAATAACTCTATCGAAGAAGATAGTTGGGAAGACCGAGATGGGCGTGAAACGTGTATGGAAGCTGTAACTGAAACTGTATGGAATAAGGATAAATGGAAGAAAAAGTGTGTGTGTGTGTGTGTGTGTGTGTGTGTGTGTGTGTGTGTGTGTGTGTGATAAAGAGGCATGAAAATCGGGATCCGGAAAACGAGCTAGCGTGTAAAACAACTGCCAGAAAAGATACGTAAGACTGCGGGTCCCTTTCAAGGGGACCCCGCCCCTTTGCCTTCTCATTGTGCGCAGGCCTATTGCGATTGTAGCAAACATTGATGTTAAAAATACGTTGACTAAAAACCAGCGAGTTACACAACATCGACGTTTTTGGACTAGATTAGTAACTTCTAACATTAAACTCGTGTGCATTAAAATTTAATTTGACTTTGTTCGTTTTTATCAATTCCCCGAATAAGGGTACGAGAAGGGGCAAACCCTACGCCCACAGCGTATTTGTTGACCATATCTCAAAGGAATATGAAGCAAGGGGAAATACATGGACATAGAGCTCGGGTGAGAGTGTTTGGTCGATGAAGGTAGTGCAAACAGTATTCCAACACACGAATAACAGTGTTACTTAGTTATTATTTCATTGTTCATATTCATTCATTAACTTCATATTATTTCAACTTTTATAGTATTGTGATCATGGGAATTTTTCATTCAGAAACAAAACAATTGAAAAGAAAAAAAACAACGGTGTTAATAAATCGATGTTTCTAAAAAAAACATTGATGTTTTGAGAATATCGCCATCGATGTCGCATCCCTAGTTGAGATGGTGAACAGGAGGATAGTATGCCGTGTACTGCGCAAGCTGAACCTCGGAGGGGCGGGGCGGATAGAGAGAGGAGGATTGTGGTGCGAAAGAACGGCGTCGGCGCCAAATAATCAGCATGGGAAATATGTGCTTGCGCAATGCGTCACGTGCCGCCGCCGCCGCCGCCGCCGCCGCCGCCGCCGCCGCCGCCGCCACCACCACCCACCACCCACCACCGCTGGCGCCTTGTCACAATACAAGCTGACCTCACAAGACGTACGACGTGTGAGTATGTGTGTATGTGCGGTGGGGGGGGGTGCCGTGGAGCAGCGCTTTCTGATTACAAATAAATTCGTCGCCTCCAGAAAGTATTCTGCGTCACAGTTGTAATTTTCAGGTTTTCCTGTTTATTTTTCGTTAATGAAGTTTATCGTATGAAGGAGGTTTGTGTATCTAGTTTGTGTTGTGGTGACATCACGCAAAGCCTGTTCCCCATTCATGGTCTGACACTTTCCTCCTCTCTTAAGGGTAAAACATATGTATTTCTTGCACTTGTGGAGGGTTTCCAGAAATTGTGAATGTTCCCGTAGGTGTGTTTATCGTCATCTGTATACCATTTTGAAATGAAGTGGAGAACGAGGAGTTGAACACAAGACCTAAACTAAAAGAATTTGATGACGATTGATATGTGTGTTCATTTTCAACGAAGTTGTTCACTGTTTGTTGCCTAGTTTGGTGGGCTGCTATATTTTCTCCATTCATGAGGTACTTCTGAGCCTTTTGTGTGGGTCTATTTGGGCGTTTATTGCAAGTTGTGTGTGCTAGAAACGCTGAACGCTCCCTGGGAAAGCGTGAAGATGTTAGTATTCGTTTATTCGTGTTCGCCCTTTATATGAACCGAGGCAATAACTGCGTTGCATAGCCCTTCTTTTTCTTGGAGCGAGTCCCAAGGTGAACACGGTAACCACGAAGCATTTGTATTCGAGTTGCATGTCCTTGCTTATGAGAACGCATATCAGATATTGGCCAGATATTTTCCACATAACATTGCGTGCACTATTGACATCATCTCTTTCTTCTTCATATATATAGCTACATGAATATGTGTAATTTAATTAAATCAGTTGCTTTGTAACAGTTGACAATATAGTTAATGATTCATTGTCTGTGTGAGTCTGTTAAGTGTACTTTGTGCCCGGTATTAAACGTCATGCACACGAGCGATGATTACACTTCGCATGTTGCAAATAACTGTGATTGAAAAGAGATTCAATGCGTAAAATGAATTCCGGAAAGCGATAATTATTTTCTGGGGTCGTGACTCCATTGAATGAATCCCACGTTGTTATCGCGTCAATGAGTGGTCTTCGCGTACGCTTTCTGCGAAAGGCTCCAGTCGGAAAATGCAAATGCGATTGAACTGCCCGATCGTGCGTAGAGGGTGGGGCGTGATGCTTTGCGTTTACGTTCCGCTTCCTGGAAGTGGCTTATTAAGAAGCTAGTGCCAGGAGAGGGCGCTGGCCCCTAATCGCGTGCTCTACTTCCTCGACTCGAGGATGTCCGACACAAAAAACGACGCTTCATAAATTTGAAGTAATTCAATATAAATTTCTACGCACGGTATTAGAAGTTCCGTGATACAGACGGAATAATCAAATTCATAAATAACATTCTATTGAACCCTTAAAGAAATGAATCTCAGAGTTATCATTGAGATACTATTCTTGTCTACCTTCCTGCCCTCCATTGCAATATCTAACCTTGCAAAAACTTAGAATTATTTTCCCAGAGTTAAGAATCATCATAGAAATATTTACATCCTCCATATTTTGCAATTATTGTAGTTTCATTTTTACAACAACCAAGCTGCCATTTTACACATTTAGCAGACGCTGCTTTGCCCTTCATCTCCCTCTTTTTTCCTCCTCTCTGCATTTCCCCCTCCGCCTCTCTCTCTCTCTCTTTTTCCGTATCCCACTCTCTCCGTCTTCCTCTCTCTCCCTCTCCCTCTCTCTCCGTCTCCCTCTCCCTCTCTCTCCGTCTCCCTCTCCCTCTCTCTCCCTACCCCTCTCTCTCCGTCTCCCCCTCTCTCTCCGTCTCCCCATCTCTCTCTCCGTCTCCCCATCTCTCTCTCCGTCTCCCTCTCTCTCTCCGTCTCCCTCTCTCTCTCCGTCTCCCTCTCTCTCTCTCCGTCTCCCTCTCTCTCTCCGTCTCCCTCTCTCTCTCCGTCTCATTCTCTCTCACTCCGTTTTCCTCTCTCTCTCACTCCGTTTTCCTCTCTCTCACTCCGTTTTCCTCTCTCTCTCACTCCGTTTTCCTCTCTCTCTCACTCCGTTTTCCTCTCTCTCTCACTCCGTCGTCCTCTCCCTCTTTCTCCGTCTCTCCGAGACGCTCTGTGTCTGTGTCTTGCAGTCTTGCCTTCGGCCTCGCCCTGCGTCAGACGACAACGCTCAGCTACAATGAAGCTCAGGTGGAGCGCAGTTTGAATGGAAATTAAATTAAAAGGAAGCGTAATTTTGTTCTGCAGCGCCATCTAGCGGAGATTAAACAAAATTAGCGGCACATAAACCTTCTTTGTGAAAAAGACGTATATCTGCCAACTTTAATGGAGATCTATCACACGCTGTCGGAGTTTACCGCTCTTATATATACCAACATCCATACACACACGCGCACCACACACACACATCCTAAGATCCTAAGAGCGCATTCTCACATGATCCATGGCGTCCTGATAATAAACGTCAATGCAGAGTTCATTGCTACCGCGCAGGAACACTAGAACCTTCCGTCTAGCTGTAGTGGATGATTAGAAACCACCACCTGCTTTCTGAGTTTCGAGGTTATACCCGCGTCGTTAGTGTTAAAGGGGGCGCTGTGGGGAGGTGGGGTATGTTCGCCGACCCTGCGCAGGATTGGGACTTAGATCTCCGATAAAACGTCTTTCAGTGATTTGGAAACCCCCTTCCGGTTTCTTGGCGATACCCACGTCCTGAGTGCGAGGTATGGAGTGTCGAATGTGTGTGGAGATGTTGGGTTATTTAGCTACTGGTGCGCAAGGATTAGGTTGGCTCAGCATGTGTTGCACTCGTCAGTAGTCCTGAACTAGGGGAAGGAGGTAAAATTGAGAAGTGATTCGTTTGGACCCAGGGAGATTAGTGAATGTTTATAATCAACCGACCTTCGAGTTAGTGGGTCCTGCTTGGAGAGTCGAGCAACTCATGTTTTGTAGAAGTCCAAATGCTGACGAGTGCCATATTTATTTCTTAAGTTCTTGGTTAACAATGTTTCTATAGCAGCATTTGCTGCTATTTCTATTCCCGAAACAACTACATTCACTCGTGACAAAAAGTGCACCCCAAGTGTGTTTTATTGTTCTCTTTGTGTATGTCACCTCTTTTAGGGAAATAACGTGTGGATACTAAATGAAGGCATAGAACGAAATTTCACTTTAAATCTACCATTTTTTTCAAAGTGGATAAAAAACGATATTCGTGTTGTAACATTTGTTTACAATACACTGTTAGTTACCATAACACGGCCTAAATGCCTCGTATGGCGATTTTCCAATCTCGTATTGCAATCGGATGCTTTTCGACACTTATATCGAAAGTAACTATTAGTTATTAAATGGTTTAGCAGTTATGTCTTGAAATTGTGTATCCAGCAGTTTTTGGAGATCGTTGGTGTGGAATTTGAGACTAAGTTTGGCATTTGGCTATCGGTCGTCAAATTCTTCCTCGTATCACTGGTATTGCTTTAAAATTCCGTAATTTGCCATTTGCCAAAAATTAAATCGACATCCTCAAGTTAAAAGGGCAAACGATTACTTTGAAATCGACAAGTTTTTAGGAGAAGGGAAAAACACGATGAAATTTTGATTTTGCCAAATTCACGGCCACACTGCTCCGCATCTTCTTCACTTGAGCGCACCGAACCGTCCGAGGCGTGTCCCACATTCCCGGCGCTTCATTGCGTTCGCCTCGAAATGCGTTCGTGCGTGACTGGTTTCTCTCTGCACCTGGTTTCCGTGGACGCAACGCGAAACCCCCGCTGCATCGCGCGCGCCGCTTCCTCGCTTCCCCTTCCTGCCCGGCCGCGCGTCATGCGGCCGCGCCGCTTCCTCAGGTCTGCCCAGTGGCTCACGACACGACAAGCGGCGCGTGCGTCAGACAGAATCTGGGCGCGTTGGCTCTGGGGCCATTCATTCTCGGGGATAGAGAATTACTCTAAGAAGCGACCAGTTTGACGAGTCGCGAAATAAATTAACATCATGTGGGACGATAATGCAAGAGGTAGAGTCAATCCATTTACAAGTGAGACAAATGCCAATGATCAAATTGAGAGACTAAACGCAAGGACATATTCTGCAGTTTCGCTGTCGGCAGTAGACAAATGGTAGCTGACAAAACTGTATCTTGTAATAACAATATCTCTATAACTCATAATGCCATTGACGATGAAAAAAATATCTGTAATGTTAGCATAATTGGAATAGACGTTTTTGATAAGTGATACGAAAAAAATAGGACAAGGAAGAGGAAGGAGAGATCGCGCGGTGTCCGTGACCCCGTTTGTTAGAGCTCGGCTCCGGAATTCGCCTTGTGTTGATCGGATAAAGCACTGAAAACTATCAATCAGAGCAGGAGCACGCTAGAATTCTCCTCCAGACAGCGGCTGAAATCGATCTAGCCACCTAGCTAGTGTTCTGTCACCGTCGGGGCTCGAATCTTATGACGTCCGTATGAGAGACACTCCAGTGTCGCATCAGTTGGTCCTGGCAGTTACGCTAAAGCTGAGGACGACTTCCCTGAGATTCGCCTGTGGTGAAGGCTCGCCTCGCGCGCCGAGGTGCCGCGTCTTCCTGCAGCCCCGCCTGCCGGAGGTAATTGCGTCGGGGTCCATTGAACACAATGGGCGCCTCGCTTCGCCTCGCGTGGAGGAGTGTCATCCTTCAGCGATGAGCGGCCTTGTGCCCTGCTCGAATCGCAGTGAAGCGATCCGCCCGCAGGAAGATGAGCAAATGCTGTTTTCATCACGTGTTCTGCGAATGATGTCGTTCTTCGGTGTTTTTACAACCGAAGACGTTTCACCGGGAGAGGTAGCTCTGGGCATCAACTGATGTCATTGCAGTGCAGGTCGTAGGTTCTAGTCCCAGGTTCTAGTACCAGCTCATGTATTTTCGATACTACCTTGACAGCAAGGTCGAATTTAGTTGCTGTGTGCAGGAAAATTCTTGCCGCCGGCTGCTCTGATCGGTAGTTTTCCGTGGATTCTCCGATCAACATCAGGCGAATGCCGGAACAGAACCCTAACAAACGGGCTTCAAATCGCACACAATCTTCCTTTTGCCTTCGTTACCCTTTACTCGTGTCCTATCCTTACCCTTTACTCGCGCGCGCGCGCACACACACATCATGTACTACACTACCACACATGTCGGGCGACCGGTCGGGAGCTTTGATCAGAATCTCGCCATCCAGCTGGGGGAAGATCGTCACCTCCCGAGTAAACACACGCACTATACTTAAGGGACTAATGACCTTGGTACATGTCGCGGCAGGAATCGCTCACAACCGAAGACATTTCCCGCTAGAAATCTCCCTTTAAGCCCTGACTTTGTTCACGCTTGTTTGGTATGGAAGAATCCGCCTAAGAATGATCCGCCTGAGGTTCCCTTGAACCCTCAGTCTTCTTTATTGAGTTTGGAAGAAAACCAAAATGTGCTTCAATAAAAATAAGTTTCTCTTCGAATCTTCTATTGCTCAGCACTTCCTTGGCTTTCTTTATGGAACCACACTCATCGTCTTCCAGCATGTTAACCACCTCTTTAACCTTCTGGTGTTTTGCATAGAATATAGCTTGCGTCGAACCAGGTCCCCCACCGAGTAATAATAGGCTTTGGGGGCAAAGGGAGGTCTTCCATTTAGCAACCCAAGTGCACAGAATGAAACATAGACCGTATTAGGAAATAGTTTGTTAACGTTGTAAACGCTTTAATCATGGTAAGAAAGATTAAGCATCACATGATTAAAGCATCAGTTACTCTGAGGAGCACTCTCTCATCCCCAATCTCCTCACCATTTAGCCACAAAATTCTCAGAAATTGGTTGATAAATCTTGTGATTGTTCCGAAATTTGTCTTTTCAAGCTTCTGGCGAGCGAGCAAAGGTGCCGCATTTGGCATTCCAGGAGGGTGGGTGGCAGATGCGAGGAGATGATTAGGAAAGAGGATATCTTAACACGCAAAGTCAATTTGTGTCATGTCTTAGCGATAAATCGATGAAAGCAGATATTCGTTTGGCGATGATGGCTGTTAATAGTGTACAGCGTACTATAGTAACGTATTTTGAAGCAACAAGAAAGTTCACGCTTTGCATCAATTAATATGTTTGTGTTATCTTAGGCAATACAAATCTAAAAATATGTAGAAACATGCATTTACATTCCAAAAAGATCCATATATGTAAGGCAAATATGCTTTCTATGCAAAACGTTTCTTACCTTATTTGCAATAATTTGCCACGAAACATTCGATTTGAAGCTTCAGAAAGATGTGAAAATTAACAAAAACGTGCATGCACGTATTAGCTCCATGTCTGTGTACAAACAACTGGTGTTAAATCAAATAAAAAACCCAATTTATGGCATTGAATCTTATTGTTTTCATCACAACATGTCTATACACACGCGATAGTGTAGAATTGTCAGTCTTCATAACTTTTATGGTACCAATACATTCTCAGGTTTTACTTTGCTTCCAAAAAATGTTCAGTTCCTCAATTTCGGTTATCCGGTTGTTATGGGTGGTGAGACCGCCGCTGTGTGACAGTTGGACCCACCGCATTCGCACAAGTTGTCTCGTGCGACTGCGCACTGTCTTCCTTTTGCAGCTGGCTAATCTAATATAAACAATTCCGGAGAAAAAATGCTTTATCCCTCAGAAGCGCTCGGGTCACGTACGTCCTCTTGCAGCTGCTGCGCTCCAAACCAAACCATACCATGTGCGTTGTTCTTGTCGCACTTCGGCCCCTGACGGCCATGTAGAATATAACTAGATTAATGGTCTATAGATTTGAGACCTTAAAAAAGGTAAATCGTTATTTCGCTCTGGGGTATTTGAAGCAAGTTCTGTGAAATTTGAAAATCAAAAACTATTTCGTGTTGGATGAGAGCAGATGGAGTTAGACGAGTTCGGTGCACATCCAAGTTAACATAGCGAGCACGTTAGACACTTCGCTTGCTTATTCCAACAGAGGAGGAAAAGGTAATGCATATAAAAGTAAATGACTGGGGAATGAGAATCTGTGGCTCTACGAAAACGTTAAATGGATAATTTTGTTTAATACAGACCCATGACGATTTGTAAACATACAATGCACGAATTGCCTTCGACTTGTGTCATTGATTCGAATCTCAGCTAGTCCATGTGGAATTCATGTCAACATGGTTAGTTCACAACATATTTCCTCCTAAACTGGATTTTCCTGCCACTCACTCAACACCGTGACGCTCGATTTCCACAGCTTAATCATGCAATTCAAGCAAAGGAGTCATGAATGTATAAGTCACAATTTTCTTTCATTCGGCTGTTGGAACTCTACGGGATCGCTCGTAGAGATACGCTCGTATTGATAATTATAAAAAGCCAGATAGTACTGGAATTACTATATGACAATTTGCACAATAAATTTGTTCTGTGTAGAGCTTTTTGCTAACAATACTGAAAAATCGCAAGTTTCCTTTCCCTCTTTGGTCTGCATTTCTAAATCAGGATTAAGTTTCTATTTGTTTTGCAGCAAAACGCCTTCATGTTTCTTCACATTGCTTTCACCTAATTTTTCGTGTCTTCAATTTTATGCCTTTTTATGTTTCGTGCTCTCTAATAGTACTTAAGTTTCAATTTACCCATTAGTATTTATTGGTTTATGACTAGGGGCCACATTCTTAGGGTTTAACCTATTTTATTTTCACGTGTTAACGTCATTATTTTAATACACATACTATCTGCTCCAATCACATCAAAGGTAAATACGTGAAGTCATCATCTCACATCGTTGACTTTCTTTATATGAGAGTAATTCGAATTTTCTGCTACAAATTATATAAGGCTCATGTGTTCTTCTAAAAGAAACTATGAACATCATTTAAGCTGTTTCGTAGTTGGGACATGTGTTCTCATCAACGCTTTCAAAAAATCAATGTACTGCTTGTTTCGCAAAGATGAAAGACAAGAATGGAGTAGTCCTTCTCTGAGAAGAAATTTCTGGAAGATTGCCTTGAAGGCCGAGAGCAGTGGTATCTAAAAAATGTCGATTGGGTACATGCTGCGTTAAGCAAACGTGTTCCCGTTTCAGTTTGCGTTGAGAAACAACAGCAAGTTCTGTTCATTTTTACTTTTAGTATTTTGAAATTGTATACGATTATACATTACAACAGTATAAGAAAGTGAATTTTTAATTTGGATGTTAATTTTAAGTTGTTAGAAGTTGAAAAATTCTTCATAAATTTTTGTGCTATTTTTTATAAGAAAAACGTTGCTCAAGTACAGAAGTAAAAACACTTAATAAAATGAGTCTGTAATTTTAATTCTTTATTTATTCAGGGGCGGATCCAGACAAATTATTGGGGGGGGGGTTAAAAATGTTTTCGTCTAATATATCATATTACAGATTTTGTAAAAATGTCGCAGGCGACACTCAGCTCGTGCTGCGATACGATTTTATTCGTTTTAATGATTATTCGAAAATATTTCAGTTTGAAAGTTTCGTGACAAGTTAAAATTAATTGTTACTGAAAAATTTGAGTGGGGGCATTCCCTCAACGTGAATCCACGCCCGATTCCAATTATTATTCAGTCTGATACTTATAGGATTCGAAAAAAGTGATAATCTGAAGTGGGTAAAGCTTCCTTGTTTTGTGTAAAAAAAACGTCATGTATATCCTCGCCTCCTGCGCCAATCTTACATAGAAAATGCAAAATGTTTCGTCTCAGTGACCTTCAAGACTTACTTTATCTCGTAACTCTCGGCCTCGAATTTTTCTACTGACTCCAATCCTTGTTCCGTGCTACTACTTGGTGGTGTATCCGAGGGAATGTAAAGAAACAAAAGAAAAACAAGAAAAAAACAAAGGTCCTGCATTCAGAACCTGCTGACCGTAATTGCTCTCTACTGGAGAGAAATAATATGGCATTGTTCATGGAACAACACGTACGTTTCATTATATTTTACATCTTGTCTCCTTAAAAAAATTGAAATTGCTTAATTTTCTGGTCAGGTGAATTCAATGTCCTTTTTCCATGGGAGATTTTGTATTTGACCAGTAATTGTAAATGAGCAGTGTCTAAAAAGGACGATGAGACCGTCGCGCCCCTTGCGACGACGTCTCATTACGAAGCGGACGAGCAAGTAGTGCTCGTCACATCTACAGATGTCGCGTCGTAAATTTTCTTCCCCTCGACGTGTGTGCGCGCTCTGGGCGCTTCTTCACGCGCCAGTCGCCGGCGGCCGTTTGAAATGTCGCTGAGAGAGGAGCCTCTCTGTTTGTTGATGTGAGGTCCCCGGCGGAGGACCAGCTGCAGGAGTCGCTCCGTTCTCGAGACTGGAGGGAAAATTCCGAGAAAGACCGCCACGATTCACGATCGGGGTTTCGTCGTCTTCCTTTCAATATTCTTGGCATCCTTTTTAATTCTTCCTCAATTACTAAAGAAGAAAAGTATTGGTATGGGTTCAAAAATGTTAAGTCGAGATTTCGGTAGTAAAATTCGTTTTTCGGGTCCCTGAAAGGATAGAAGTGTTGTTTATGGTGATGTCTATATTGCCAAGTGTCGAAATGAGAGGTGATATTTCGACCATTATTGGCGCCAAGATATTGTGTATACACGGCCTACTGGGATAACACTGGTTGGCAATGTTTTCGATGTCATGAAGGCGGTCGACTTATGAACATGTTCGGAATCAACCATCAGTTAGAAAATGGACGTTCTGGGATGAGGAGGTAAATTATTGGTAGAGCATTGCAGTGGGAGTGGCGTAAAGCAGTGGAGGATTTGAAAGTAAGAAATGCAATGTAGTATTAGCGGTATATTTGATTGAGAATACTACGGACAAGGAAATGAACTAGTATATTTGGGAGAGTCAATAGTGAAGTGTACATGTAGAATTGGAGATAAAAACTTTTGGTAATTTGAAAGATGAAGAAGGTAAACCTAGGTACTGTTTTTGAAATTTGTTGAATTGATTAAATGTTATATTATTGTTCGTTTCAGTTTTCAAACAATATTTTGCCAAGTTTTTTGTTATTATTACGATTAAATGTTATTTTATTTTGAAATTGGAAGCATTTGATTTATGTCAGTAAGTTACCATTTTCGAATGTATGGTGTATGCCATAGAATCATCAGCCCTAAATAAATAATTAAATGGATAGTATTTTTATTTTCTCCATTCAGTAATTTTTTTAATGGCAAATTAAAAACCATCTCAATGTGGATGGATGTGTCAGTGTATATCAGGGGTGATTCAAGTTGATTAGAATGTTTTTGAACTCTTAACTTGATGCACGCGTCAGACCATATACGGACGTATATGGACATGTTAATGATAAGTTGTTTTTTTTTTCGTTACATATCTTTAGACGGCACGCGCAGTTTTTTCTTAAGAACCCTGATGCACATGCGAAGTGTATGACTCTTGGACGGTAACGTAAGAAATTATTATTATTTTAGATGGTTATAGATGCAGATGGCGCGACTTTGAAGCAGATTACCTGGTGAAAAATATAGATATTCAAATCTAAGGGTCAATGTGATTTCAAAATATGTACTTGGGTTATTCATAAGTGAACTGGAGAATTATTTTCCTCTTTGCTTCCTCCTTTCAGTTTTCCTAGCACATGCCACAAGGATGTCACGGAAGGATGTGAGTATTGTCTGTATCTTCTGTGCGTGTGACATTCAAGAGCCATGAATATGCAATCATTTCGTGAATGCATAATTCCCACTCCCTTTACATTATTTCCGTGAAGGATGTGACATTCAGGGTGGGCGCCAGAGCTACGTCAATCGCAAAATGGCGCAGGTAGCGTTGTGTCGAATATTTACTTAGTACGGTGTCACACTGTGATGTATTGGACTGCATTGCTGTATTATGGGCGCTGTGCGCTTGCCATAAAATAAATAAATACTTACTGCTAATGTTTCTTTCGATATTAAGCAGAAAATGTTTGTGAAAGCGTTAGAAGACAACCCAAAATGAGCCCCAGCAATGTTGCAACAACTCGCTGATTGTGCAAGTTAAGGACACTAAAAAACAAAGACTTAAGAATCAGACATGTGAGCAACACTTTAAAGTAATAGCATACCACGACCCTACTGAAGAAACATGGGTAATTACAGGTGACGTGAATTTTCTCAGTACACCTAGCCCGCGGAATCAGGACGAAAGAACACTTGATTCCAGCATCTAAGCTAATTGCCGTGTCTGGATAGGAGTGATTAAATGGTTAGAACGTTGGGTGATTTGGATATTGATTTGAATCGAATGATGTTTAAATGAGAAACACGAGAACCCCAAGCCAACTTACCGGAAGGAGTGGCTCAGGGCATCAATGTCTCTGCGTTGGGTTCCACCGAGGTCTGAGGGTTCCACTCCCGACAAAGGCACTATTTTCCACTCTATATAGCTCGGTCGAATTCAGCCGCAGAATTGAGGACAATTCTAGCTGCCGGCTGCTCTGCTCGCCAGTTTTTTCGATCAACACCAGTCGAATGCCGCAGCAGTGCCCTAACGCACGGGCCGACAAGACGGAGACCCGCCGGTATGTTGGTCGGCGCCGGATTTCACCATCCGGATGGGATGAGCACTGCCACCTCCAGAGGAAGAAGCATGCACTACACTTACGGGATCAACAACCTTATCAGTTGGCTCGCCCAAAAACACGAAATAATGAACTGAGAAAAACTGCCTTGAATCCGTTTTGTGGACTCCAAATTCTAGAATCTAGAGGTGGAAGATGTGCTGTCGGACCTGTTTAACTCGGCTACCCGCGAACCAATTAAAGCTTTTTTAACATTTTTTGACACACTCCTGCAACTAAATTGTTATAGTGATTTTGTTCTCAATATTATCTGTTCCTCAATATCAGACCTTCAAATAATTTCATATATCCATTTTTTTTAAATATTTGTAGTTTTCGCGTAATTTTGAGTTATTTTGTAACTGTTTTGCACCGTTGGTGTTAGAATAGCTGCAACATTCACAATTCATTGTAGCTACTCAAAAACATAAGAACCTCTTAAAGGCAGGAGAAAGATTCTGGCTTCAGAAAGCTAAGCACTCGAGTTCAAGTTTTGAATTAGACATTTTTTTCCTTTTAACTTTTGTAAGAATGTGCCATAATGCACTGAACACGAATTCAATCGTAGAAGTACTGTTATCATGAAAGCTTTTCAATTTTTCAGAAATTGAAGACTGCTACTAACGCTGCACCGTTGCGTTGTACCGGGGATTCTTGAGCGAAAAGTCTTCCGCCTGCCATTGGGATTATTTCAAATTTATCAAATTATTTCTAAATTATCAGTGCTATTGTGAATTTACAGCTAGAAAAGTACTTTTTTGTGTTCAAATTAATAGTGCATAATTCGTTAGTATATGAATTCAGAGCAGGCATTATTTGGCAAAGTCAGTTCTATCTTTCTTTTTCTCTTGCAATCATTGGCTCTGTTTGAATTATCTTTACTTGCAGTTTCAAGGTTACAAAACATATTCTGTGATAATTGTAGTATAATTATTACAGAATAACACCCACAATTCCCACAAAATCAAATAAAGAGACGGTGGATTTTGTAGATGCAAGATCTTCGGATCAAGTATTAACACATGTGATAAATGTAATAGTTTTCCGATATTAAACAGAAATAAATGATGGTTTGAAGCTAAAAATGAATTCTACATTTGTTGATTCTTCAGAATTTTCAGAATGAGTAGTAGCGGAATGTGTAAGTAAATCGATTTCAAACCTACAAATGAAACTATTTACGCACGAACTTCATTTTTCTGGAAAATTAACTTACGACATTTGTGCATAATATTATGGCATGTTTTCTTAATTCTAAGTAACGTCGAAGCTATGAGGGCGACTCCGCTCCAAAAACGTCAGTGATGTTTTCCATCATTCGTTTGGTCGAGAACTACTCTAGTAAGCGAAACCGCAATTCTGCATTGATATTTGTAAACATTATAAAGGGAAGAGGAATTTGAGATTTCGCTTATTCTCTCCGTTTTGGTGTCTTATTAAGTGCAACTGTATCGAAATGCGCAAAATAGCTTCGTAACTAACTTTATCTCATTCCCAATTATTTTGCTTCAGTGTCGAGATTGCTTTATCTTGTGAATTACGCCATTAGAAATTTGTTTAATTAACAGTTGTGATGTATGATTAATCACTAAGTCGTTCTGCATGCCATTGGGAGTATTTCAAAGTGATCAATTTATTTATAATTTTTCAGTGCTATTGTTCATTTACAGCGAGAGAAGTACTTTTTTCTGTTTCCAATATATTAAAGTAATTTCTTGTGGCTCCTTCTCAGCAAGCACTTCCCTCCGCAATGCGCGAGAAGACAATGCCGTGGTTAGGAAAAGTGGGACATAATGCTCAAGTTGGCCATAATGCTCAAGTTGGCCGTCGGGAGACGTCTGGCAGCTCCGGACTAACAGGTCGGGCGGGGCGTAGCGGGGGTCTCTCGACCTATATATTCGAGAGCAATATCAATTTGGATGGCTCCGGCCCGAGGCGGCACATTTCTCATTCAGTTGCCGCCCGGGCCTGCCGTTCTGGCAAGGCCTCCGCAGAACGCTCTCCGGCCGCGGTGGGGGCGTGCGTTGATGAATCCCACGCTTGTTCTGAGCGTGGGTGAGGGAGGCAGCGTGGCGTACGCTCCGCGACCTCTCTTTGCAACGTCTTCTAACACTTACTAACACCCCTTTGAGATCTACGTTTCCATTTCGAATCCTCTCCTCTTCCCCGTATTCTGAATTAATGTTCAATTGGGAGCACCTTAATTTTATTATGTATTTGAAGCACGAGGTTCGTTGCGGCCTTGGTTTCACAGCGGTGAAATAAATATCTGCCTTTTTAGTTCTTTACTTTATTGAACCATCGTTTTAGAAATTTTGTTTTTTCTCTTTTCTTTTCTATGTCTTTGTCCAGCTGACAGCCGATTATCCTCTACCTCCCGATGAGACGCGTACACTAGACACATACCCACTTGCTGGCTAATCTGATCCGGGGCCAGCAGAAAGCGAGACCCTCCGCGACAACACATACATGAGACAAGGGACAAAAAACCACGCCCAACGCGGGACTGGACCCGCGACCCTTTGAACTAAAGCGCTGAGTCGGTACGCGCCCTTAGTCACCTCGGCTGTCCACTTCGGCAAGGTGCTGTTTCCTAATTAAAAAATAAAAACAAGGATTAGACGGAAGAGCAGACCTAGACCTCATTGCTCATCAGTGAAGAAAGACTCTTCTTCTTCTTCTTCGTCTTATTATTATTATTATTATTATTATTATTATTATTATTATTATTATTATTATTATTATTACTGTCTTAAATAAAACAATTTGTTTCAATTTTAAGAATGCACTAATATATTCATTTTCGAAGAGATATATAATGTCAAATGTTTACAAAAATAACACGAAAAACGTGTATTGTTGTTTAGGAATAATTGAATGTATGGATGCGTATTTGTAACGTTGGTTTGGAAATATACTTGAATGTACATTTTTATTGTTATATAGTTGGTTGTATGAATGGAGAGCAGTGGAAAAAAAAGTTTTCATAAATACCATACACACCTTTTTGCGGCTCTCATACTCTACTGATCTTTATACATGAGGTATCTAAAAAAGAGAATTTTACGGAGACGTGAAGAATTGTCCTTAGACTTTCAAAATATGGAGGATTTGTTTAAAACACTCATCTAAATAGTCATGTCAAATGCAACCCGCAACACTTCGTCATCCATAACTCGTAAATGAAGCGTTCTATAGCCTAAAAACTAAAAATTACGATACATCGGAGCATTAAGCAGGACTTATCCAAATATTAGAGAGTTAGTTAACATACTGAAGTGAATGTCTCGATTTTGTAGAACTCCTGGCGGCAAAATACTGAAGCAAAAGAAATTATGAAAGGTCATCAGAACCTAAGTATTCCAGGTAAGGGTTAAACAAAAGTGAATTCGTTAATATTTGTGAAATTTAATTGAGATTTTAAAACTATTTTAAACTTTAATCAGTAGATATATTTTTTAATAATTTCAATTTCCTATACTAATTGTCGAAGTTAACGGTGAAAAAAACGTACCTTCTAGTAACTTGAACACACAGCCTTCCTCGTATTTAAATGATATTCCCGTTCCCTGTCCCTGACTCATCCAGGCCGGCCCGCAATGGAGACTGCATTTAAAGTTTAATGAAACGATATCCGAAACTAAACAAATTGTGGAAAATTAATGGCTAATTAAATTTCCATAATGCTTTAGACGAATCTAGCAAAATCGTTAATATCCAAGTTTATTTTCAATTAAATGTTTGTATTACTTAATTTAGTCTTTCCGTTTCGTAGCACTTGTTTTATAATTTCGTGGGTGGGCTTTCAGTTTTGTTGTAGAATCTGCCCATTAGTTAAATCACGAATCTAATGTTAGAAGAAAAAAAATAACGAAGAGCTTAAAATCTGGGAGTAGGACACCTCGTTGGCGTAAAATTTTCCACATGGCCGCGCCGAGTTTTGTTGCTTGGCTTCTGCTCGCTTGAGATTATCAGAGGCTGCGGGCGCAGAGGGTGGAGGAAGGCGTGTGACATGGCGCCGACGCGGCGGTTGACGCAACTCGTGCGCCGACGCCTAGATGCGTCTTAATCGCTGCTTGCCGCTGCCCGGCTGCGCCGCCGCCGCGCCGGCCGCGACGGCGCACGCTTGGGGGCGGCAGAGCGGCGCACCCGTTCACGCGTGACTTGCGAAGCCTTGCACGCCCTGCCATGGCGACGGATTGCACTGCCTGTGAAAACGAACATGAAAAGTCGGGTTTAGGGATTGCAACGACTGTGTTTAGTCGTGAGTGGGGTGGCAACGACCGTGGTTGGCCATGAGTGGGGGTGTCAGAGGACCACGGTGAGGATTAAAAAGTTGCGACGACCGTCGGTAGTCATGGGTATGGATATCAAAGACCACTGCAAGAAAAGGAAACGACCGTTCAGGATTGCTACGATATCATGTGGCGACCTCCTTGGATAAAGTTGGCAAAAGCCGTGTTCAGGGATTGCAACCACACACTGACCATGCGAGGTTATTTCCATGGTATTACAACGACCTTGGGTAGGTATGATAATAAAGCAACGACCTTGGGTAGTCTTGAGTACGGATGGATGAGATTGCGTGTGACTACAACTATAGGTAATCGTGGATAAGCGTGGCAACTATTACTATATCCATGAGTAGTCATTATTTTGGAAGTTAACGCCACTGTTATGATCACCTTTTGCTTGTATTGGGTAGGGATTACAAAGATGCAAGGTCTATTGGAAAGAATTCGAACCATATTACAGCTGCCATGATTAACCATGGATGAGGAACCTCGCGATTTGTTTAGGTATCGCCGACACCGATGTCGAAGACAATGGGTTATGGATTTTAACACATCCGCGTTACCTTGGATAGAAATCGCATCTATCATGAGTGACGTGGGTACGAATGTCACTAATATAGTTTCGACTGTAGACAATCATCTGTACGAATGACATTAATAGGACAAAGTCTGTGAGTAGTTATAAATAGAAAATGCAACGCATCTTGCAACATTATATCTTTGTTTGTACTTTCTCGCTACAAAGTAGAGAGAAAATTATGTAATGGTGCACGAAAGCACGGTGAATTTTCGGGAGAAAAACTCTTTATTACAGGGGCCTGGTAACAAGAGAGTGGGCAAATCCAGTCGAAATCCAGGACAAATTGAGGAAATAAAATCCTCTTATATGTAGTCAGAATCCATGATTTGTGTTTCCTTGATACCGAAAAATCGACTGAAGACAAAATATCTGCCCGTCTGCGAACAACGCTACCGACTAAACCATTCAGACGATTTTCTCCAAAGCTGATGTTCCCCAATCGATCTTGCTGATACTGCGGTCCCTTGAATTTGAAATCGAAATTTCAACTTCGAATCGAAAGTTCTGATTCTATTGATTGTGTCAATCAGAAATATTGGAACAATGCTCTGAATTTTTATTTATTAATTTTTCTTTTTCACTTTATGCCGCATTTCTAAAGAAAAACAGAATTATTAGGTTACCGACGTACTGACTGTAGACAATATTTTCTCCTGGCAGCCTTCCAGTTTACTGCAATTTGCCAGTTTGAAACAAAATTGTAATCCCATGACGTTAAACTGTTAACGTCATCGGTTTCACCACAGGGATAGCCCGTTCGGGTCTTACCATACGACTACACTGAAAGAAGTTTTGTGGAAGCGATTGAGAATTGCAGCAACTGATACATACCCCAAAGGGAAGTGGGTCTCTTGTGCTTAACGTTTCTGATTATTGAAAAGCTTTGTGGATCAAAATATTATTTCAATTTTAATACCGTAAATGTTAGAGTGTCACTTCCTGTGATAGACCTACCACGAGGGAGATGTTTCTTTTATAAGACCAAAGGCTTAGTTCAACAATCTCAATTTCAAGTATCTATTCCTATAAAACATTATACTTAATACATGTTCAGAATATCAATAGTTACGTGGGTAAATTAATAATTTGTATCGGCTTTACAAATATTTGTGTATTTAAGACGACTATTGAATAAATGAAAAATATAAAAGACATTTGACGATTTATTCCCGCAATGAGCAGTTTGTTTGCAAAAAGTTCGTAGAAAACAAGGGTGATTCATACCATGAAAACCTGATGCGGACTAGTGTAATTGATGCCTGGGCTCCGGACCTCGCGGCGGTTGAGAAAAACTGCGTAATGAAATCCCTATTAGTGTTTTTCATTGCTCAAGTGCAGGAACATTACGCGCCTACCAAAGAACTTCAGAGATATGTCAGTGATTAATTGGAAACTGGGAGAAATATTTATTTTGTAATGGATGTGGGATGAAACTGAAACAATGTTATTCATTTTGGTATACTCGTTCATTTTTCTGTATTCCTCTTCAGGCGAAGGTGCAAATTCTTTCTTCGAATTCCGATCATGAACTGCGATTCAAGAAATAGTGGCATTTTTCCAGGATAACAAATATTGAAGCTATATATGAGATTAATGATAATTGCATAGTACTGGTAGAACGACTTGCCGGCAGCCAATACTAAGTATGACGTAGACGGCGTATCTTTGATTCACCGCCTAGACGCCTTTTAATGGCGTGTTTTGCCGTTTCTGCAATAATCAGGTCATACTAATACGGATAAGGTCAGATAATGTAGTTGGAATGGATGTGTTATAACAGAAATTCATTGGACTTATGACCCTTCCGATCACTTCATTGGCTGAACAAATTACGTGATGTGAAGTGGTAAGCAGTGATGAATTGGGGTTATGAGTTCATCTCTTGTAAATGGAAATGCACGCTTGTGTTTCAGCAGATCCACTTCGAAACGACGATAAATTGTAATAGCTCTTCCTGGGCTGACTCGTCATAATCGTATATTGTGTTTTTATGAATATAAAACGTATGAAGTATTTAACATTTTACGTTTATACGTTTATTTTAAACATTTTAGTCAGTTGGGGGGGGGGCGGTACTGATGAGGGAGGTTGAGTCCTCTTGCGCATCACTAAAGCTACGTCTGAATAAACCATTGAATTTGTGTGCGCGATCACGCGTCTCCGACAAACGAATGGGTGAAACCTCCGAAGTACTCCAAGGCCGCGGAAGCCTTGAGCCTCGGCGCGTAGATTTCATTTCACACGTGTGCGACTCCCCAGCGCCTGCGCGCGCCGCGCCAAGAAAGCACGGGCAAGCAACGGCAGTGGCACGCCGCGGCGCGGAATCGGAGACTAGGCCTTCCCCATCAGCACATACTTTCTCGTATTTTTTGTAAGGGTTATGTAATGTTATAATGCACTTTCTCTCTTTCCGACCCTTGTCCCTTCTTTTGAAAAAAAAAAAAAAAACTCTCAAAGAAACGACACCCGGAACATTCGACAAAAATCATACCTTTAGTTTTTGAAAAAATGTAAATATTGAGTTCTGTACAGATGTACTTAAGAACATAAAAAGTGTTCTAGAAATAAAATATAAAACACGGGGATTAGGATTTGGACACCAGACCTTCAGTTGATGCCTGCCCGTTACCCCTTAAGTTATTAATCGTACTTTCTCGCCTTTTTCTCTCATCGACACCTTGTTAAGGAACGGTTAGCTTCATCGACCTTCTTACCTTTCTACAATTTGCAGAAAAATACATAATCTTAGCACAAATATTGACACGTAAATGACTTTAAAGGTAATTTACACAAATAAGATGAATAAAAATTGTGGGAAATATTGGAATTGTTTTATTATTATTGTTATTAATTACATATCGGCAGTTTCCGACCACGCTAATGCCTAGGATCATCTCTTCAGCTGTATCCTTCAGTAAGACAAGGTTGTAACGGCTTTTGTGAATTATGAGGTGATAGAGTGACGATGAAGAGTGAAGGAACAATCAGAAATACGACCATACCTACGCAGGACTGGAACCTACAGCCTCCTCTACGCAGACGACGGCTGCTGCAACCATCTACGCAACGAGGTCGGCTTATTGTATCATTATTATTATTATTATTATTATTATTATTATTATTATTATTATTATTATTATTATTATTATATTAAAAAGTTCTCAGAAGCAAAATCACAAATTCTAATTGCACAAAATTACAATGTTTTTATGTTAATGTTATTAAATTCCAAATTTGTACTTTATTGGTGGATGAAAACAGGGGTCGTTGGAACGTTGGAAGAGACACAAATATAAAATATCATAAAATGAATAAATAAATTAATATACATTTTTATCATCAATATGTCGATCAGTCGCCCTTCCACATTCGGCTGTCGATCCCTAAATGAACTCATTATCATCTCTGGCCCTCTTTGATCCCAAGAGTTGATATCGATTTCGTCGGGAACCACTGTATTAAACATAGCTAAACGGTGCGACAGACAGACATATCCCTTTGAAAGGGAGAGAGGGATTTTTTGGAGTATAAGGAACCTGTAAAACACGCATTGAAAACACTTGACGATTTTTTGACAGCATTTCATAACTTTTCCTACACTACGTTTACGAAAAAGTAAAATGCGAACAAAAATATTTTCCAATAAAGAGCTTGGAGGCCGGGGGTACTAGGATCGTGTCCTGATGGTGGTAGACATTGACCCCGACTAAATAGCACGATTCTATTGCTTGCGTAACAGGATACCCAGCCCTTTTGGCGTTGAATGCGAGGAGTAATTCTCCTTGAACGTACCAATTTCATCAAATCAGTCATTGTCTTTTATCCCTATCGGACAAGTGCTCAGCGCCGAGCCCCGCCGTTAGCGCGTAGTTTCCAGACGGTCACCCATCTGGGAATCCGCGATGACTCGAGCGACTCGGTGACTTCAAGGATCGAACTCCCATCCCATAGCCTTCAGTGCTGAGGTCTTGGAATCTGGTCGAAGTTACTGCACCGGCTTAGGTGACAAAGGGCTTCAATTAATATCACTGCAGTGCCTCTGACCTCGAGGCCCTGGTGTTCGAATCCGAACGTTGGCGGGATTTTCGTCACAAGCTAAATAGCTAGGTCGAATTTAGTCGCTGTCGGGAGGAGAATTCTAGAGGTGAGCTGCTCTGATCGGTGAGTTTTCCGTGGTTTCTCAAATCAACACCAGGCGAATGCCGGAGCAGTACCTAACAAACGGGCCGCGGGCCACACGCGATCTTTCCCTCCTCTTCCTTGTTCTTTCCTCACTGCTTACGTACACACTCACACTACAATACTACACATGTCGGGAGCTTAGAGTTTGTCCCGGCTGGGGTGAATCCTGATTGGGAAAATTCCCGGCAAGCCGACATAGGTCGGCACCGGATGTCGCCATCCAGCGGGGGAATATCACCGCCACTTCCTGCGATAAAAAATGCACTGCACTTACGGGACTAATGACTTTAGCCGTTGACGCGCCCGGAATCACTAATCAATCAATCCAAGCTCCCAAGCTTTTGAGGAAAAGCAGTGTGTGTTTGAATACTGACTCATTGGCCAGCTTTGAAAATAATGAATTTTGTCCGCATTCTGCGACTTGCGCACCGCCCTCCTCCATCGGGGCGAGCTCCGGAGTCGGCAGAGCGCGCCGCGCCGCGGCACGCCACGCCACGCCACACTGCGCCGGCCAGCAAAACATTCATAAAGCGTCCAACGCGGCGCGGATCCGGGAGTGATGTCAAGAGCGCAGCCGCGCCACTCCCCTCTCCCTCCCCCTCCTCTTTCCCTTCCCCGCACATTTGCCTATCCGCCAACCCCGCACATGTCCAGAGCTCGTGACGTCTTGGGCTTTGGTGTAGATAGAGCATGTGTCTGTGGAGACACTGCACGCTTGGGGTAAGAAAAAATAAAATAACTAGTGCTAGTGAATGACACAGTCTTTCTCTTACTGGTTAGTTTTCTGTTCTCAGGACTCTGGGCTAGCTTTTCGGATTAGCCTTTCTTTCAAGTGGCGACCTATCGGCGCGGCGCCTAAAACACCTACATGGACCTCTCACGACACCGAATGCTTCTTATGGGCATATGCTTAGTGGAGAGCTCCTTCGTGCTCCCTTAACTACACACAGGCATAGCTGTTGTAAAATTTCAGTTTTGAACTCATTTCACGAAAAAAAATGTCGAGTGTGATGCGTTCCTGTGAAAAAAATTTACATGACAAAATTGAAATTATTGCCCTATAGGGGGAAGAGGGGGAAGCACTGTGTATAATCAGTTATTTCAATTGATTAATAACCCGTTCCTGGCGCGTCAAATGCTATGATCATTTTTCTCGTAAGTATAGTTCAAGTGTTTTTCATGAGAGGTGGCTAGATGGTGGGGTTTGGCAGCGAGCTACAGTCGACGTGCGAGGTTTTCCCCTCCAGGTACCTCCCAGCACAAGGACAACACTTAGGCCCCCGAGTGCTCTCCCGACATGTGCAGTAGAGTAGTGCATGTAAGTGTCGGTGTGTAAGTAAGGAATGAGGATAGAACAAGGAAGCTGCCCCGGCACTCGCTTGTAGTGGATCAGAGAAACCACGTAAAACAACCGATCAGAGCAGCCACCAGCTACAATTCTCCCCCAGACAACGGCTGAATTCGATACCGTTATCTATCAATGATTGCAAAAACACCAACAAATGACGTAATAACTCGCTCATACGTTGTATGCCCCTCTTTACGTGGGTTTCATATTGCATTTTTCTGCGAAACGAGTTACCATAATCTACATCCGAATGATTTATTTAATGTGTGTTGATTCGTCGGAGGTGAGATACATAAACTACGTCAGCCAAAAGTGCAAGTGTTCATGAGGGTTTTGGCGCTGCCCTTGTAGCCTGGGCCGTTGTTTAAATAAACAACGGTCTCAAAACGAAGTTGGTGATGCTTTTCCATGTCAGTGCATCTTTTTTAAGGAGGAGGTAATGACAAATGGAGCCGTGCCGACTCCTCTCCCCATTTCCCCTCCACCCGCCATTGCCTATCCGGCACTCCCGCACATGGCCGATGCTCATGACTGTGCAGCGCCGTCTTAAACTTCGCTGTTCATAGAGCATGTGCTGGTGCTGCTGCTCGCAAGAGTAAGAAAAAACTTAATAAGGGAAAAAACGGTGGCTGTAGCGCAGCAGGAGATGAACCGTTTAAATGCTGAGCTGATCCGTCGGAGGAAAGATGCCTATGACTTCGGAAACATCGAGACACAGCGAGTGGTGATGGGGTGGATGACGTGTGTCAATGTCGAACTAGGCCGATTTGGGGCCGTTGATTTAGGAAGATAGAGACGATTACAAAATTCCGTATTCAGGGAGGAGGGATTTGTCTCCCGCGTTTGTAAAGCGTTTTGGAGGAGAAAGGGTGATGTCAAGAGGAGCTGCACCCCTCTCGATGACTATTGTCGGCTCCCCCGAACGCACCCAGAGCTTGTGACTGTGCAGCGCTGCGATGCCGATGGAGGTCGGCGGAAACGCTGAAAGCCTGCCAGAAGAGAGAGGAAATAACGAGTGGTTAAAGGAGAGAAAAAGGTGTCTGTTGAATGTTACGCTGGTAAAATGGAACTGACACCTTTTCTTGTCTTTGTTCCAGCGGTTTTCAAATTATCACTAGAGCTTGCAATTTTGACAAAATGCGTTTTTATTTTTGTTACCATTTTATGACTTTTAACAATATGACTCACTTTATTGTATTTTTGAAGTGATTTTAGTTGATTTTTATTGTGCTTTACCTTTTTTGGCTTATGATGCCTTTTGTAGTACTTAACCTTTTTTCTTCCTTTTTCGTCATTATTTTTCTTTCCTCCCCCTGGCACCGATCACAATCAAGTCGTTAACTCGCTACCAGGTGGTGTCAGATTTTGTTTGTTTTTCTGCATGCCAAAGCTCCAGGGCCAGGTAGTGATAAATAGCTAAATGAAAGGATGATAACAAACTATTTTGGATTCCTTTCATCGATGCCGACCACGCTTTGTTCGCTCACCAGTAATCTCATCCGTGGCCTCCGACTTCTTTTCAGAACAGATCCCTCTATATGCTATGTATCCGTCTCAGTGCTGGAGATGACACAAGTGCAAAGAACTTAGTCATCATACAAGGTGGTCATGTGCAATTAAGATTATAAAGAAAAAGTAGTCTCCTTCAATTGATGTTGGGCTAAATTGCAGAGTTAGAATAAAAATTTCAATCATTGTAACCATTAATTTTTAACTATAATTTCTTGAAAATAGTGAATTTTGTATTGCTTGCAGGCCTTTCTGCACCCCTATTTTAGCCGAAAAGTATGTTTTTCTGTATGCCTATTCTAGAAAAAATGTTTGGTCTATTTTAGGTAAGATATTTGCTTGAACTTCCACAGAGTCCTTAAAATCTTTTATCTACGATTGCTTACTTCAGCACGGTGGACAGTCGTCAGGATGATCGAGCTATCCTTGAGCACAAATTCTTCAGATGATTGCCATCATGCTATATCCACTCGATCGACTTCCGACTTCTGGAACGTAAGTGCGTTCTGCTGACTAGTTTCCTCTATTACACGATTGCGCGTCGGAATTGAGTTGTGGTGAAGAGCTTCGTTGTGCCCGCTGTGATTATTCAAATACATTTTTATGAGTCTTCAAGTGGCATGTTACGACCTCACGATAACCATTCATCGTATTGGTTTACTTTCCTTGTCGCTCTTCCTCTCAAGTAATTTTATAGCCATAACTGATTCCGATTCGAAGAACCGTTGACTCATTGGATCTGTGACAATCTGAATGACTTCTTAAAACAATGCCATTTATTCAGCTATTTGTGAGGAAAGCTTCATCTAGATATTGGAAATTGTGATGTCCGATCATCAACAGCAGCAGTAGCATCTTAAGCACTTCTAAGAACTCCACAGTTTTGTAAAGATGACTTGCTATGCTTTATTCTCTTCAAATACAAGTATTTGGTTAGGATATTCGAGTAAAACTTAAGTGCAAATAAAATTTTCACAAATAAAAAGCATTATAGTGAATTTTCCTGTGGTAGTGTTAAAAGATACAAGTCAATACTCAATGTTAGAATGGGTAGCTCCGGTAGAAGCTAACGCAAAGGCAACGCCTTGCTTCCGAGCGGCCCAATGACTGAAATATTGTACGTTCGATTCCGCACCTGTGTGGTAAATTTTCTTCGTATCTTATACATCAGCGATGTTGTGGGACTTGCTGGTCCATGCCCATAATTCGACTGCTCTATTTGGTGGTTTCCCTGATTTATATAGATAATATAACATAATAACTTCAGTCACTTTAATGTCGGAGCAGCAAAGTATCTCACGCAAAAAGTACTCACAGTTGGAAAACAAGTAATACGAAATAATTTGAAGATCTTTACAGAAAAATATATTTAATTCAGAACTAAAAAACTAGATTCAGTAATGTAGAAAAGACTAAAAAATTCAAAACTTGGAGCAATTTTGAAGACAATTTTGAAAATATCATACGTTGTTCATGTGAAGTATACCCATCACTTAAAATATTATTTTCAAATAGCGAGAAATCGAGAGATTCAGAGAGATCGATCGGGGAAAATTCTGCATACAGTTTAGGCGTTGGGGTTCACAGACTGGCGTGTTTGAAGGGAAAAAAAACACTTTGAGGATATAAGGACCTCGAAAACGTATTTCCGTCAAAATTGCGAAGTTGATTTTGGTATTGTACGAGGGTTGCCTTTTATATTTCAGGATTAGAGAACAAAAACAAATAATAATCGAAAATCACTTTTTTTTAAAAAAAATATTCACCGTGATGATCTAGATTTTTGTATGCGTTTGAACCAATTGTTGAAGCACTTTTGCCACTCTGATTGAGATATCTCCAAAACATGCATTCTGAATGCAGCAACCGCTTCTTACCCCCCAAGAAAGAAAGATAAAAAAACGTCCCGAAAGCTTTATTGGCAAGGCGAACCCTCCCGGCTTTTCCAAAAAACGTCCAGTGATGTTTTCCCATCCATTTTCGTTTTTTTGGTCCCGAGAATACTCTAGTAAAAGGCGAAACCGCAAATTCTGCATTGAATATTTGTAAACCAAATTTATAAAAGGGAAGAGATTTGAGATTATCGCTTATTCTCTCCGTTTTTGGTGTCTTAATTAAGCAACTGTAATCGAAAAATTGGTGCAAAAAGCTTCGTAACTAACTTTATCTCCTTCCCAATATAATTTGCTTCAGTGTCGAGATGCTTTGATCTTGTGAATTAACGCCATGTTAGATCAATTAGTTTTAAATTTAAGCCAAGATATAGCAAGGCTAGGAGGATATCAATACGATCAATGAACGATTTTGGTTAAATGTGGCATGAACCATATTGGGTAGTGATTTCAATAAAGTGATGGATACCTAGCCTTTTATTAATAATTTTTACATGTGGCTATTGTTCATTTTAAGGTCGTGTGAGGAGAATTGGGATGCTGGGTACTTTTTTCTGTTTCAATATTAGTTTTAAGAGGTTAATGATTTTTCGTAGGGCTAGCTTCTAGCAGCACTTCCCTGCGCAATGCGCGACTGTAGAGAACAAATAGACTCTGTGGTTAGTGCAAAGAGTGCGGGATAATGTTCAGGTTGGACGGTGGGAGACGTCGTGCAGTCCCTGACTAAATCAGGATTTTCGAGGACAGAGGGTGTAGCGGGGTTATCTCTCGCGGAACACGTATGAGAGAGTAAGGAGTTGAAGGGAATAATCAAAGTTGTCGGGGATGATCGGCTCGGGCGAGGCGGCACAGTATTTCTATCAGTTGCGGCCTCGGGGGCCTGCTCGTTCTGGGCAGGCCTTCTGCTGCAGAAGCTTCCGCTGGCGGTGGGGGTGCGTTGATCAATCACGCTTGTATTCTGGGGAGCGTGGGTGAGGGAGGCGCGTGGCTGTACGACTCGCGACTTCTTATGCAACCGTCTCTCTAGGTAACTTATTAAACGCTTTGTAGATCTTAGGTTTGTGCCATTTTCGAATCCTCTCTCTTCGTATTCTGAATTATGTTCAAGCGCTTAATTTTATTTCATAGGGTAGTGGTTGGAAGTCAGGAGTCTCGTTGCGGCGCTGTGATTTTGACAAGCGGTGAAAGTAAACTTTGCCTTATTTAAGCTCCTCTCTTCACTTTCTTCACGACACTGGTCAATAGTTGAGAAATGTTGTTTATTTATTTCTCTTTTCTATGTCTTTGTCACTGACAGCCTGATATCCTCTACCTCTCCGATGAGACGCCGTAACTAGACACATACCGCCACTTGCTGGCTAATTCTGATCCGGGGCCAGCAGAAAGCGAGACCCTCCGCTGACAACACATTACATAGAGACAAAGGGCAAAAAACCACGCCCAACGCGGGACTGGACGCTACCCCTTTAATAAAGCGCTGAGTCGGATACGCGCCCTTAGTACCTCGGCGTCCCACTTCTGGCAGCGTGCTTGTTTCTAATTTATATAGAAATAAAAGAAGGATTAGACCGGAAGAGCAGACCTAGACTATTGGCTCATTCATGTGAAAGTAAAGATCTTCTTCTTCTTCTTCGTCTATTAATTATTGATTTATGATTATATATATTATTATTATTATGTTTATTTTATTATTACTGTGTTAATATAAAACAATTTGTTTTCAATTTAAGAATGCATATATAGTTCATTTCGAAGAGATATCTTGGTCAAAATGTGTTACAAAACATAACACGATAAACTGTGTATTGTTGTTTAGGAATAATTGGAATGTATGGATGCGTATTGTGTACTTGGTTTGGAAATATACTTGAATGTACATTTTATTGTTATACTAAGTTGGTGTATGAATGGAGAAGCAAGTGAAAAAAAGTTTTTCATAATAACCCATAACAGCTTTTGCGGCTCTTCATACTCTACTGATTTTTATACATTGAGGTATTAAAAAAGAGAATTTTTACGGAGTACGTGAAGAATTGTCCCTTAAGACTTTCAAATATAGAGGAGATTTGTTTAAAACACTCATCTAAGATTAGTCAATAGTCAAATTGCAACCCGCAACTTGTCATCCATAACTCGTAAATGAAGCGTTATATTAGCCCCTAAAAAGTAAAAAATTAACGATACATGGGAGCATTAAGGGCGGTTATTCAAATATTAGAGAGTTAGTTAACATAACTGAGTGTAATGTCTCGATTTTGATGAACCCTGCGGTGAAATACTGAAGAAAAGAAATGTATGAAAGGTCATTCAGTAAGTAAGTATTCCAGAGTAAGGGTTAAAAAAGTAATTCGTTTATATTTGGTGAATTTAAATGAGATTTAAGACTATTTTAAATTTATCAGTAGATATAAGTTTAATAATTTCATTTCCTAATAATTGTTCGAAGTTGACGTGAAAAAAACGTACATTCTAGTAACATTGAACATCAGCCTTCCTCGGTATTTTAATGAATATGTCCGTTCCTGTCTGTACTCCATCATGCCGGCCCGCATGGAGACGTGATTAAAGTTTAAATGAAAGATTATCCGACACTAACAAATGTGGGAAAATTAAATGGTAATTAAATTTCAATAATGCTTTAAGACAATCTAATCAAATCGTTAATATCCCAAGTTATTTCAATTAAATGTTTTGTATTATTATTTAGTCTTTCCGTTTCGTGCACTTGTTTTATAATTTGTTGGGTGGGCTTTTCAGTTTTGTGTAGAATCTGCCCTTAGTTAATCATGAATTCTAAGTTAGAGTGAAAAAATATAACGAAGAGCTTTAAAATTGGGGTAGGCACAATATAAATGGCAGTAAAAATATATTCCACATCGCACCGCCGGCCACCAGTTTTGATTAGCTTGAGCCTTATGACTCCCAGGCCCCTGAGCATCTAAAACGTGGCTGCTGGGCGCAGAGGGTGGAGGAAGAGCGTGTGACATGGGCGCCGTAGCGGCGGTTGACTGCCAACTCGTGCGCCGACGCCTAGATGCGTCTTAATCGCTGCTTGCCGCTGCCCGGCTGCGCCGCCGCCGCGCCGGCCGCGACGGCGCACGCTTGGGGGCGGCAGAGCGGCGCAACCGTTCACGCGTGCTTGCGAAGCCTTGCGACGCTGCCATGGCGAGGATTGCACTGCCTGTGAAAACGAACATAAAAGTCGGTTTTAGGGATTGCAAGCACTGTGTTTAGTCGTGAGTGGGGTGGGCAAATGACTGTGGTTGCCATGGAGTGGTGGGTGTAGAGGACTACGTGAGGATTTAGAAAAGTTGCGTACGACCGTCGTAGTCAGGGGTATGGATACAATGACCACTGCAAGAAAGGAAAACGACGCGTTCAGGGATTGCTAGGATATCTATGTGGCGACATCCTTGGATAAAGTTGGAAAAGCGTGTTCAGCAGGATTGCAACCAACAACTGACATGCGAGGTTATTTCCGATGGTATTACACACGACTGGGTAGGTTGCATAAATAAAGCAACGGACCTTCGGGTGTCTTTGAGTACGGGATGGATGAGGAATTGGTGTGATAACTATCGGTAACGGGATAATGCGTGGCAACTATTACTATATCATGAGTTATCATTATTTTTGGAAGTTAGCCACTGTAATGATCACTTTTGCTTGTCTTGGGTAGGGATTTACAAGATGCAAGGTCTATGGAAAGAATTCCGAACATATTACAGCTGCCATGATTAACATGGATTAGTGAGACCTGCGATTTGTTTAGGTTAGCGACTACGGCGTGATGTCAAGACAATGGGTTATGGATTTTTAATCACATCCGCGTTACACTGGATACATGAAGTCGTATCTATCATGAGTGGACGTGGGTACAATGTCATAATATTAGTTTCGACCTGGTATGGACAATCATGACTTGTACGAATAGACATTAATCAGGACAAAGTCGGTGAGTTAGTATAATAGAAAATGCAACGCATATTGCATACATTATATCTTTGTTTGTAGCTTTCTCGCTACAAAGTAAGAGAAAATTATGTAATGGTGCAGAAAAGCACGGTGAATTTTCGGCAGAAAAACTCTTTATTACAGGGGGCCTGGTAAGAGAGTGGGCATATAACCCCTCCAGTCGAATCAGGTACAAATTGAGGAATAAAATCCTCTTATGATGTATCAATCCATGATTGTGTTTCCTTGATACGCAGAAAATGACTGAAAGACAAAATATTGCGTCTGCCCGAGACAACGCACGAGTAACGATTCCAGACTATGTGTTCTCCAAAGCTGATTTCCCAATCGGATCTGCTGATTACTTTTCGGTCCTGTGAATTTGAATGCGAAATTCAACTTCGCGAATCGGAAAGTTCTGATTGCCTATTATTGTTCAATCAAAATATAGGAACAATGCTCTAATTTTTTTATTTATTAAATTTTTCCTTTTCACTTTATGCGCATTCTAAAAGAAAGAAGAGAATTATTTAGGTGTACGATGTAACTGAGTGGTAAGACAATATTTTCCTCCTGGCAGCCTTGCCAGTTTACTGGCAATTTCCAGTTTTGAAACAAAATTGTAATCCATGACGTATCAACTGTTAAGTCATCGGTTCACTCCACATGGGATAGCCGTTGGCTTACATATCGTACTACACTGAAAGAAAGTTTAGTGAGAGCGATGAGAGATGCAGCGAACTTGATACATTTACCAAAGGGAACGTGGGTCTCATTGTGCTTAACGGTTGTCTGATTATTGAAAAGCTTGTGGATGAAATAATTATTTAATTTTTAATACCGTAAATGTTAGAGGTGTAAGCTCCTGGATAGCGTACCACTAGGGAAGATGTTTTTATATAGAACAAAGGCTTAGTTCAGCAATCTCAATTTCAAGTATTATTCCTATAGAGATAATCATACTTAATCATGTTCAGGTAAATCAATAGTTCGTGTAAATTAATAATTCTTGGTAATCTATCGGCTTTAACAAATATTTAGGTATTTAAGACGACTATGAAGATAAAGAAAAATATAGAAAGAGCATTTGAACGATTATTCCCGAATGAACAGTTGTTGCAATAAAAAGTTCGTGAGTAAAACAGGTGTTCATACCATTGAGAATCTGAATGCGGGACTAGTGTAATCTGATTGGCCGGGTGGCTCTGGACTCGTCGGCGGTTGAGAGAAAACTGCGTAATGAATCCTAATTAGGTGTTTTTCATTGCTCAAGGTGAGGAACATTGACGCGCCTACTCTAAAGAATTTCAGAAGATATGCAAGTGATTAATTGAACTGGGGAGTAATATTTTTTTGTCAATGGATTGGGGAATGAAACTGATCAATGGTTATTCAATGTTGGTATACTCGTTCATTTTCTGTATTCCTCTTCAGGGGAAAGGTGCAAATTCTGTTCTTCGAATTCCGATCTATTGATACTCGATTCAGAGAAATAGTGGTTACTTTTCAAGGATAATAAATATGAAGCTATATTATGAGATTAATGAATTGCATAGTATGGGTAGAGACGACTGCCGGCAGCCATATAAGTAGACGTAGACGGGTATCTTTGATTAACGCCTAGACGCTTTTAATGGCGGTGTTTTGGCCGTTTCTGCAATAATCAGGTCTACTAATGACGTATAAGTCAGGATAAATTGTAGTTGGAAATGGATGTGTTATAGAAGAAATCATTGGAACTTGATTGATCCTTCGTCACTTCATGTGCTGGGAATAAATTACGTGATGTTGAAGTGGTCAAGCAGTGATGAATTTGGGTTTATGAGGTTCATCTTTGTAAATGGAAATGCACGCTTGTGTTTCAGCTAGATCCGATCTTTCGAAACGACGAGTAAAACTTGTAATAGGATCTTCTGGCTGACTCGTCATAATCGTATATTTGTGTTTTTATGATATAAATATGAAGTAATTTAACATTTTACGTTTATAACGTTTTATTTTAAACAGTTTAGTCAGTGGGGGGGGCGGTACTGATGAGGGAGGTTGAGTCTCTTGCGCATCCACTAAAGCTACGGTTCTGAATAACATTGAATTTTGTGTGCGCGTCACGCGTCTCCGAAACGAATGGGTGAAACCTCCGAAGTACTCCAAGGCCGCGAAGCCTTGCTCGGCGCGTAGATTTCATTTCACACGTGTGCGGCGACCTCGCGCTGCGCGCGCCCGCGCAAGAAGCTACTGGGCACAGCACGGGTGGCACGCGCGGCGTCGGAATCGGCGACTAGGTCGCTTTCCCTCATCAGCACATACTGTTCTGTATTTTTTGTAAGGGTTATGGTAATGTTATAGTATGCACTTTCTCTTCTTTCCGGGGGACCCTTGGGGGGTTTCCCTTTTTTTTGATAAACTAAAAAAATATCTCAAAGAAACGACTAACTGGAAGATTTTGACAAAAATCATACGTTTTAGTTTTTTGAAAAATATGTAAATATTGCTCTGTAAGATGTCTTAAGAGAATAAAAAGTGTCGAGAAATAAAAAATAAAACACGGGATAGGATTTGGACAACTAGCTTCAGTTGATGGCCTGCGCGTTCCTTATATTAATCGTACTTTTCTCGCCTTTTTCTCTCCATCGACACGTTGTTAAGGAAGGTTAGCTTCATCGCCTTGCTTACCTTTCTACAATGTGCAGAAAAATAACATAAATCTTAGCACAAGTATTGTACGAAAACTTAAAATGAAAAAAAAAACTTTAAAAAAAAGGTAAAAAAAAATTTAAAAAAAAACAAAATAAAAGGAAAAAATTGAAAATTAAAAAAATGTGGGAAATATTTGGAATTGTTTTATTAATTATTTTATTAATTACAGTAGGCAGTTTCCGAACCACGCAATGCTAGGCTGCATTTTCAGGTAGTCCTTCGTAAGTCCAAGGTTGTACGGCTTTTGTGAATTAATGAGGGATAGGAATGATCGATGAAGAGTGAAGGAAACAATCAGAAATACACCATATACGCAGGACTCGAACTACAGCCTCCTCTAACGCAGACGACGGCTTGTGCAAGATTTCGCAACGAGGGTCGGTTATTGTATTGCATTATTATTATTTTATTATATGTTATTATTATAGTTTAAAAAGTTCTCAGAAGCTAAATACAATGTCTTATTGCACAAATTGCAATGTTTTATGTTAATTGTTATTAACTTGCCACAATTTGTACTTTAGTTGGTGGATAAAACAGGGGACGTTGGAAAACGTTTGGAAGAGACAAATTTAAATAATCATAAAACGAATAATAAATTAATATAATTTTTATCATAATATGTCGATCAGTCGCCTTCTCCACATTTCGCTGGTCGATCTCAATGAACTCATTATGTCTTGGCCCTCTTTGATCCCAAGAGTTGAATATCGGATTCCGTAGTGGAGCATGTATAGAACATAGCTAAGACGGTGCGACAGACAGACATATTCCTTGAAAGGGAGAGAGGATTTTTTTGAAGTATAAGGAACCTGTAAAACACGCATTGAAAACACTTAGATTTTTTGACAACTTTTATACTTTTCCTACGCACGTTTACGAAAAGTATGCAACAACATATTTTCCAAATAAAGAGCTTGGAGACCGGGGTCTAGGATCGTGTCGTGATGGTGTAGACATTGACGCCCGACTAAGTATAAAGCAGCGATTCTATTGCTTGCGGTAAGCAGGATAAGCCAGCCCTTTTGGCTTTGAATGCGAGAAGTAAGTCTCTCTTGAACTGAACCGGAATTTCATGTCAAATGTCATTGTATTTGTAATCCCTATCGGACAAGTACTAGCGCCGAGCCGCCGTTAGCGGTATTTTCCAGATCGGTCACCATCTGGGAATCGCGATGACCTGGAGTCGACTTCGGTGACTTCAGGATCGAACGTCCCATTCCCATCGCTTCATGTTGAAGGTTTGGAATCTGGTCAGTTACTGCACCGGTTTAGGTGACAAAGGGCTTCATTATATCACTGCAGATCTGACCTCGAGGCCTGGTTTCGCATCCGAACGTTGGCGGGATTTTCGTCACAAGCTAAATAGCTAGGTCGAATTAGTCCGCTGTCGGAGGTAGAAATTCTAGAGGCGAGCTGCTCTGATCGGTGTAGTTTTCGTGGTTCTAAATAAGAGATCAGCGAATGCGTGAGCATACTAACAACGGGCCGCGGGCCACAACGCGAGTCTTTTGCCCTCCTCTTCTCTTGTCTTTTCGTCCTGTTTCTTCTACTACAACTCACAGCGTACAATACTACACATGTCGGGAGCTTAGAGTTTGTCCCGCGGCTGGGGGTGAATCCGATTGGGAAAGATTTCCGCACGAATAGGGTCGCACTGGATGTCGCCATCCAGCGGGAATATCGACTCGCGCACTTCTGCGATAAAAAATGACTGGCACTTACGGGACTAATGACTTTAGCGTTACGCGCCGAATCATATAATGCATCCAAAGCCCAAGCTTTTGAGGAAAGCAGTGTGTGTTTTGAAAATATGGACTCATGTGGCCACCTTTGAAAATAATGATTTGTCCGATTCTGCGACTTGCGCACGCCCTCCTCATCGGGCGAGCTCCGGAGTCGGCAGAGCGCGCGGCCCGCGCACGGCAACGGCACGCAACGCACGCACACTGCGCCGGCCAGCAAAACATTCATAAGGTCAACGCGGGCGCGGATCGGGAGTAACTGTCAAGAGCAGCCGCTGCCACTGCCTCCTCTCCTCCCCGTCCTATTTCCGTCCCGCACATTTGCCTAATCCGCCAACCGCCGTCAATGTCCAGAGCTAGTGACGTCTTGGGCTTTGTGTCGATAGCATGTGTCCTGTGGAGCACTGCACCTTGGGTAAGAAAATAATAAAATAACTAGTGGTCAGAGAATGAACATGTCTTTCTCTTACTGGTTAGATTTCTGTCGTCAGGACTCTGAGTAGCTTTCGGCATTAGCTGTTCCAAGTGGCGAGCCTATCGGGCCGGCGCTAAAACACCTACATGAACTATGCGACCACGAGCTTTTATGGGCATATCTTAGTGGAGAGCTCCTTCGTGCTACCTTACCTACACAGAGTTGAGAAGCTATTGTAAAATTTCAGTTTTGAACTTCATTTCACGAAAAAAAAAAATGTCGATTTTCAAGATGTAAATTGCGTTTCCTGTGGAAAAAATGTATATGACAAAATTGAAATAATTGCTCTTTAGGGGGAAAGAGGGGGATAGCTGGTTGTATAGATCAGGTTTATTTCGTCATTAATAACTCCGTTCTGGGCGTGCAAGATGCTGATTCTGTTTTGTCGTTGCGTAAGTATATTGTAACTCAAGTGTTTTTTCATTAGAGGGTTATGCTAGACTGGTGGGGGTTGATGTTTTACCAGCTGCAGAGCTAAGTCGACGTGCGAGTTCTTACCCTCTCGGCAAGAGTTAGCCTCGGGAATGCCAACGAGCAGCCCCGGCTGAACACTTAAGCCCCGAGTGCTCTCCGACATGTGCAGTAGAGTAAGTGCATGTAAGTGCGGTGTGTAAGTAAGGAACTGAGGATATGAAAAGGGAAGCTGGCCACCGGCACTCGCTGGTAGTGGATCAGAGAAACCACGTAAAAAGCTACGATCCAGAGCAGACCATCCAGCTCAATTTCTCGAGAACAACGGCTGATTCGATAACTGTTATCTAGCAATGATTGCAAAATGACCACAAATGACGTAATGAACTGGATCATGATCGTTTATGCCCTCTTTACGTGGTTTCATATGCATTTTCTGCGAAACGCGTTAATAATCTACATCCGAAGATTGTATTGTAAATGTGTGTTGATTCGTCGGAAGGTGAGATATCTAAACTACGTCGCCAAAAGTGCAAGTGTTTCATGAGGGTTTCGCGGCTGCCCTTGAGCCTTGGGCGTTGTTTAATAAACAACGGTTCTCAAAACGAAGTTTGGTGATGCTTTTTTTCCATGTCGTGCAGTCTTTTTTTAAGGAGGAGGTAATGAAAATGGAGCAGTGCCAGATCCTTCTCCCATTTCGCCCTCACCCGCATTGCCTAATCGGCACTCCAGCACCATGGCCGATGCTCATAGACTGTGCTGCGCGTCTGTAAACTTCGCTTTCAATGAGCATTGCCTGGTTGCTGCTTGCTCGCAAGAGTAGAAATAAACTTAATAAGGGAAAAAAGGTGGCTGTATCGCAGAGGAGATCAACGTTTAAATGGCTGAAGCTGATCCGTGGAGTGAAAGAATGCCTATGAATTCGGAAACATCGAGAGGAAGGAGTGGTGATGGGGTGGATGACGTGTGTCATATGTCGAACTAGGGATTTGGGGCGTTTGAGTTTAGGAAGATAGAGCGATTACAAAATTCCGTATTCATGGGAGGAGGGATTTGTCTCCCGCGTTTGTAAAAGCGTTGTTTGGAGGAGAAAGGTGATGTCAAGAGGAGCTGCAACCTCTCGTTGACTATATGTGAGCTCGACGCGACCAGAGCTTGTGACTGGTGCTGCGCTGCGATGCGATGGCGGTCGCGGAACGCTGAAAGCCTGCAGAAGAGAGAGGAAATAACGAGTGGTTTAAAGGAGAGAAAAGGTTCAGTTTGAATGTTTCGCTGGTAAATGGACTGACACTTTCTTGTCTTGTTCAGCGGTTTTTCAAATTATCACTAGAGCTGGCATTTGACAATGCGTTTATTTTATGATTAACAATATGACTCACTATTGTATTTTTGAAGTGATATTTAGTTGATTTTTATGTGCTTTACATTTTTTGCATAAATCATAAAAATAAAAAAAAATAAATAAAAATTTAAAATTATTGATTGCTTTTGTAGTACTTCACTTTTTTCTCCTTTTCGTCATTCATTATTTTCTGTTGTCTCCCACTGGCACGGATTACAATCAAGTCGTGAACTCGCTACGAGGTGGTGTTCAGATTTTTGTTTCTTTTTTCTGCATGCCAAAGCTCCAGGGCAGGTAGTGATAAATGCTAAATGAAAGGATGATTGATAAAAACTATTTGGATTCCTTTCATCGATGCCGACACGCTTTGTTGCTCACCAGCAATCTTCATTCCGTGCCTCCGACTTCTTTTCAGACAGATCCTCTATATGCTATGTATTCCTTCTAGTGCTGGAGATGACACAAGTGCAAAGAACTTGTCATCAATACAGAGTGGGTCATCGTGGGAATAAGATGTATTATATAGAAAAAGTAGTATCCTTTCATTGAAGTTCGGCTAAAGTTGCAGGGTTAGAATAAAAATTTAATGCATTTGTAAGCCATTAATTTTTGAACTATATTTCTGCAAATATGAATTTTTGTATTGTTGCAGGCTTTCTGCACCCTATTTTAGCGAAAGGTATGTTTTCTGTATGCTATTCTAGAAAAAATGTTTGGTCTATTTTGAGTAAGATATTTGCTTGACTTCCACAGGTCTTAATTTTATCGACATTGCTTTACTCAGACGGGTGGGAAGTGGTGCAGGATGTCGAGCTATCCTGAGCAAAAATTCTTCAGGATGATTGCATCATGCTATATCCACCTTCGATGCTTCCGACTTCTGGAACGTTAAGTGCGCTGCTTGACTAGTTTCTCTATTACACGATTGCGGTAGGAAATTGAGTTGTGGTGAGAGCTTTCGTTGTTGCCCGCTGTGATTATTCAAATACATTTTCATGAGTCTTCAAGTGCATGTTACGACCAGATAACATGTCATCGTATGGTTTTACTTTGCCTTGTCGCTCTTCCTCGCAAGTAACTTTTATAGCCATGAACTGCTTCTGATCGAAGAACGTTGACTCATTGGATGTGTGAAATTCTGAATGACTTTAAAAGCATTGCCATTTATTCAGCTATTTGCTGAGGAAAGCTGTCATCTAGATATTGGATAATTGTGAATGTGGCGATCATCATCATCAGCATGCAGTAGATCTTAAGCACTTCTAAGAATCTCCACAGTTTTGTAAAGGGAATTGACTTTCTATGTTTATTCTCTCATAAAGTATTTGGTTAGGATGTTCCGAGGTAAAACTTAAGTGCAAATAAAATTGTTCACAAATAAAAAGGCATTATAGCTGAATTTTCCTGTGGTAGTGTTAGAAAGATGCAAATCATACTCAATGTTGAATGGGTAGCTCGTAGAAGCACGCAAAGGCAAGCTGTGTTCGGTCGGAGCGGCCCAATGATGAAATATGTACGTTGATCCGCACTGTGTGGTAAAATTGTTCTTTCGTATCTAAACATCAGCGTGTTGTGCGGACTTCGCTGTCCATGCCCGATAATTCGCTGTCTATTTGTGGTTTCCCTGCTTTATATAGATAATATACATTAATGATTCAGTCACGTTTAATGTCGGAGCTAGCAAATATCTCTACGCAAAGAAAGTACTACCTAGTTGGCAAACAAGTAATAGAAAGTATTTGATTGATCTTTACGAAGAAATTAGTATTTAATTCAGCAAAAATAATCTAGATTCAGTGATGTAGAAATGACTAAAATTCAAGAACTTTGGAGGCAATTTTGAAGACAATTTTGAAATATCATACGTTGTTAATATGAGGTTACTGTAAGGTATTAGCTACGGTGCTCATGGCGTCTATTTGGGGACGCTGATCGTAGAGGATTAGCCTGCAAGGAAGAAGGGTTTTTTCCGTAAGGGTAAACGCGAACGGGAGACCAAAGGTATTGGCGTCTTCCGGTTATAAGAAACTTTTCATCTGTTTATACAAGCGAGGGGTGGCTGACGTATGTAGGTCCGTGGCCATGCTGATATAACAGAGTGGGTACAGAGCAGTGAGTGGTTTTGGAGACAGTGGGAGAACCGTGCGTGTGCACAAGAACTTTGCGCCACGGACGTGGCAATGCGAGCCAGGCTCGCGAGGCTGATGTCTGAGTTGACGTAAGCGCCTGCGGACTTCTTAGGTGCCTTGGGTGACTGCGGTCATGGGGGAGCGGATGCTGTGTGCGTGCTCCGAGGTGAAGAGTGGCGGTGAGTGCACGATTCAAGCCGGATCTCAATCGATAAGATGCTCCTGCATCGAGCAAACGCAGCCGTTGGTGCGCCAAACGGACTTTGTGTCAGCGTGACATCCGGTCACGGAAGCAGGTTTTTGTGTGCGCGCTTTCAGAAGTAGGAGTGGCGTGCCACAATCAATTCACTCATCTTCCATCGGCCTGGGGATAGCTACGGATCAGGGGATAGTAGGTCTCTCAGAGGCTCTAGGGTGTAATAGATTTATTAAGTGTATATATTTGTTTTGTTTTCTTTGTTAATAAATATATTTTGTTCTATGAAAAGCTCTGTGTCTGTGGTTCATAATACACATCACTTAAATATATTTTTCGAAATGGAGAAATGCGAGAGACTTCAGAGAAGATCGATGCAGGGAAATCTACAATACAGGTTTAGGCGTTGGGGTTTAAAGACTGGCGGTGATTGAAGAAAAAAAAAGCACTTTGAGGATATAATGGATCGAAAACGTATTTCGTCAAATATTGCGAAGTGATTTTGGATTGACGAGGTTGCTTTTATATTCCAGGATTAGAAGAAACAAAAACAAAATTAATCGAATAATATTCTATTGTTTTTTCAAAATATACGTGAGATCTATACACTTTTGTTAGGTTTGAACCATTGTCGAAAGCATTTGCCACTCTGAGTGTGAGATTCTCGAAACATGCATTCTGAAATACAGCAACCGTTCTTCAGGTGTCGAAAAAGTCTGACCTCCAGTTTTTTTCTTTGTACGGGAATAAAAAAATCATTCGGTGCAAGTCAGGACTATACGGCGGTAAGTGACACAAATCGATGTTTGGGTGCTCAATGCGTTTTGTTTGTAGCTGATGTAATGAGAGCTCTGCATTGTGTGGTGAGTAGAATGATTCGTCTTCGGTGGTTGTTTTCTGATTGTCTTGGAAGACATCTGGGCAACAAATCGTTGTGGTATCCACTCAGAATTGACTTGTTGCGTTGTTTCTAGGTTGGTACATGTTTGCAACATGTCAGTTTTTCGAAAAAAACAGACGGACGCAGGCTGTTGGAAGTGCTTCGTGGCGCAAATCAATTGTTGATTTGCTCATCTGAAACACTCCATACGTCGACTGCTGTTTACTTTCGGGATCATTCGGCAAATCCACGATTCATCACCTGTCATGATGTCATAGCGTGTTTCGAGCTACCGCGATCGTATTTTTGAGCATTTTTCGACAATCGACAAGCCTTTTTTTGAGTGATTGACAATTGTGTGGATCAACGCGAACAATTTTTTTTGACAGTCAAATGTCATTGCAA
>BOPP01000038.1:7675411-7767868 GCA_017312745.1 Gryllus bimaculatus
TATTGAATGTATGCTGGTCCCACTAATGCCTAAGGTTGTCTCAATCTCACGATAGGTCACATGATGATGTTGCAATATCAGTTCACGCACAGCATCAATGGTTTGCGGAACGACTGATTTTGGACGACCTTCGCGAAATTCGTCTTGGAGTGAACTACGACCACCATTGAACTCACCATACCATTGATAAACACTGGTCCTTGATGGAGCTTCATCGCCAGAAATTGAATTAAGTACATCCATGCACTGTTACTGAGTTAATCCATTCGAAAGTTGTAAAAAATAATCACACTGTTCACGAATTAATTCTATTTTTGGGCCAAGATGAATCGTTTAAGTTAATGTAAACAACACAAATATCGCCCGTGTCAAAACCTTTTGAGTACGTATAACCTCAAAACATCCAACTTTACGATAGAGCTGTGAGTTGTCGGATTGCAACACCAGGGTTGCCAAATCCAGAAACACAAAAAGCCAACCTTCATATAACATTGTCCAAATTAGAAATACGCGAACCGGCTTAGGTGGCACAGGGCATCGATCTTCTCTGCAGTGTCTAGAGTTTGAGTCCCGACGGTTTGTGGTATTAGCTACAAAGCTGAGGCGAATTCAGTCTCTGGCTGGAGAATTCTAACGGGTGGTTGCTTTGACAGGTAGTTTTCCGTGGCTCCTTCAGTCAACACACCAGGCAAATGCCGGATCAGTACCTAACAAACGGGCCGTGGACCGCGTGCCTCTTTCTTGCCCTACCTCTTTCTTGCCTACCTCTTTCTTGCCCTTTCGTCCCCCTAACTTACACACAATTACACTCACATGTCCTTCACCACAATCACAAATGTCGGGAGCTTAGAGCTTGCCCCTGCTGAGGCGGTGCCCCGCTGGTGGCAGTCACCTGGCTGGTGATCGACATGGCCCGGACGTGGGCGGATAAGTCAGCGTCAGATCTCGCCATCCAACGGTGGAAGATCACCGCCAACTCCCGCGATAAAACATGCACCGCACTAACGGGACGAATGACGTTAACATTTGGCGCGCCCGAAATCAGTAATCAATCAATCAAACGAATGCCGGAGAGTAATACCGATGAATCGAAACAAAAATCCTGTTTTCTGTTGTAACCGGTAGGTTATTTCCGTCTCTATGCGGTGGCTCAGGCGAAGGGCGGCGGCGCGGTTCGTTCCGGTCGCGTGCACCGGCCGCGAGGAGCCGCGAGGCACGCACCGCCTAGGCGACGACGCTGCGTGGGCGTCGCGGCGACGCCCTTGGCCGTGGCGTGACACTCCCTTGCAGGGCGGCGTCCTCGGCTGGGACGTCTTTAAGGGACCCGGACACGTTCCAAATACGTGACGTTTTTAACGCCGCTGTGGTAAACACGGGCGTATGTATTCATATTCCTGCAAGTAAACCTGGCGCCAAAGAAATCTGTGATGTCCGTTGAGGTGGGTCCAGATGTCGACTGTTGCTGTCGCATCTATGCAACATCTTGCAACAAATGTCGCTGCTGTGATTCTGACCCACAGATCCTAAGGTTCGAGCCCCGACGAAGGCAGGATTTTCGGTACTAGCAACTTATTAGATAGGCCTAGTATAGCCGCTGTCTTCAAAACGAGAATTATGTCGGTTACTCTGATCGGTAGTTTTCCGTGATTTCACCAAGGGACCTTACGCGTAAAAGTGAACCGGGTACCGCTTTGTCAAACCTTTTAAGATAAAAGTTGTTCCGTGATGCCTGAGACGCAGTAATCCCGGACGGGTAAAGATCGTCATATTTGGGCGACTTTTTGTTTAAATGAAGACAAAATGCAAACCCGATCGTTTATAACTTTCAGATCTGGAGGTGGGAAAGGCGCTACAATAACATCGATCTACGGCAGGAGATTTTGAAATAGTCAATTTCTACTTAATCGAGAAAAAAATCAGTTTTGTCAAATGGTTGTATAGCATTGTATATGCAGTCTTAAGTAGTTCTTGTTCATTAGTGGCAAAGTGAGGAAGCCAGACTGTCTATCCCTAGGAGAAGTTTGTTAAAATTAGTCCACGCGTGAAAATAGGGAACTTACCTTTTCGTCTATTTTATATGTAATGTTACAACACAAAAAGTTTCTTCCTAGTTTCTTATGGTTTCATCGATGGTATTAAATGTAAAACCATGGTACCAATAGGTGATATTCATAGAAAATATTTACATAGTCGAAAGAGAGATGGATCTGTGGATGAAAATTAGGGTAGAGTTTTGGATTTCATGAGTACTCTTAAGTTTGTGTGAGTACGAAAGTGGATTATTAAATATTCATACGCAAAGGGACAAAGAACGTAATTTCGCTTTGAATACACAAAGGTTCCATTGGTAGTAAGATGTAATTCTACAGCCGAAACAGTGCCGCAGTTGGCATGGTTGGCATGGCCATGGCATGGCTAGTTGGCATGGCCACTTTCACAGCTTTTTTTTCTTGTGAGCGTAGTAAAGTTTGCGTGAGAATAATCGTTGTCACCCATTAAACAAAGTGAAGAAAGGCAATTGTCCCAGATGAGTCAGTCCATTAGACAAGATAACTTGATATAAACTCATCTAAAAAGATTTTCCGCTTATTGCCCAAGAGACGTGGATTGTCTTGAGTCTATAATATCAGAGGCGTCTCTTCAAATTCCTTACATTTCTGATTTTGAGGGTTTATTTTAGAAATACTCTTCAAAACTACATAGCTTTTTGTCGCTCTGTATAGTTTGGATGACATTTTTGTTCATTAACAGGTACCAGTATCTAAATTTGTTATGCTTATGTAACGTCGTTCTATATAATAGTATATCGAAAAATTGAAGAGTTAGTCTATTATAGCCTGTATCATTGAGAACAATCGTGCCCTGTTGTGGTGGGGATAATTGGATGATAACCAATCGTGCTATTGACGTAGTCGAATGAGAGATGGTAATGAAATGTGAATTAATTAGAGGATGCTAACCTTTCCCTGAAGTATTCCTGAATGTATGCTTTGGAACTTTCTATCAACTGCATTAAGTTTTTGTAGGCATCGTACATCTTTCCTATCTTCCTAACTTCGTAAATTGTAATAGTGACTTAAGGGGGGAAATGTTTTTTGGAGGAAAAAAGGAGAATTAATATTTTTATTCTTGGGAAATTAATCACTGCCTAAAAAGATAATTTGTCAATGGTTTGTACCTTGTTTTTGCTAGAACAAGTGTCTTTTTCTTACAATTTGCACCGGCAATATTACAATAGCGGCAACAAAATCACACATGTTGAATTCAATCATTCTTCTATCCCTCCACAGAAATGGCCTTGATCGACTGTTGAATTTAAACTTGAAATCATCCGTTCGTGTCAGGGTCGAATTAAGTTTTACGGATACCAGACACAGTGGCTACAACATTGTGGATGAGGAGCCTATGAAAAACTCCTATTGGAAGATCGTGATAAGTATGGTCAGAATTTTGTTCGGAAATTTCAATGTATTTTCTCAGTAAATATTATTAAAATTTATGAACCTACCCACTGTTACAATTCATTACATTTTTGTAGAATTTATTATAGCTGGCTATTGTCTAATTTGTTATTCAAGCGAAATTTGGCGAAGAAAATAAAATGAGAAACGTCAAGATAATTAATAAATACTAGTGGCCTGCAGCTGCAAAAGTGCTGCTGAACAAAACATACAAAATGGTTTTCCATAAAGTAGCACGCACACTGCTCAAGAGCACTAGACACTGCAATACATTAACACTGTAATACATTAAATATTTTAACCAAGTCTTCACGAATCTGAAATAACATAGTTTGGCGTACACACATTTTTTACATACCAAGAATATGAAAAATATGCTGTTCTATTCCGCATTACGTGAATAGCAAATATTTAATGGTTTTTCTTGGAGCCTTGATGTCGTAGCTGTGTCGTAAGCAGTGAAGCATTGCGTATGAGAAGTCACCAGGTATGCACAATAGGGGGAATAATAATCAAATGTTTGCAATCTGAGTCCAAGTTGAGTGTTTCATTTTTCTTGTATTTTATCTGAGTTTCTGGATATCTAACGAAACTATAGACACTTCACAAGGCTGGTGGATGCATAGTTTTCTTTCAATTTCCGAGGGCATTGGAAATATGTAATTCAGAAAATTTGAGGGAATTGTTTCTTGGGTATTAATGCAATAGTTTATTTGGAAATATATGTTTGGAAAATTATTTAAGAAACATGGAAAAGGGCTTTAATAGACTTTCTAAGAACATAATTTGACCCTGGAGGAAACCATTGTAGGCATCTCAGTTTTTTTTGCTTAAAAAGACAATATTTCATGTGATATCGTAGAATTACGAGCTCTCAGAATTTTTGAAGATAGCATTTATTTTTCATTATAGACCGGTTTCACTGTAGTTACATTGTCGAAGGCTTTTACATCTTACTTTAATATATGAAAGTGTCTGTTTGTATTCCTTTCTTTTTACTTTCTAGCACTTTTTCTATTATTTTTTGCAGTATGGAATACATTGTCTTTAGTCGATCTCCCTTTTCTAAAACCATTCTCTTCTTCACCAATATTTTAAATATTTTACTCTATGCAGATGAAGCTTTAGCATTCCAGATAACAGAAGATGGTTTACAATATGCATTATTCCACTTAAATCATTTATTTAAAAAATACGATGTTGAAATATTGAAAGAAAAAACAAGATGATGGCATTTTTTGGAAAAAAACATTTAATATGATCAAAAATTATTTTGGTTAAAATAATTTAAGAGCAAGTTTCCAGTTTGAGCTGTTTAGGTTGCCAAGTCGATCAAGATACCAGAAAAGACATCAACATTAAAGTGGCAAGGTTCGAATGAATTTGTGTACTGAAGATTATAGACTAAAAATAAGATAAGGCAAAATACAAGAATAAAGTTGTAGGGGACTATGGCTCTTCCAACTCTTCTGTACGGCAGCGAAAGTTAGCTATCAACAAAAAGAACCTTAAGTGGAATACAAGTCGCTGAAATGAAGTTTTTGGTGAGACCACTAGGCTGCACGAAAGAAGATATATTCGTAACGAGAAGATTAGAGAAAACTAAATAGCGAGGGAATTGGAAGCAAATTAACTAACACCGAAACAACTGGCAACATACCCAAAGGATGGAAAATATAACACTACCTAAATTAACTTTACTCTTCTCAACCGCATGGAAGAAGAGACGTGGGCAGACCCAAAAAACGATGGAAGGAACTTGTCGGAACGTAATGAAGACGGAACAAGCCTAATCCATGAAGTGCAGAACAGCATTCTTTTTACACTTCAAGGTTGTAAGCCCTGAGGGAAGGGGTGAAATGATGACCATGACGATGATGATGATGATGATGATGAAATAGACATGGATACATAGACATACATTTTATTATTATTATTATTATTATTATTATTATTATTATTATTATTGCGTTCGGCGTACGTGTAGTTCGGAGCTTTGCATTAACAGGTTCGGAATCCATAGCAGTGTCGAAGCTTTGGCCTGAGCCAGGCCGCCCGGTAACACTGTGGTGTGGCGCTGTCGGCGACGGCGACGGCCGCAGCCACGCTGGCTCCCAGAGGCGGCAGCGACGTGTACGGCGATCCCGCCGTAGCGGCCTGCCGCGCGAATTAGCCGGTGATCGCTCAATTCAGCGCAACCTAGAACCACTTTCCGGCGTTGGCCCGCGCCGCGCGTGTCAAGGCCGCAACCGCTCTGGTCGGCCAATGGCCTGCACGCGTGATGATGGAATGTTGTGGATCTTCCAATGCAGCTTTTACTTTCTCGCATACTACTTACGTAATATAGAAAGTATTGTATTGCAGTGGCAACGGAAACGGTGATTTTTCGCCAGAATAACTCGTTTTGTGAGTCCCTGATACCTAAAAAGTGAAAACGTCTTGTCGCTGTATGTACTAAATAACTTCCTCTGACACGTCACGATCCTTGTTTCATGGGTTCCATGTTGCTGGAACCAAAAAATTGGTTTCCTGCAAAACGCCTGTCTGTCCTTCCGTCCGTCCGACTGTGCAGAATTGTCATCAAAATTGATATTTCCTGATCGATTTGACTAATGTCGATGGCCCTTGAATTTGAAACGGATATTACATGGATGGGTTCTTTTTGTGAATATTCAAGGACATTTTCAAAATTTTCTCAAAAATGGCTTCTAATTTTTTCTTAATTTTTTTTTCCAGAGAAATGTATGGCAACAAAATGGTAGAGAGCCGATTTTCGTTGAATTCTTTGAATTTTCGAAAATTGCAAAAGTCGAAAACTTTTTCGGTATCTACTTACAACCACAATATTGAAGAGATATATTTTTTCTTTCATAAAATTTGTTCTTCAAAATTAAATCTTAAATGAAATCACTTTAGCACAATCTCTATAGCGGGATCATATGAAAAGCTTCAAATTATATTTTTTCGTAACAAATTAGCAGTTAGTGCTAAAACATCACGTACTTTCTCGTCCGTATTTTCACGCAGAGAGAAAAAAAATATCTACATTCTTGACTGTTATTGTAGGAAGACGCCGAAAAAATTTAATTTATGCAATTTTCAAAAACTCAAACGAAAATGTGTTTAAACTATCTCTTAAACCTCCTTCACACTATCCAACAATAGAATTTAATAAAAAACGATGAGGCCATTTTTTTCTTAATTTAAAAATGTCCCAGGGGCTCGTGTTCAGTGCCCCCCCCTCCAAAAAAAATAATTAAAATGTCGGTTTCATGCGGCCACGACATCAGATCGATTGGGAAATATCAACGGTTCAGCCGCTAGCATTATTCACAAACGGACGGACAGACAGACGTTTTAGGGTCTTTCAATTTTTTTACAATTAAGGACCCACAAAACATGAATTCTGGCTGCACTACGTGTTAGAGGGTTTTTTCTTCTAAATTTAGCAACTGGCTGTAAACACTTTTTCGTCACCAGAGTTTTTTCCGCCGAAAATTCGCCGTTTTTTCGCGCAGCACTACAAGACTTTCTACTGCGTAAGCGGTAGAAAGCGGCAAATTTTGAGTTCTTTTGTGGTTGTAGTTGTAATTGTTGTTGAAAACTTCGCTACGTTAACTTTACGAACCTCTAAATTTGGAATTGAGAAAATCGAGTTCAAAGTTCACTGACTATAGAAAACGTCGTGGAAAACACTTTCCACTGCTAGAACGTTTTTATTAAACTACAGCTTTTTAAACAAAAACCTTTATATAAGTAGTGTGTACTTAATTTCCGTCTGGATGAAACATTGGGAAATTCCATGAACCTCATGATTCAAGAAACGTTGCAAAAAACGATTATGTTAAAATATTATGGTTATGAAAACAATATTACGAACATTTCGTCAAAAATACTTCTTGTAATAAACGTCTGGCTTTCTATGACGCAAATAGGTTTTTTTCAATACTTACGTTGATTGATAAACTGCAACTGTTCTCAAATGACTCAATAGTTCTCCGAAAATTTGAGATAATTTTGAAAAATCCCTAGCTCATCTGGGAGAAAAAACTAAAAAAGCTCGGCGGAAGTATAGCAGCTTTCCGAAAAATAAACGAACTGGTTGATTTGCACGTGTTGGGGTTGTGTGTGTTCACACGTGTTAGCATAGTCCTGGGACAGTCATGACTAATTTTGTTACGCAATCGCCATCTAAATGCCGAATTGTGGCGAGGCGTGCCTTTTTTGCGTTGTCGCCGTCAAATCGCAAGATTCCCCGAATGACTAAGCTTCACTTTCCGTGTCTACTGATGAGGTGGTTTGCGGTGCTTGTCGTAGGGTATTTTCCCTTAGCCCTAAAACATTCCAACTATGCTAATTTTCCCCCTTCCCATACTATAATACAGAGAAGAAAAACATTGCAATGACGTCACAAATTCAATTTCGAATTTGTTGCCATAAAATTTGGGTTCTTTTGGCGTGTTTTCTTATTAACACACGAACTCCAGAATTATGATCTGTTAGTGTTGTTCCATAGCTGGTAAAACTAGGTGAAGGAAATTCATTACAGTTTTTATCCATAATATTAGCATGTCTAAATGAATGGATGGAAGTATGTGTCAGCTTAACTCGGTCAGATTAGGATCTTTTGATTTCAGACTTTCTAAACTTGTCAGGAGAAAGATCTAGTCACACCCTTCCGGGAGTCATATTTTAATTTTTCGGGGTGTTCTTTGCATAAAGACCCTGATTTTCAAAATTTTCTAGAAAAAAAGGTGCACATTTTTCTTTAAATTTGTTGCTCGAATAGAGGAAAATGCATTTACAAATGTTTGGTAGTTATGATTTTCATTAAAACATGTTGATAATTTGAAAATTGCAAAAGTTCCAAGCATTTTTCGAATCCGCCGTATACCTCCAATATAGTTTTCTTTTTTATATTATGTCTCATTGAATTACCCACATTTAAATGATGTAATGTACATTTTTTAAAATATTAGTTATTGAGTAAATATGACAGAAGTAATATTTTCGCAAATATGTCTTAAATATTCAGTAAGGTGCAATGGGGTATGTGGAACCTACCGTTATGTTAGTGCTCAGGTGGATGCGACATGAACTAAACACATAAAGTACTGTTCGTAGTATCCTTATGGACAATCATTTTAGGATCCCTTTTTTTTAACTGAAATTACATATACGTATTTTTATTTATATAAGTGGATGTTGGTATGTTCGAGATCGATGAACACTGACACCATTTGACCGATCTTCATGATAATTGGCACACCTACGTGTTTTTTGTTGATTTTTTTTATGGGGAAGAATTTTATGTTGTTTATTTGTAACTCGACTAGGTGGCGCTGCAGCGTAAGATGGCGCTTCAGTTAAATGCAATACCAATCCATCTGGGCTTCTCTGTCGCTGGGCGTAGCCGTGTGACGCGCGTCGAGGTCAAGGACAGGAGCAGGCAGCGCAGTATGGAGAGATAAGTAACAGAGAGAAAAGAAGGGTGAAAGAGAGAGGGGGAAGAAAGATCAGGACGTCTGCTGAATTCTGCTGTCCTGTATATAAACATACATTCAGGTTAAAAAAAACACACCTGTGTGATCATCATGATATTAGTAACGGCTTCAGAAGAATAGATTCCCGTAGAATGTTTGAAGACAAGAAAGGTAATGTGCCTCTTTTGCGAACAGAGAATTCACTGCTGTTCTAACAGCTTTGCGGGCGAGGTCGGGCGCAAGTGATTTAATATTGCACCCCAGAACCGTCAATTTACAAATTGGCAATTTTCGTCGTTTGTAGTTTAAAAAAATCTTCGGCAATACTTACAAAAACTCCTCGACGCTTCGACCAACCCAATCGCAACCTACTGGACAAAGAAACTACTTGTAAAAGAAGAGAAGCCGTCAAAACACTGCGGTGCAGTAACGAGGCATTCCTGAGCAAAATGGCGTATAATATTTATTCATCGATTTGAAGAGATCGATTTGTGTTTTTTCACCTGAAATGACTCATCCTATATAGAATATCTCGGCGAGGAAGCAAGGGTGACACACGCTGTAAGAACATTCTGTTCCGTTGCGTTGACCGTGCGAAGCGCAAAAGACAACGATGCCACCACGACTGAAGCGAGCGCGAAATGGATTTCCACGAGAGTTGAGAAAAACGTCGAGTTCTTATCCCGTATCTGTCACAAGGAGTGGAATAGTGGATAGAAGAATATGCTCTGAAGTAATCGATGCTCGTGCAGTAACAAAGGAAACACCCCAATGACAATCCTCGTGACACCTTGTCCGCCCCGCAGGTGCAACGCAACGGAACAGAATGGGATCGCAGCGTCACCTCGGTTTCTTCGTGGTGGTCGAGGAATATTAATGATGGCGGGTGACGTAAAAACTCTACATTTCTCATAAATATTGTTGTGCAGCGTAAGACGATATGTATATTTATGAACTCGTCACTTAACGCACGATCTCATGGGCTAAAAAAAGATATAGAGGGTTCCATTAAAAATGGAAGTGTTATCGATATCTTTACAATAAAAAGTCTGTAGGATAGCATGTGCAGAATCTTGTGTCCCTCGCATATCCCTTTCAGTGAAAATCTTATCTCGTGTTTGTGGTATTGAAAGAATAAACTGTACATGCATTTTTATCACTATTTTTCTGTATTTCTATTTTTTAATGACAGTAAAATATTTAGGAGAAGATCTAAAACGGAATGACTTCCTTATGTGTTATGCGTTTTTTAACATTTTCTACTTGTTAAATGTTCTTGCCAAAAAATTGAAAGCAAGTTGTAAAACTTATTAAAGAAACATATGTGCGTCAGTGAAGCCAGGAAGTTGAAAGTTATCAATGGATATGCGGAAACGGAAAACTGCGAAGCATTGGGCATATTGGCACTATCAAAGGATAGTTTCTAAGGAAAAACCGCGAACTATGAAACCACAGGCTGTTGACTGCTGACGTATCGTGAGATACAACATCGACGTTGTGCGTAATATGATTTCTTAATTATTCGGAACTACGGAAAGGAAACATTGTTGTTACAAAATGGATTTGATTGTATTTGTGTTCTGTCGGATTTTCTTAATTACGTAAAGTGTTGCTCATTAATGTTTTGATATAGCATGCATAAATGCAAACATGTTTCCTTTATCAAGTGGAGGTTGATTATCACGACGCGTAACCAAATGAAGATTATTGAAATTAGCCTATACTCTCCAAGCCATTTGTGTCGATGGTTTAACATAAACTCAGTGGTATTTGTTAATAAGTGTACTATTATGAGTACTAAGGATCCAAGAAATACCAACCATATTTTTTTATAATTATTTAATATTTTCAATAATTATTGTGATGACCCGTTGACTAGCCACCACAAAGGAGGGTACCGTCACTCACGGAGTGCGTCGGTAAGTAGTGGATTTTAGGTTGTACACGCGAAATTTTTTTAGTGGGCGCCAAGCGTGTAACTTCCTTGCTATCCGGCTCCAGCATTGACGACCCCATGGGTGGACGCTGTGAGTCGAAGGAATGCATTATGCTTACTAATATACTATTTAAATGATTCGCAGTTGGAGTCTTTTTGCAAGTGTCGCCCATCTACGTGGCGGGAACTCGTTTATTAAAATAAAAAAGAACAACTTTTACAAATGTCCAATTGACCATTTCTAATTTATATTCTCCAGTTCAGAAATGCTACTTAGTTTTTTTGATGGAAATGATAAAAAAACGTGATGTTGGTGATAGTTTGGTCACCTCGTCTCGAAGGATTGCACGATCGTGGGCCGTTGCCAGGGCAGTTCCGTTTGTGACGTCACGGTGGAGTTCTGCTGCACATACAACGATATTAAATCCGGTTTCGACAGATGGCGATCGGTCGAATTGTTTGGGCCGGCAAGTGATGACCAATTCCAGACCAGACCGCGTCGCGTCGCGTCTGATCTTCCAAGTTATGCTGACATCAGTCCTCTCAACATCTCGTCACCAAGTTACGTCTGTGTCTCTCTAAAGGTCTACTCACATTGCAAAAATAAACATAAGCATTGCGTTAACATAAAAGGTAGGACAACGTCCATAAGCGGACTCGTTCACAATTGCGTTCGCATAAACATAACACGTAAGACGTTAACTTAAAAGCTTGCAAGCTTCAAGCTTCTGTGCTTATGCTTAAGTAAGACATACGAAATTCATCAATCACGGTACGGTAACAAAAAATCGAGAATCGAAATAGGAACGAAGTCGATAGACGAACTAACGCCATATGGTCCACGGACACAGTCGATACTTCGAAATAGATTCTCACATCCAACCAACAGTAAACTAGAATGTCTCACAGCCAAAAGAAACTCTTATTTTACTTACGTTAATGTTAGACATTGTGAATACGTCAGTCTGTCACGTATGTGAATGTTTACGTCTATGCGTTGTACTTACGTTTTCGTTTGCATTCTGAATGGGCCTTAGGCTCTTATCTCCAGTGTCTTTTCGTTCCTCTGCCTGTTGTTCTATTGTTTCTTATCGTCTCCCCTTTAGAAATCCTTTTGCTTCGTCACGTGTATGGTATTTTTAATTTAATTGATAGTTTCTTCTGGCTTCTCGAAGTTTCTACGTAATTCGTATGGATTCGTCCGAGGCACTCCCTTCTCTTATCGACCTATTTTTTCCGCGCGGCGCCGTGGGAAGGCGCTCTCGACTGCTTCGGTGCCCAATCCGACAATCGCCCGAGTCAAACACTGGGGCGGAGTGGTGGGAGGGGCTCCCTCCCGTCCTGAGGAGCGGCTCGCGGAGGCGACCCGGGGGAATCTGCCTTTGTGTGTATGTCCGTGAAGCCCTTTGTGGGGGCGGAGGGTGGTGAGGGACGGCTATCGTGGGCACTTGTGCGGGACGAATGGGCGGAGGGGAGTCCTCTGCCGAGGGGTTTTACTATGTGTGACCTGCGGATTCCGGAGCACACTGCGATGTACATCGCATTATCCAGTCATGACATGTTCCAGGAAACTTATCCCATCATCATTGAGTTTCATTCTGCACAGTACTGCGCATGATGGCGCCGTTTTAGTTTCTACGTGTTTAACACATGATACTTGGGGCTACTATGGAAGGGAATTAATATTTCCGAAATATGCCATGCATGGATGAATTGAAAATAATAAATACTCATTTATTCATCATCAATTTTTGTGATTATTTTTTTAATCCTTACTATTCATTGTGGAATATCACAATATCTCTGCTGCTACCACAGAATTGTACATTGTAGTAATGAACGAAATATTGGATAAAAAGAGAATAATTGCACAAGTGATATGTTTACGAAAACAAGGGCGAGTTGTTTACTTCCCACGAGTGCAATTATACCCCGTTGCCCCCGTGTTATCTTCAATATTGTTTCGTTTCCATGTAAGAATAATTTTAATGTTGAAAAATACCGGCATGCTTTTACCATTCGAGGCATATATTTGATGACGTCGTATTCGATGTAAACGTGGCGAACGTTCTGGACAAGACCTATTTTCGCTGGCCTTGCTTTGTGAACTTATGATCACTGCCGAGACTTAGAGAATTAGAAAACTGTATTAATATGAAAGATATTGATTAAATATTCTTCGAAGCCGCGAAAACCCATATGAGAGAGAATATCATATTTATAAATCTTGGAAAATGGAAAAGGAGTCACGTTTTATTCAAAGAGGTTTTGCTTCCATAATGCTTCTTAGAAAGGTACCATCAACTGACGTTTATATTTTTCACCTTTGTAATATACTTACAGCAAATGTGTTTTACATTTATGCATTCAATTTGTTCGTATTAAATATTTTACGGCGTTCCATTAGTGAGGTAGTGTCAGACCAACGTGATTTTGTAGCCGTACTTATCCATGCTAAAGACGTTTCATGTAAAAGATAATACTGATATTCCACATTAAAATAGCCAAGCATAGGTGGAATATCATTATCCAGTTTCAGTAATTGTAATTTAAAGATTAATAAGTCTAAGTAGTAGTAATAATTAAGTAGTCATAAATGTTTCAGATTGACATTTTACGTAAACTGTGATGTGCATTTGTTTGTTTTTGTCCTCGGCGTCTTAACTGTACGTTTTCTTTACCATTTTCGTAAGTTCTGATCGGTAGTTGTGGAGTTTTATTTCACGCGTGCAATTTTACTAGTAAAATACGTCATAAGTAAATAAAATGTTCAATGGAAATGGGGCCCGTATATTTATTAGTTCCTTCCACCTTTTGTTTAAGGTTTTACACGTCTTTATTATCGTACATAAAAATTGCTTTTTTTTCAGTCGTCATAATGAGAAAATGACCATGAAATTTGTTTCGTTGTGTTTCTTGAAATGTCTCACCATTGCTTCAAAGTAAAAAATCTGACAAAATAAAACAAAATGTTTTTTCGTTTTATTTTGTTTTTACAGCTGTATTCAAATGTGTGATTGTGTGTGTTGCAGTTACTGGATATGCTGAAATTCTACTCCAGATTTGAAATTAGTGACGAGACCGGAGATCCGCTCACAGATCATGACATGACGCAACTTCACTACTCGAAGATTACGTCGCTGCAGGTGAGCATATGCGCTAGCGCCCAAGTCTCGCTTAATTGATTGATTTGTTGATTGATTAATTATTTCGTATTTACGGGCGCATCCACTTCTATGGTCAGCTATCTCCCACCAGCGGGCCACCGCCCCTGTCAAGTCAAGCTCTAAGCTCCCGATGTGTGTGGAAGTGTAGTACGTGGAAGTGCGCAAGTAAGGGTTAGGAGAGGACAAGGAAGGGGAAGGAAACATCGCGTTGTTAGGGTTCTACCCTGACATTCGCCTGGTTTTGATAGGAGAAACCACAGAAAACTCCGATCAGAGTAGCTGGCCGTTACAATTCTCTTGCAGACAGCTATCCAGCTGTCGAAAATCCTTCCACCATCGGGGCTCGAACCCCAGAACCTCAGATGTCCTGCAGTGAAGTCTCGCTCAAGCCTCGACGTAGCATTACTTATTTTATTTCTCTTAACATGTATATTATGATTCTGTGTCACTATGTTAATTCTGTAATGCCGAAAATCGAATTTGTGCTAGGATACCAAAAAAGATCGATTTGGCTGCTAGAATCCTAGAGGCCTTTATTGGGAAACTGAAAATGTGAATCTGTTGTTTATTTGAATGGTGAAATTCAAATATTCCCCGTATCGACCTGGCCCATCTCAAGACCCTGAGAATTTGAAACGCAAGACATTTTCAAGATTTTTTAAAACATGACTCCAAATGTTAAAATTTTTGTTTGTATGTACGAAAATGCACATATAAATATAGTGCAGGTGTCATTATCGTTAAAAAACCTCTGATGTTTTGAAAATTGAAAAAGTTCACCTTTTCCTCGATCCTGCCTTTCACCTTCTTTATTGAAGCTAGAGATTTATTTCTTTATGTAATATGTTCTTCAATATTAGATCATAAATAGATCATTTCTCGTACAGTTTTTTCAAACGATTAGTAGTTTTCGAGTAATTTTTCAGTCAAATAGTGACCAATTTCCAAAATTATCAAACAAGATTTTCTCGTAGTTTTCGAAATTTTTCTTCAAACTTATTATACGGGTAGAGAATAGGGTTATTAATTCATTACATTCAAGACATCAATGCTATTTTGATTAAGCTTTTTATTGTTCTAACATTACATATTTGTGAATTTTCTGAAATCTCGCCTTGATTTACATTACAGGTGTATTTTACAATTTAATGCATTTCTCAACACAAGGGCTTCAAATGACCTCTTTAGGTGATTCCCAAAATCTTAAAAGTATGCGAGAGTAAATATTTTATTTTCTGGAGGACAATAAGAGGATCCGTTACAATAGTATCTGATAAGTCGTAACCTTTTAAAGCGGAGGCCGAAATTTGATTTCCAAGAACAGCAAATTTTTTCCTTATGTTTGTGACTTAAAAAAATAAAGCGCAGCACTCTGATACGCATAGTAAGAGAAAGTATGTGCTGTTCGTACACCTTTAGTTCTGATTTCTTCTGGTGAGTGCCAGGGATATAACAGCCCAGAAGGATGCTTCTCAAACACTAACAATTCTGATTCTTAGATGGGATGCTTTTCGCTTCGTGAGGCCATTAGAAGTTCAGATTTACTTCCGGAAGGTGTACTATTATAAATATTCAAATATTAGAGTAACTTACCAAGGTGCATGCTGTGGGGAAAGCCAAGTGTATTTTAATATTATCTTAATCTCCTCATATATTCTTGAGGTAATTCTCGTTCATAAAGAAGTTATTCGTCATGATTTAGATTTAGTCAAAGTGAGCTTCACAAACAATTGAAGGGATAGATGTTGAAAAAAGAAGTTTCAGCTGTACTCAAATCATAGTTAAAGTAATGTCTAGGTATCTCCTGGCAATAAATATTTGGAAATGACTGATTAGAACAACACCGGGCTCTCTCCCCCTCCTCCTCCTACACTTCTCTGAACATAACACATTTATTATTTTTATGTAATGTCTTCTCAAGATGTTATTTTGGTGTTATTACTCTAGAAACTCAAACCTTGGACCTCTCATTTCTCTGTCTGTGGAGTTTCAGTTGCAGACAAAACAAACCTTAGATGTTGTCCTGTTGTTGATCTTGTTTCCAAAAACCAAAGACTTATACTACTGTTGACTTCCCGTAAACCTTTCCCTTTTTAATTCCACCAAAAATGACTTGCGTTTGTGTTATAAAACACCACAATTATATTCACCACAATAATTTGGTAGTAAAAAATGATAGAAAGATCATGATTGTACATAAAAAAATGTTTCTATGTGCAGAAAGCAGCATATGCAAAGTTTCCTGACCTCCGTGGCTTCTCTTTAGCAAATGTTGCCAGTGTGGATACTCGGGAAGCCTTGCTGAAACATTTTGGCCCTCTCAGGTAGTGTATATGTTACAGTGTGTTTTGCTCCACATTTGCCACATTATCAACCATTGTGGTTTTTTTGTTTAACATTTCATCTTTACCAGTTTCCTAGCACCTAATATAGAATACAAACAGTTAATGAATTTGGGGGGGGGGGGGATCCTTCACTTTCCTACTATTCTATATAACGTGATGTGTTTAATGTGTTGTGTTTTAGCAAAAGTTTCTTAAATTTTTTTATTGGCACCCCACACTATTATCAGCCTTTTTGCTTATCAACAGAACTAATTCATAGAAAAAATTGAATTTTAATTTTTGTTTTGTATATTTAAAAATATAACATTTTTATCTAGTTTCTGAAACAAACTTTTTAGGTTTGTAATTTCATTTGGTTGTTTTTTATTGTGCAGTGAGGAGAAACTGCGAGCAATTGCTTCCTACCTAAACCTTGTTGCTCCTGCCAATGCCAAAGAAGTACCTGATTGGCAACGATTGGACAGAGACTTTCTTCTGGAATTGCTGGTATACCCCATTTTTTTATTGCATTATGATTGTTAGTACATTTTACATTGTATATTATTTCATGGTGAATTTCATATTTAGGTTTCAAGGCATGAAAGGAGAGCATCTCAACTTGAAGCTTTGAATGAAATGCCCCTTTACCCTACAGAAGACATCATTTGGAATGAGAACATTGTACCAACTGAATACTTTTCAGGAGAAGGATGTCTTGCCCTTCCAAAACTAAACCTTCAATTCCTCACTTTGCATGACTACCTTCTGAGAAACTTCAACCTTTTTCGTCTAGAATCTACTTGTAAGAACATATGATTTTTACTACATTTTATTCCTTCTGCTCAAATACATTGTCTTTATTTCTGATATAATTGTAACTTTTTTTAAGATGAAATCCGTCAGGATATTGAAGATGCTATTAGCAGATTAAGTCCATGGTAAGTTGTTTTTTTTCTGTAGAGTATTGATAATGTCTCCATAGATTATTTCTGTTGCTTATGCCTATTTGAAAAAATATTGTGCAGGAGAGCCGAGGATGGCAGTACCTACTTTGGAGGATGGGCACGGATGGCTCAGCCAATTGTAAATTTTGCTGTTGTAGAAGTTGCTAAACCCAATATTGGTAATTACTGTTAAAATTATAAGTGATTAGTATTTACATAAGAATCATTGGAATATTCTTAAATCTGTATTAATAATGCAGGTGAAAAGCGGCCCTCAAGAGTTCGAGCAGATGTTTCTGTAAATCTGAGTGTCAGAAATGAAATTAAAAATGAATGGGAAAACCTCAGGAAACATGATGTTTGTTTCCTTGTTACTGTTCGACCTACTCAAACAATAGGTGAGACAAACAAAGACTACCTTCTATTTATATTGAGTAAGGAAGAAGTCCCCTGAAACCCCATGAGGGTGCTTCTGGTGGATTAGGAATAACTCTCCAGGCAAAAAGATTTATGACCAAAAAAAATCAAAGAACACAGTTTATGGTGTTTGAGAAACAGCAGGCACAATGCAATTTGCAACACAAGTAACACTGCGACACAATCTCAGAAATGAAGCATTGTTCACCCATAAAATCACGTTTTCATGGTCCTAAAGGAACACAACGTATGTTTCTTGTGTTGACAAACTACACCGTGAAACATTTTTGGATGTTCTTTTACATTATCTCACTTTGTAGCATAGGTTAATAGAAATGTTTGAAATTGGAATCCAAAATGAAGCTATTTACACTTTTAAAACAATTTGATTTTATTTATTGTTGATGTAGTATTATTTATTCCAATTAAAGCAGGAGGGAATTGTACCTGCATTTTAAAATTTCTATTTTTTTATGCCCCAGGTACGAAGTACAATCATAGAGATCCTTTTGTTCCTCAAGTTGGGTTGACATATGTAAGGGGTTGTGAGATTGAGGGCATGCTGGATCAAAATGGTAGAGTAATAGAAGAGGGTCCAGAGCCTAAACCTCAACTGCCAGGGGAGAAAAGAACCTTCCGAGTGTGGTTGGACTGTAATCAATATCGCATTGACATGGATCAAGCAAGCCAAGGGAAGGAGGTATGTAATTTTTTTGCTTTTCTTCTACACTCCACTATAGTCAGTTTCTAACTTAGATAATAGTTCCCTTATGAAACAATAAAAAACTGAACTTATTTTTAACTATCAATCTTCAAACTAGCTTCTTAATATTTTTTTAAAATGTTCCACAAATTACCTATCTGACTAATAATTAATAGAATGTTTATTTGTGTAATATTTTAGTTCCTAAGTGTGAGAATATTGATTTTTGATTGGAAGGGTTTAAATAATATATTTTTTGAAGATAAACGTGAATTACTTGTTTCTTATTGTTGGTATGGGCAATGTTTAGGATGTGTATGAGACTTTCAACATATTAATGAGAAGGAAACCCAAGGAAAACAATTTTAAAGCTGTACTTGAAACTATTCGTGAACTTATGAATACAGAGTGTGTGGTACCTGACTGGCTTCATGACATTATTCTGGGTTATGGAGATCCAGGAGCTGCTCATTACTCTAGGTATAATTTATTTCTCTTATGAGTTTTATGACTTCACTGTTAACAGATATAGGTAAATTTTATTTTAAAAAATGTTGAATTTCAAACATTATTATTATTATTATTATTATTATTATTATTATTATTATTATTATTATTATTATTATTTTTATTATTATTATTATTATTATTATTGTTGTTGTTATTGTTATTATTATTATTGTTGTTGTTATTATTATTATTATTATTGTTATTATTATTATTGAAAATACAAAATCGATAATAAAATCTAACCATGTCTGTTTGGTAGAATGCCAAATGAAATTGCTACTATGGATTTCAATGACACTTTCCTTGACATGGATCATTTAAGAGCAAGCTTTCCTGAACATCAAATAAAAGTGAAAACAGATGATCCTCGGAAACTTGTGCCTCCATTTAGGTAAGAATATTATGTCCATACTGACTTAAGTACTATATATATAGTTCTTTCATTTCAAATACTTTGCTATTTTGTAAGATGTATATAAAATCTATTGCAATAATACACTACCAATTGATTATAGACTGACTTTCGAGGATGTATTAAGCAAGAAAAGAGCAGCGGAAAGTGATGAAATGAAAGAAGCTAAAAAAATTATCACTGTAGAACCTCATGTTATACCAAGTCGAGGTCCTTACTTGTTCAATGAACCAAAAAGGTAATATTTTTTTCTTTTATTTATTTATTTATTTATTTATTTATTTATTAATGGGACATGCTCTTAGAATTACAAATAATTATTCAAAGTAAATGTGTCACAGAAGTTAGAAGCCAAGATGCAAAAATAAATAATAGAAAGAAGAAATTACTAAAAGAATATAAAATGCACACAACTGCTTCTCAGAAAGTATAAGTAAATTACATATAGCTATAGACTAAGGAGGTATATATCATGTCTATGTTATATTAGTGGTAAATATAGTAATTTATAGAATTAATAAAGAGAGTAAAGAAGTTTAGACAACTATACAATTTTTTAATGTTAGCATAAAAAACAAAAAACAATCCTTTCAGCATAATAATTGGTGGTTCTAGGCAGACTGTTAAAGGTATCATAACGATAATATAAATATACTTCTCAAATAAATATTATTTAGGATATTCTTTAATTAAGTATCTTTTTTTTTAGGAATTCTATTCCATTTACACCAACTCAAGTAGAAGCAATTCGAGCTGGAATGCAACCAGGACTTACTCTGGTGGTTGGACCTCCTGGAACTGGAAAAACAGATGTTGCTGTCCAGATTATTGCAAATTTGTATCATAATTTTCCTGCCCAGCGCACTTTGATTGTCACTCATTCTAACCAGGCATTGAATCAATTGTTTGAAAAGATCATGGCTTTAGATATTGATGAACGACATCTTCTACGTTTGGGTCATGGTGAAGAGGCTTTGGAAACAGAAAAAGACTTTAGCCGATATGGGCGAGTTAATTATGTTCTTGCTAAGAGATTAGATCTTCTCACAGAAGTTCAGCGACTACAGGAAAGTCTAGAAGTAGCTGGAGATGTTGCATATACTTGTGAGACTGCTGGTCATTTCTTTTTATACCAAATTTTAGCACGGTGGGAAAGATTCTTAAGCAGAGTTCGGCCATCCTCTGGAAAGGTGTGTATCACTATATGTGCCACATATAAGAATCAATTTAATGAATAAATAACTTAAAGTAACATTATTTTGTTTCAGTTAGTAGCAGTAAAAACTATCAAAGATGAATTTCCTTTTCATCGATTTTTTGATAATGCTCCCAAGCCTTTGTTCAAGTGTCGAACATATGAAGAAGATATGGAAATTGCTGAAGGCTGCTTTCGATACATAGAAAAAATTTTTACCCAGCTTGAAGAATTCCGTGCTTTTGAACTTTTAAGAAGTGGTTTAGATCGTTCTAAATATTTGTTGGTGAAAGAAGCAAAAGTTATTGCAATGACTTGTACTCATGCTGCTCTTAAGAGACGAGAGCTCGTTGACTTGGGTATTGTTTTAACTAGTGCAAAATATATTTAAATCATGTAAAGTTATCAGCTGTCACTAAATCTAAATTTTTGCAGGTTTTAAATATGATAATATTTTGATGGAAGAATCAGCCCAAATTTTGGAGATAGAAACTTTTATTCCTCTTCTCCTTCAAAATCCACAAGATGGTTACAGTAGGCTAAAACGCTGGATAATGATTGGTGATCATCATCAGTTGCCTCCAGTTATTAAGAATATGGCTTTTCAGAAGTATTCCAACATGGAACAATCCCTTTTCACAAGGATAGTGCGATTAGGAGTGCCAACTGTAGATTTGGATGGGCAGGGTCGTGCACGACCAAGGTTAGTTGCTTTGTTTTTGTCCAAGATTTTCTGTGAGGAGAGGTCCAATCAGAATCGTCTTTAGAAATGTTGAGAAATTAAAATTATTAAATGTATTGTCATTGATCATATAGTGTTTCTTTACTTCTGGAAAGCCTCAATAGCAATTTCATGTCAACTTTATTCTTTCATTTAATTTTGTTTTCAAATATGTTGTTCAATTTGTTAATTTTACAATATTTCATACTACTGTTGTTGATAACTCATTTTGTTAATTATCAAAATTTAAAATTTATTACAGTATTTGTAATTTGTATAATTGGCGGTACAAGAAACTGGGAAATTTGGCTCATGTAGAAAACTGGCCTGAATACAGAGTTGCCAATCCTGGATTCTGGTATGATTTCCAACTCGTGAATGTAGAAGATTTCAACGGAGTAGGGGAGTCAGAACCTAGTCCATACTTTTATCAGGTCAGTCTAATTGTATTCAACTTTTCAGAAGGTACTACAATTGAACTTGGAAAGTAGTTTTTAACAGGACATAATTATTTTCAGTTTTGTATGTAATGTTTTCTGAAATCATGTTTCTTTCTAAAGTAGTAATATGATTCTGTTTTTTTAGAATTTAGCTGAAGCTGAATACTGTGTGGCTGTCTTCATGTACATGAGATTGTTGGGCTACCCTGCTCAGAAGATATCTATTCTCACTACTTACAATGGTCAGAAACATCTAATAAGAGATGTAATCAACATTCGATGCTCCAACAACCCTTTGATAGGGCGCCCTCACAAAGTAACCACTGTGGACAAGTATCAAGGTCAACAGAATGATTACATTTTATTGTCATTAGTACGAACCAAAGCTGTGGGGCATCTTCGTGATGTTAGAAGACTTGTGGTGGCAATGTCTCGTGCACGACTGGGTCTCTATGTTTTTGCACGAGTTTCTTTGTTCAAGAATTGTTTTGAACTGACTCCTGCTTTTAGTCAGGTATTTAATTGTTGTTTTGTGGTGGTGTTATTGTTGTATGTGTTTTTGTTTGTTTTTCTTCAAATATAAAAGCTTTGCTTTTTTTTGCTTTCAATATAAAACAGAAAAGGTTGCTGTTTTATTAAGAAAGTTTTTGTGCATCATTTAGCTGATAGCCATTTACAATTTATTAATATAAACAGTAATGATCATTTTCATTTAATTTCTGTTCTGTTTTGTTTTATCACAAAAGAAAACTTTGGAGAGCATATCAAAAACTGATTTTATGTAAATAATTTCAATATGGAACGTTTCAGTTCTTGAGAGTTCAATTCTCTTGTTATCAAAAATAATTTGCCTACAGGGAAACCATATAGAATCGATATTTAAAAGAGATTCATTATAAAAAAGCTAATAATTCCATGATATTGAGGGTATTGCCAAACATTTTAGTGGTCAGTGTTTGTTTAAAATTTGTTTTCTTCTTGATGAAAAAGCAAAAAGTTCCAAAATGCATGCTGCAAATAAATTGGAATTTTTATATAATGCAAATTGCACTCGAACAAAAGGGTCAATATTGAAATGTTCTGTTGGATATTCTATTAATTATAAACTAATTATTGTTTACAGTATTACAAAATATATATTCAGCTGAATAATTAATGAATTATGTGAAATTAGTGTAGTGTATGGACTAGAATGAAATAGGTTAAATGAACCCTTTGATTATCTTTCAGTTGATGATGAGGCCTTTGAAATTGCATTTGGCTCCTCATGAAACTTACCCCAGCCAGAGACCTAATGACAACTTACCTCAAGGGACACCTCAAGAAGTAGAGGACATGCCCCAAATGGCAGCATTTGTCTATGACTTCTATATTGAGAAAGTACAGGCAATGAAAGCGGCTTTCTATGTAAGTGTATTTTATTGTGTTCTTTGGAATATTCCAGTTTTATTTTACTATAAAAATCTTTCTATATCAAAAACATTTAAATTGGGATGTGGATCAAGATACACATTATTGAAAAAAAAAAATTGTTTAATTCAGTGTTCTCAGGTTAATTTATTATTAAATGATTCATGTTCTTGGACAATTTGGGGGGGAAAAATAATTTTTTCTAATCTTTTTTAAATGAGTGTGGAAAAAATATAAATTTTATTTAGCTATTTATGTGCCACCTTAGAATTATTCAAAATCATGTTTTTCTCAGTTCTCAAAAAAATTAAAAAATTCTTAATTCTAAAAAAGTGTTCTCTTCTCTTTCTACCATGCATAATATGTAATGTTGAACAGCCATTCACCACCTTGTGTAGGGTAGAAACCTGATTAAAATGAACAATGACTCGGAGGATTATGTATGTAAACAGAATACTGATTTCAGAAAAGGGGAAAGAGGAAAAATAACATAGTAAAGGTATAAAAAAAATTAAAAAGGGAAAACTAGATAAACAGTTTTTTTCTTCATGTATTTAAAAAACACCATGTATTTAAAAAACACTTTTGTTTGTTAAAAATATGTTATCAATTAGTATGGTTTTTATTCAAATATTTTGTTTCATTTTAAGAAACTATTTTCATAGATATGAAAATATTGATCATTAAAAAGGTCAGTTTCAATTATTTAATTATTAATTTATATCACCTCTTCATTATTAATAATAAATAATATTATTATCTTATTTCTCTTCTCCTCTCCCTCTGATGATTGACTGCACTTCATTCAAATTTTTAGTACTCTTTGTGTTCAACGTAATTTATTCTTTCCTTCACCAGGGCGCCCAAAAGATGTGGCAGAAACCAGGAACACACAAAGGCTCAAGCCCACAGCATTTTGTCTCTCATCATCCTGGAGGAGATCGTGACACAGATAGTGAAGAAGAAGAAGAGCGTGTTCGGGATGCAAAATCTGAACAGATCAAACAGGAAACTGAAGATATGTCATCTGATTATCAGATAGCTACAAGTGAAACACAGCCACCAGTGGATGAACAAATGGCCAGTGAAGTGGAAATGGAGTCAGAAGAAACCCAGGAATCTGTAGAAGTTTCCACTGAGAAAGCAATGTACCCAGAAAATAAAAAGGCCGAACCTTCCAAGCAAATGGCCACTATTATCAATGAGGTACCAGAACAAAATTTTGAGAATGCAGATGTGCAATCTCAGACACAAGCAAATGATGAAACTAGTGATGATGGTGATGATGGTGATGATTAAAGTTACATGGGAATTGAAATATCAGTAATTTAGATCATCCAATCTTCCATTTTCCTGCATTTTATTGTTGTAAAAATGATTTTATATTCAAAAGATGACAAGATTTTCTAATATTTTTTTATAAATGGCTTTTCTCCTGGTAATTTGTTTATTGACTTACTTTTGATGAAAGTCATTGTACATTTCTCATTTCTATTCAAGTGTGTTTGTTAATGACTTTTTATTGCTTCTTTGTAGCTTGTAAAATATGTTATTTGTGTAATATTTATAATGATGATGTATTGTGTTCACTATTGAATGACTTATTTTACATAAATTCATAATTTCAAATAAGTGTTGGTTTTTAAAGCCTCAGGATGAAAGTTTAATACCATTTTTAGATTACTTGTGAAAAAGAAATCACTTATTACATGTAGTGTTTCAGCTGTCAATGAGTACAAAGTGTTCAATTTTTTGAAGTTCTTGTCATGATTCAAAAGAAAAAGGAAGTTGTATTACAGTTTGATGTAACTACTTTTGAATGGGTCACCACTTTTAAATGAGTTTTCAAATTTGATAAAAATGAGATGTGATATATTTCGTAAGTTCAGTAAAATCACTGTTTAATATGTATCAATTGAAGAGTAATTAATAAAAAATTAATCATTGATCTTTGTCTTTGTGATGTTATAAATTTACAATCCAGATTGATACTTGTATATGCTGCTTTGTATTATGCCACTAAATACAGAACTGGGAGAAATGTTGTAGATAATCTGATTTCATTAAAATCCTTAAAAAATTTATTGGAGTTAATTTGATGGTTAGAGATTTTTTGAATGAAGAATTTATTAAATATTGATTAAATTATTAATGTTTGTGTTCTCTCTCAAATAACAAATCATATATATGAAAATGTAATAGAAGTTTCATCAGACAAAAAAACTCTAAAGCCACAAATTATTAGATAAAAGTAATATTTCTACATGCAAAGAATACTGTCGTTGAAGCCATTTCAAATTATGGGTCTGAACATGCAAATGAAAATTTTTGGATTAGTACAGTTAACCACTTTAATATAATTTTTTTATAGTGACAGCAAACCAATTGAAAAATAGTAAGGCACACCAAAAAAGTACCCAAACTCTTGCACTATATTGTAGAAAACAGGTGTAAATGTGTGACTTTTTGAAGAAAACTGGAACTTTTAAAGTTGGGTACTACCAATTTGTGAAGTTATACCGAGTCCTCTTGTACCGAAAACGTGTTTTTTTCAAAACGTCTGTCTATGAACACCATTAGCACCTAAAGCACCTATATTGTGAGCAAAATGTTCAATTTTTAAAAAATGCAAGATTTTCTGACAAACAGCTCTAAATTCTTTGTTTACACTTTTGATAGATATAGTGCTAAATGTACTCTGTAAGATGACATGAACACCAAATTGCTATATTCTTTTGTTTTTTAAAAAATAACAAGCATTATTTTTATTTTTTTTATTTTACTTGTCTCTCACGTCGGTAATATTTATATTAGCGGTAATTTGTTCACATTACTGTATTTATGAGTACTTGTGCTTTAAATAATGTAATTTAAAGTTTCTCGAAAACTCAACAGTTTTCTGTGACAACTAGCTCAAAATTCCGCATTTTCTGAAACCCTCACGTGCCATTTTTTCATAAACGGCTCCAATTTTATTTTCTTCATACTTTTCGAACGAATAGTACCAATTGCATGCTATAATTTGACGTAAAGTTCATTTTGGGGTATTTCTTTGTTTTTTCAAAAATTCCAAAAATGTAAGTTTTTTGGAGGATATCTCATGCCGTTAATATGCACATTTCCAGCTATTTGAAAAACAAAACCTAAAAAAAAGCACTATTATTTTTATGAGTTAAAATGCCTCAAATGAAGTTTTTCGAAAACTACTTTTTTTTTTTAATAGCTTCAAATTTCGAATTTACAGTAGCGTTTCAACACCATTTTCTTAAAAACGGCTCCAAATTTTTCAAAGAAAATTTCTATTTAAGACGAAGTTTTAATGTTCTTTAATATTCTTTAAAACATTTCCGTTCTACAATTAGGAAACCCAAAAATTAAGAAAATTTCAAACTTTGGGCGGCGATAGATGGTAGCTGTCAAGAGACTGGGAAGTCCGAATAGCTTGCAGAAACCGAAGTTAATAGGAAACTAAAGGGAAAGTCTGTGCCATTCTGTAGCCCCACTAATTTGTTTCTGGAACGAGCGCTTTTGTGAGGGCCCAGCATAAATACAAGCTTTAAACTTTCAGAACTCTTTAATCGTAGTTTCAGTTACACGAATGCGTATTTTTTACGAAATTCCAGGATTGCCCGTCTAGTTGTATCCATTTCCTTTGCCCACATCCTGCCATATCCACTGCTTATCCCACCACTTCTACGTTGATGATGATACATCCTTCGACCATCAGATGGCATTAGTTTCTCTGGTTACGCCAGGTGTGTCGGTAAAGTAGTGGGCTGTTAAATTCACCGGTGAACGTTTCGCTGTGGTGTAACGCGACTGGTGATGTGTCGTGCGAGATGCTGTGTTGGCAGGAAAAGAATATTGGAATCATAAAATTATGCCGAAGAAATGTTTTGAAAATCAAGAAGTAAGTCGCCCGTTGTTATGTAAATTATAACACTTCTAATGTTGAAGTCATAACCTCTAGGTACTTAAACAAAACCTACTATTGAACGAGAAGATCTTGACGATGTAATTTAAACGTTCCATATTTTTGTGTTGTAATTAGCGTATTGGTTACTTCTGATGCTTTTGTCTGATTGATATTTTCAGGTTTTGAGTATCCTTGTGAGCAGACAAAAGAAAAACATTCATGTCTGGAGAATAAGAAATAGCTGCCAGGCAGGTTATACTCTGCCATGAAGAATCACAATCATTTGAACTCAGTTAATATTGGTGAGAACATTACAAATTCATTAAAACATCAAGATTTAAGTGATCGGCAAGAATTATGTGACACTGGTGCTGATGAAAGTAGTGGGAAAATTTACCACTCAAGTGACAGGGTAAAGGACAGGATCAGAAGAATGGATGATATTTTACCTATAGAGACTAAGGAGGGACTTTTGAATTGCAGAGCCATGTTCTTTCTTATTCTGTGGTATTTCTTCAGTGGTTGTACATTGTTCCTCAACAAATACATTCTTTCCTACATGAAAGGTGATCCAACTGTGTTAGGTAATGTCGACTTCAACCTTCAAATGAAGTGATCTTTAAAATGAAAAGTAACACTTATTTTATAAGGGCCTTATTTTTGGTGTGTGTCAAACAGATTTTTGTGTAACTTGTAGGTACATGTCAGATGTTAATGACCACAACATGTGGTTTCATTCAAATGTATTTTCCTTGTGGAATGTACAAGCCTACGCAGAGGTTAGCAAGACCTCCAGGATTTTACAGGCACATGATGCTAGTGGGATGCACAAGGTAAAATAAATGCCACAACAATGATATATGTTTTAAAGTGCATATTTGACTATAAGAACAACAATTTGTTGCAGATTTATAACCGTCATTTTAGGTTTGGTAGCACTGAATTACGTAGCAGTAAGTTTCACTGAGACTATCAAGAGTTCTGCACCACTTTTTACAGTCCTAATTTCAAGATATATTTTAGGTAGGTTATTATTTAATGTGTTCTTATGAAATGTGATTTTAACAAATATTGTATTACAGAAAAATTTATATAAATGAATATATCTGCTTCCCCAAAATATTGCTTAAAAAGTAACACATTGCCTCTTTCTATCAGGAGAATCAACTGGCCTGTATGTTAATTTATCTCTCATTCCTGTCATGAGTGGGTTGGCACTATGTTCAGCCAACGAATTGAGTTTTGATGCTCGAGGATTTGTTGCTGCAATGGCTACTAATCTCACTGAGTGGTAAGTAAGAGGATGGTATATTGTGTTTGTTGCAAGTTTAATTCACAGTATCACTATTTCGTGCAGCTGAAAATTAATATCAATGTACAATTGATGAAACTAATAACTGTTAATTTGTGATTCATTTGATTTCAAGGAAATAACTTATAAAGTATACAGGTAACTTATCAAATTTAGGTATAAGCAAAAAAGAAAAAAAATACCAACAATATCAATTTGAAAGTTTCATTTGAGATACTTGAAAAGTTTGTCTCTTAGTTTACTAATAAATAGTTCATATGTTTAAAAACACTCATTTGCTTTTGGGCAAGAAAAATTGAGAACATTTAAAGTGAAATATTCATAGAAACTGTAATATTCTCTGCATTACTTTGTCATGCCCTAATCTAAATCTCTGCCCTTCTGTTCAAGAATTTTTCATTTTGAACAATAACTAAAAGCAAGAGCATGTCCAACAGTTCATGTACATGCAGCATGTGAAACAGTCCAAGCCAACAGTTTGGTAGAGTAGTAAATGTATTTAATTCATGACTGAGCTCAGGGGAACAAAATAGTAGCTGCTGATTTACTGGATTGTAAAAGGAGCCAGAAGAATCTCTGAAATTATCAAATAAGAGAAAATCTTGACTGTTCCCCTTGTAGTGTTGGTTTGGTGTAGTAGCTTCTGAATGTGTGTTGTTGTGGTCGCTCTTTCTTGTTTTCCCCCCCTTTTTTTCTTTTAAAAAATTTCACTAAGCAGTAAATGAACAGTAATTTATTCTTCTAGTTCTGTTTCTTACATTTTTACATATTTATTTATTTACAATGTATCTACTGTTCTTGATTTTATTCACAATATTTTGTTTTCAGCTTGCAAAACGTGTATTCCAAGATGCTCATTAGTGGCGACAAATTTAAATATACGTAAGTGATACACTTGTGTTATAATTGTGTACTTAATCTTTGAATAATTTGATTGCTATTCTTTTGAAGAAAATGCACATTACAGTACTCATTAATTTAATTTTGGATTTTATTTTTGCAGACCTGCTGAACTTCAATTCTATACTAGTATTGCCTCGGTAGTTGTACAGATTCCAGCCTCCCTTTTTTTAGTGGACTTATCTGGTATTCAGAAAACAACAGACATTACTCTTTTTTGTGCATTTATTCTTAATGGCATTTTCTTCCATTTTCAAAGCATAACTGCTTATGTGTTAATGGATTATATTAGTCCAGTAACACACAGGTAAGAAATACATTAATAATACATTGAGTTTCATGTGATATTTTTGGATGATACTCCCATCTCTTGTATTTTGTAATGTAATTAGTAAATGTTATGTTTTGTTTCTAGTGTTGCCAACACAGCTAAAAGAGCATTTTTAATATGGTTGTCTGTTTTAATGTTTGGGAATCCAGTTACATTACTGAGTGGATTGGGAACTTGTATAGTCATTATTGGTGTTTTGCTCTATAACAAGGCGCAAGAATATGACAGGCTCAATCGAAATAAGGTTGGTGAGAAAAAATCTACTTCAAGGCTCTCCTGAATAATGTACTGATACTGTGAAATAATTTTTAGTGAACTGGTTTGAAATATATTTAAAGAGAAGAGATTTGTAAATATGTATATTGATTAAAAAATTCAAGTGAATTGCAGGTTATTTGAGAAACTACAAGAATTATTTTGTAATGATTTTTAAGCATTTATTGAGCATTATAATGAACTTTGATATATTCTTTAGTATTGAAATAGTATGATTGTGTCTAGTAGAACATGTCTACATTTTTTTCCTATTATTACTGTTAATTTTGTCCCTCTATACATTAATTTAATTCAGCAATCAAAGATTTTAATTTTGATATGTATGATACATTTCACATCCAGAGCATAAAATACAATTTTATATTCACAATAGGGTGATTGAGAAATATTGCTACATATACCAGCTTTTATATTGATTTTGTAACCAAGAAATCTTCAATTTTTATATTATTTTCTGAGAATTTCATAAATTCTTTATGCAGTAGTGCTCGGGATACTAATACACAACCCGTTTTGATAGAATAGATTGTGATGTCATTGTGATTCTCAAGTGAAATATTCTATGTAAATTGTGCAAATTATGGCGCAGATAAGCTTGTTCCATGAACAAAATATTTATTTCATGTGCTAGAGTTAATTATTGAAAATAAGTCTTCCTAAAGCAAATTCAGAATTTCGTAGTTTACTCCACTTTTCTGTTATAGTGATTCTGCCTGTTTTGCACTTTTCCATCCCTGTGGATTTTACGGCATCACTTACGTGAAGTTCTTGCAAGTTGAAGAAATGCCGTAGAACCTACTTGCACTGCGTTATTTTTTTAGTGCTGAATTTTGTTTCCTATTGTTAAACATTTCCATTCCTCACATTTTAGTTTTTTGCAAGTGTGTATAGTAAGTTATTGACTCAGTCTGTGATTATGTAGAAATTCATTGTTTTTATAACTTGGTTATGAATGACGACTTATTTCATGAAGTAAAAAACACATTGCATGCAAAAGTATTGAGTCCAGTCGTGCAATTAATTCTTTCTTTACATTCCTTATGTTTACATCATGTTCTGGACTTGGTGCCTGGGACCCTGCCCATTGTATATTATATGTTCAAGATTATTTCGTTTTATCACTCATTGAATATTGAAACCCGATGGCACTTATTTTTACATGATTTGTTTGCGGTGGATATTGAACAAGTGTATAATACAATCATGTTATGTTCATTCAAAGAATTTTTTAATTAGGGAATGCATTTTAATGTTGGTTTAATTGAAAAGAGCGTACTTGGGTGTGGTAGATGTAGTATATGGTTAAGATTTCTTTTGTGACTGATGCTGTTTGTATTGTTTACTCATTGAAAAGATGTTTTATTGTGTGAAATGTCAATGATCACTGTGGTGAAATTGTGTGTTAAAAGTTGCTGTAGTTATAATGCAATGATTTCTTCAGTTTAACTGAAGAGATGCACAACAATGCTTCGCTAGCCAAGTTTTGTTATTAAATTATATTATTTTCATGAAATGAAAGATTTGTTTGTGTGTGTCGTGTAATGGATTCCCATTGTGTAATGTTATGGGTTATTTTGATTTTTAAAATTGTGTTCCTATCCTGCCTTTTGCATGGTACCTGAAGGTTTGGTAAAGGTGTAATGAATTTGTTGCAACTGAAAGTAAATATATTTATTGTAGATGTTAGTAGTGTTAGCTGAATAAGTTAAATTTATTTTTCTTTACCATGCAGCTTATCTGTTCCATTTTTTGCATTGTGAAAGTTAGTGGTGTCGTGTTGTAATTTTGTCAATGACTGATATATAAAACCGTTCAGAATGGATGTGTAGTACATAATAAAGTTTGAAATTAGAAATATGAAGGGCTTTTTCACTAAATCTTGTTTCAGAATGCTGGCAATATTTTGAATTGGGTGAAACCCAAAATACGGACTATATGATCAGTTATATAAACATCGAAGGTTACCTGAGAAGCCATTCCTTTTGGATTAAAAGATGCTTGTGAGAGTTTTTCAAGTCGAGACCACTTTTACATTGTAAATATTTTTCATGTGTTGAATTTGTGTATATGTGATATTGTCATTGTTGTATTTAATTAATTTTTGTAAAAATACAATGAATATATGTAATTATATTGTATAAATTCACGTTTTCCAATGATTTTGTCTAAAAGGCTGGGGGAGGGGGAGAGTTCAATTTATTTCATGAAATGTTCTTGGTTTACCCAAATTAAGGTAAATATATAATGAGCCAGTGAACAGAACTTTTTTTAGGTAAATGAATTTTTCTCATCACCATTTAAAGCCAATAATCCAAACTTTTGTTAGCCTGCTTATACAGTTTTGTGGGTGTGACTTACAAGATGGTTTAGAAATGCACATGGTTATCTACATTACTTTTTAAAGAAATGAAAAGAGTAAGGGCCTCTGATTGTACCTGAAATTATCTGGAAGTCCATATTTTAATGTGTGCATACAGTTGATTGAGTATCAATTTTGTTAATCCATTAACCTCAAAATACTAATATAACCAAATGTTTGCACTTTGGAGCGCTCTAGTAGCAATTATGTAGCAACACAACAATTGGGTTGCACTGAAAGTTGCAAAAGCATGCTACCATAGAGCTCCAATAATGTGCATACACAAACGCGATTACAATGATCGAGTGCTATGTGTACAAAATTAATTTGGACGTTAATGGGTCTAGTAAAAACAAAACATATAAACTAAATTTGCTGTTGATGAGGGTCTCATCAGACTTGTCTGTGACCGCGTCACTTTACATTAAATAAAGTAAAATGAAAATAAACACAAGGTGGATAAAGATAATATTTAAAATTAATCAATTTCTTTCCCACTCATATTAAGACTTTTATTTAAAGAAGATTGAGATGAAGGTCATAATTCAGTTTTTTCTTCTCACACTTGAGTTATTTCTTTTGCTAAAATCTTTTATTTTTTATTTCACCTCTGAAATTCTTTATTTTTATAGTAATTTATCTTTCGTCAGAATTATACCCCTACCAGCAATTTTTCACTCTTAACTTTTGTTGTTGTAATATGTTTTAGCTTCAGCCATAAAAGGCTCATTTTGAAAGGGGATGGAGGTACTGGGTTAGACTATTGAGAACTGGCAGCTTGAGGTGAACTCTCTGCAAGTTTTATTGGTGTCAGCTACTGTACATTGTGCCATGATAGTCTAGCAACTTCTGACTGTGCTAGTATGCCAACCTTCAACAATTGCACCAATGCTGAAGACATTCCTTTCAATGTGTTGAACCCCAGCCACAATTTGTAACAGGTCTTGTACCTATTCAGTTCACTATACATCATTACAGTTGAATTGCAACAACTTTGCTGTGCTGCTGTTTCTTTTTAAGAAATAAGAAGACAACAGGGTTTGTACCATATATTACATCTAGTTCTTCAGCCAATGTCCCTACGTAGTATACAGGGCGGATTTACCTACAAGCAAAACAAGCAGGTGCTTGGGGTCCCCGCGTTTCGGAAAAATACTGTAAAATTATAAATAAAATACATTATGTAAAATGTATTTAATGTGAAAAATGTAACACAAGTAAAAATTTCTATAAATAATTATCAGTTTTCATTTGTATCTGTACAGAAAGTACTTGTACTATAATACATTTTTTATTAAATAGAGATGGAGGTGGGGGGGCAAAACAATTTTGTGCTTGGGGCCCCGCACTACTTAAATCCGGCCCTTATAGTATAGTAGATTCTCAGAAACTGGAAATGCAATCTTGAACGTGACCTTTATCCATTCAACAAGCTGTATCACTTTCCTAGAGAACTCTGGCTGTTTGAACCCATCTTGGTGGCCATGTCAGGACATCTTTGCCTTTAGGTGATTTTTAATTTTTTTTTTTTAATTCAAAATTTTCCAAAATTGTATTTTTTTTATTTTGCCAGCACTTTTATTAATGTAAAGCACACTTGATTAATTACCAAAATGTATAAAATTGCTATTTGAAACCTACTTGAACACTTGAGAAGCACAATAACTTTAGTGTTGTACCTCTAACACTGCAAAGCAAGATGTTTACAATATCTTTGATTTACATCTTTACTAAATGGTGTGTCAATCAATTGGCTATTTTTACCATAAATATATATAACTTCATTTATATACAATTTATAAATGTTCTTGCAGATGAATGTAAATAAAATTTTTAGTTAATTTTAACATAATATTTAATTATTTTGGTTATATTACTTACTTGAGTAGTAACTAAATATTTAATAGGTATTGAACATCCATATTTGACAGTGTACTGATATGCATTTTATTACCACAATTAAAAATTATTTAAAATAATTACTATATGCTATGAAAATTTTAAATAAAATTAAAAGATTAATTTTTTTAAAATTATAAAATATTAATCCATTAAATAAATATTTAAATAAAATGATCTGATGTATATAACAAATAGACTTAAAAAATGTAAACATTTTATAATTGTAAATAAAGTAATTTCTATTTTGGGTCAGGAGCCTTTATTGGGGTCTCTGCACATTACCATGGAGGAATGTATTCCTCCATGCCTTCATGATATTCAGTTGGCAAATTGGCCTTCTACAATAATTACATTTTCTTAAATGATGCTATGTTTACTTTTTCCTCTAACAGGTAGCGCTGGCGTTGATTTTGACACTACTAAATCTCGAGAAGACGATGGAAATTTAGTATATTGGCTCTTCGTGGTTCTAGATCATAACAATGAGAACACTAGCCTGCGGATTTGAACTTTTTGTTTGTTTCCTAAAGTAAAAAAGACGTGATTTTGTATAATGTCGATGTGCTGAAAGGTTTTCGTACGAAATCGCTTTATACTTACGGCGGATCCAGAGACAAATTATGGACGAGCAAATTAAAAATGTTTCGATCGAATGTGTCATTACAGATTTTGTAAAATGTTGCAAGCTACACTCAGCTCATGCTAAACAATTTTATTCGTTTTAATGATTATCCGAAAATATTTTTGCTTGATAGTTTCGTGACAAGTTAAAACTGATAGTTTCAGAACAAAAAAAATAATTTTTTTAGGGGGGGGGTATTTCTCTCATTTGCTTCAACTCCGTGATCTGCTCCTGCAAGTATAATTAGGCGAATTCCATCACAAATGCTTTCATATTTTGAAGAAAAACAATTATACACAACTTGCTGAAATTATTATGTATGGTTGTTAATACATGTTACTAGAGTGTTTGCTTTTTTTTTTTTTTTTCTTCTTTTCTTTACTGTTGAAAACACAAATTTCACACCCATTGCCTATTACTTAAGAAAGTATTCCTGTTCCTTCACTATTTCACGCAAATTTTACACCCGTTGCTTCTTACTTGAGAAAGTACTGATCCATTGTCTTTAATGTTTTGTCCAAGAATTGTCTGCAAGCATACTAATGCTCCAGCGTCCCTGGTACATTCTTTTGAACCCCAGCACATCTTCGTAAAATCGTTCGCCTTATTCTTCGCTCACAAATCGTAGATTTTCGGAAAAATAATCAAGGTGAAAAAACAGAAAATTAATTTTTACACTCATGTTACGACAAAATTCCTTGTGTGCTTCAAGCATATAAAATCACAATGTTTCTGTAATTGGGATTCTTGTTGTTATCAAGAAATTTTGAAACAACTTCACAGAGAGATATCGAAGTTGCTTTCTCCTTTTCATCCGTAGTGTTTTTAAAAGCTGTATTTGACATCAGTTTTCCTAAATAAATACCAGTAAATATACCTTCGTTTAATTTTGCTTCAGATAGTATTGGACATTTTGCACATACGTACTTGAAACAGTCTCCTTCCTTATTTAAAGCCTTTACGAATTTTTCATAAAGCCAAGGTTAAATGTGGAGAGGTAGCAGCAAAAAATTTAGAAGAACTCGGAAGGCTTTGGCGCACAACATTCTTACAACCGACTTCCAAACTTCCTGAAAGTGGCCAGTCTTTCTAATTCCAGTGATTAACTCGTGCCCTACTACCCTACCAGCAAAGAAAGCACGGAAGTTTGCTAAAACCAAACTGTTGGCCCAGCAGCATCAAAAGAACTTTAAAATCGCCACTAACTGGTCAGTTGGGTCCACTCGCAATAACTCTCGCAATAACATTAGGTTGCAAAATTGCGAAAGATTTTTGAGGATCACTGAATAGGCAACAGGCTCTGAACCAAAACATTTCCGATATGAAGGAGAACACGATACTTCGCTTGGAAGCATCAATGAACGGTCTCCACTCACTTGGGTCATAGTTAGGAAGTCCAAGTTTCAGCATAAGTTCTTTCCCATAATTTCAATATACAAGTTAGGCATATTCATAGAAGGATTTAAATTATATTTCGCGGTGTCCGAACCAATAGAATGGGGTTTTTGGACAAAATAATTTTTTCTTGGAGTTTAGAACTCAAGAACTCAGCTAACTCTTTAGAAAGGGCAAGGTATCTCACCAAGCGTTCTACAGCAGACGATTCTGGTGAGAAGTTATTGTCACGCGTCCCAATTTCCATCACTCATATATGAAATTCGGATGAAAACTGTTCAAGATTTTCTGGTCGCACAGGGATTGTAACATCAGGCCCATGGGGACAGGTGACCGAAAAACTGGACACAAGTTGCTTTTTATTTTTAGAATTGTATCCCTTCACATACACGAACAAAAGTAGCAGTCATTAGTATGATTTGACTGTTCTCACTAAACCAGGTATTCCAAAAGTTAGCAACAGTCTTTTGCCGTTGACCTAATGACAAAGATCTTCTGACGAAGCATACTCTACATGTCTGAAAAGCCCAAGATTTATTTTGGTCTCCAAGTTTGATTCCAAAGTAGGCAAATTATGTTGTTGTTTTTTACAAAATCTGTAATATTACGCCTCTGCTGAAGTAATGTACATTTCCCACATAAAGTTGTCTGGGTCATTTACACAGAAGCGATGTTTTCACAAAGACAAGATGAAAAGAACCCAAAAATGGCTATATATGAGGAATACATAGGAAATTGACAAGAGTCCACGTAATCTCGCTCTAACTTCCTGAGGCGCTCGCACCCCCTTATCAAATAAGAAACATTGGTGCCTTAAGTGGTTTCTATAAATACATTAAAAGCATTCTAAATAAATTTGATTTAAAAAAAAGTTAATTTGTCTTCAACGATTACGGCGGAAATGACCATTCTGGAAATATACTCGTGATCAACGAGCAGTATGATGGCTGACTGAATTTGAAAGGATTCTGAACGCGTAACATAGTGAACTTCATTTTGCGTTCAATTCATTTAAATGGACGTTCCATTTTAGGTTTGACGGAACTGACCTGAAAATTGTATTAACTTAATATCAGTCAATAGGACACCGTTCATTTTCAATGGAGTACAGAATTGTTTATTTGGAATGGAAAACTTTATTGAAACTTTTATTTTAATTAACTAATAATTTGTTATTACGAAACTAATTTGAAACATGTGCAATTGTACTATTTACTGTTTCTTTATTACAAAGAATATTCGTATCGTGATATTATCCGCAAAGAGAACTGTTCTTCCGTTACGATCGCGTCAAAGTCGATGGCATATCGTTTACGTATAGTAAGAAGAGAATAGGGCCATGTTGGCAATCTTAAAACGTGTCGTGTTTACTGAGAAAGGTTTCCATTCGTATACTTAAAAAAGTATGTAATATTTTTGGAAACAAAATGACAAAAAAGAAATTTGCCGGTAATTTTAAATTTCATTTTTATTCACTTTTGTCGTGATGTGAACTAAGATATTGGAGATACTTCCATTGATGTCCCCTCCCTCCAAATTTTGCGTGGCAGAGTCGCTTGTTATTCACAACAAAGAGTATATTTATAGGTTTCGTTGATTGATAATTCCGGGCGCGTCAACTACCAGGGTCATTAGTCCTGTAAGTGTAATGATCTTTTTTTACTCAGGAGGTAGCGGTGATGTTTCCTCCCTGTATGGAAAGATCCGACGCCGACCTACTGTCGGCTAGCGGGTTTTTTCCCAATCAGGTATCTCCCACCAACGGGGCACCGCTCAAGCGCTTTTAGCTCCTGACGAGTCTCCCGGCAATGTGGTAGTGTAGTGCGTGTTAGAGTGCGTGAGTGTGTGTGTGTAAGGGGGAGCATAGGGCAAGGAAGAGGAAGGTGAGATCGCGCTCGGTCCGTTTGTTTGGGTACTCCAGCATTCACCTGATGTTGATCGGAGAAACCACAGAAAACTTCCGATCAGAGCAGCCGGTCGTTATAATTCTCTTCGACTGAATTCGACCTAGCCAACAAGCTGGTGTCGAAAATCCTCCACTGACGGGTCTTCAACCTATGACCTTCTTGTCAGAGGGACTGCAATGTCATCAGTTGATGCCGTGAGCCATCTCTCCCGATGTAAGATTCGTGAAATAGTAAAAGAATATATAGCAAAACTAGGTTCTTAGAGAACGACCTCTGTTACCTCACGCCTCAGACAGTATCTCGTCACCTGGGAAGATCAGCTGTGAGTAGTCGAGCCTGCACGCACCGCCGTATACGCATGCTTACGTCGTGCATGTAGGGCATCAACTGATGCCACTGCAGGGCTTCTGACCGAGAGGTCCTGGGGTGCGAGTCCCCGCCGTGGTTGGATTTTCGACACTAGCATGTCAGTTATGTCGGATTCAGCCGCTGTCTGGAGGAAAGTCTAACGGCCTGCTGCTCTGTTTGGCATTTTCCGTGGTTTCTCCGATAAACACCAGGCGAATGCCGGAGCAGTACCCTAAGAAACGGGTGGACCGTGCGCCATCTTTCCTTCGTCTTACTTGTCATTTCCCCATTCCTTACGTACACATACATTCACAAGCACTACACTACCACACTTGTTAGGAGCGTAGTTTGTTCTGGCTTTGGCGGTGCTACGCTGTTGGGAGATACCTTGTTACTAGCAAACCGACGTAGGCGCCAGATATTGCCATTCAGCGAAGGAAGATCAACTCCACCTTCCGGGATAAAACATGCACTACTCTTACATGACTAATGACCTTAGCTGTTGATGCGCTCAGCCCTAATCAATCAGTCAAAACTTGCTTGCGTGTGCTTAAGGGGTAGGTTGAGGGTGGAATACCAATGTAAAATGCAAAGGTCGCTTGTGGTCGTCTCATTATAGCGAGTGGGCAACTTATGAGTCAGGGTTCATGCAGGAGGGCAGGGCAAGTCATGTGACAACGACGCTGCTGCGCGGCCGTCTGGTTGCGCGGCGCGCCGCTCGTAAAGTCAGTTGAGTGCGTCCAGTTGAAGGTCGGTCCGGACCTACGACTACGCGAAGTGCCGTGTGGCCGTCCTTCGAGCTGCAGCGAGACACGCCCGTGGGGTGGTTGGAACGGTAGAGACGGACAGGTTTCATGTTTCTAAGGGATCAGTAAAAATGATGGAAATTTTCCTTTTTTAAGCCCCACCTTTGTAACAACTTTGAACACTCCCGTTACGAACAACTCTCTGATTTGAATATGAACATACTGTATACCTTTCACAGGGCGGGAGGCTGCATAGTTTTATTTTGATTTTTATTAAATATTAGAATATACATATAAAATTAGTAATGGAGATGTTTTGGTGTTTATCGCGAGTTGCTGGGTATGGAAGGAAATCATATCACACGGCTATAGACTGTCCAGTTTTCTTTCAATTTCTGTGCACATTGGAGATTAGTAATATAATGTTATTTGGTATCGACAAGACCATGGTCACCTCTCATGAGACCGGACCATGCATAGTTTTCTTTCAATTTCTGCGCGCATCGGCTAAAATAGTAATATTGATGATCAAAATTAATGGGGAATAGTTCGAACACTCTTAGAGCCCCGGATAGCACACTTCGCTTTAACTTTGATTTTCGTCGTCGAAGTCGGAGGGGGCGGCGCCGGTCCACCCGTTCACTAATAACTCGACGTCGATAACAAAACCTCCATGTTACTAAACAGCGATGTTCAAAATTAAAACATTAATAATAGGTCGACCAAAAACTATGGATGTTTTTAATCATCGATGTGTTAAAGGTCGTTAAGTAACATCTAACATTTAAGTCGGGTAAATAATTTAATTTCATCGTAATTATTGTGTTTATTAATTTATAATTAAGATGTAACTGAAAACAAAAAATAATAATTACGATCAAAGGCCACTTGGTGAAGGGAGAACAAAGAACATTCATTTGGTTCGAACTCAAACTGAAAGTGGCAACCTTTTTTTTTTTTTTTTTAACTTTTACAAAATTGTAATTATGGGCATTTTTCATTCACAAACAAAACATCGAAAACATAAAAACATCGAACACAACACATCGTCTTTAATACATCAATGTTTCTATAAAAACATAGATGTTTTGAAAGCATCGACATCGATGTCGCATCTCTAGTTCCAGGGGCGGATTCAGAGACGAACTTAGGGAGGGGAAATTCAAAACGTTTTTGTCAAATATGTACATTACAGATATTGTAAAACGTCCCTGACTACACTCAGCTCATGCTGCGATACGACTTTATTCGTTTTAATGATAATCCGAAAATATTTTTGCTTGGAAGTTTCGTGACAATTTAAAATTAATAGTTACTAAACAATTGTAGGGAAGGGGAGGGGGATTTCGCTCCCCCCCCCCTTGGATCCGCGCCTGCAAGTTCGCACTCGCGGCGTCCGGCAGTGACTCAGCGGGCGATCGCTCAGCCTTCGGCGGAGGGGTTCGTGCCGGGCGCCGCCTTCCGAACAGGCGTACGTGATCCGCTCCGCCAACACGCGTGATCGTTAGCTATCGATGTGCGGCGCCAAGACGCGCTCCGCAAACCGAGATGTGCTTCAAGGAGCCAACACGATAAGAATAGCCGCGTGTCTTTCTGTAATGAACCTTGTGTTACAACACTCATGTACGTGTGCGAGCACGAGTTTCTTAACGAAATGATGTCAGAGCATTTGCCCTCTATTGAATAACGCTCAATTCAGACGGTAGATATCCGTGATCTCGGTGACTAAGCTGACATTTTTTATGCTAAAAATGAGAGTACTCCTACATTTTCGAATCATTCTATATATCTGTATGAAATTAAATACGTCAATTTTTTGTTCTTTTGCTCACATTGATAATGGGCGCATGTGCATTTATGAAGAAAATGTGAATTTCATAAAATCATAAATTCATGTTATAACAAAAAATTGAGATCATTGGTTTCCATTTAATAAGTAAAGTTGTTTCACATTATTCAAATTAGAATATTAGTTCAAATTATCAAAGAATGACCAGACACATTATTTCGGTCCTAAACATTTTTGAATAGTTAGCAACTTGTTCACAATGGTCAAATATACCTGTACAGGGTTATTCAATGACAACGTCCAGCTCGACTATTTTCTAAGCGGTCCAAGATATTGAGATGAAATTTTCACCAAACAATTCAAGACATACGTGAGGGTTCACCAGTTATACTTATTAGCTTTTTGATAGCGGTTTTTTTTTCGACTCTGAAAGGCACAAAGTAAAAGAAGATGGCGTTTTTTTTATTTTAAAAATATTGAACTAACTTTGTGTTTTAAAAATATAACGCTATACGTTTATTACACGAGTAGATAGGTCGTGAGAAGACAAATTCATCAATACTACATGTGATGATATTTGATGAATAACTATGAACAACAATAAGTTTTAAAACGCAACGTTTATCGCAGAGAAGGAAGTAGGCGGTAGGACTGGATTTCTAAACGATTCTACGCTTTGTATCGTTTGCCAGTTCAAAACGCCACGGATTAAAATATCTAGAGTATCAACACAGTACAGGTATAACTCCAGGTATGCAAGTATAGCTGGAGCAGTCTAGAAATCGCAGAAGATACGTTTGTCGCATGAAGAGAGTCAATGACGAAGAGTGTGCAGAGCAGAGATTTGCGATCCCACGGCGCATTTCTGTGGAGGATTGACGTAAAAACGTTTAGGAAATTTCGCCAATTTGTATTGTTATCAACAACTTAATTTCAGTAAAAGTTATGTTTTATTAATGGTTTAATGCTAGTACAAATTGGCGAAATTTGGAGAGTTGAAGAAAAAAGTATTTAGAGTCAATATTTATATTAAGAAGTCGCAATTCAATTGAATACGTCCTTGCCCTGGAATAGCGATATTTTGACAGCAAAGAAGAGAAAAATACATACAAATATTTCAATATTTTTGCGTCTTTCGTAAATCTACCGAAGCCGTTCAAACATGGGAGAGCCTCGTGCCAGTGAGAATTGACACGCAATGATTTCAAAAATGAACTAGGTACCTAATTTTTACTGTGAAATTGATGAACGCTGTTGCTAATGAGAACATATCGGCGTTTACCTTGTCACTTCGACTGATTCTTTTGGACGGAACGTGAACTTATAAACTTAAATGGTTGTAACATACGAGTGCTTCGCCGGGGCTTTTGCTAAAAGGGAAATTCGACCGATTGCTAAGGTCGCTATACCCATAGCCTGCACCTTGTGACTGGAAATCGCTGAGCTGGCCAGCGCCGATCTTCCGAGTACCTACATTTCGTATGACGCCGAATTTACGTTTAGACTTTATTTAGTCAAAAAGACAGTAAACACGTATGGGAGAGATCATCTACGCGCGCAATCAATCTTTGATGCTGTTAATTATTCAACACATACCAAAATACTTATCGACGGATTTGTCTTCTTAAGACCTATCTATCTATTCGTGTAAGAAAAGTATATCGTTACGTTAAAAAACAAGTTGTCTAACATCTTTAAAATAAAAAAATCTATGAAAATATTGATAAAGTATAAGAGATGAGCCCTTATTCTGAACTGTTTGGTGGAAATGTCATCTCAATATCTTGAACTGCTTAGAAAATATTAGATAGGGACGTTTTAACTGTCATGCACTGTATCGTAGATGTCCAAAAACAGTGACTAATCTAAAAAATATTAATGAATCCCTTTTGCGACCAAATACAAAAATCAGTTTCGCAAACTATCTCTTTAAAATTGTTAATACTTTCTTCACTTTCTTAACTCGAAAATCACGTGCTACTAAAACCTACTTTAACACACACGTCGACAAGCTCTGTTATTAGGAAGGGACTGTCCTACCGTCATGGTGAAAATGCCCCATTGTGTTTCCGTCGCTTTGAGCGTTCGCCACGGCCTCGCCAGCGAGCAAGGTCACAGCCATGATCTTGAGCACCGCCATTTCTAAAACACTTTGCTTCGCGTTTCCCAGCTCTTCCGCTCCTCTGGCTCTCTTTTTGTCTCGTTTGCAGTCGCTTCTGCAAGGACATACGAGGCCTCTTCGACCAGCAAGGGCCATTCAACATTCGGCAATTTTTTCATTACACCGTTGGGAAGTACATCATCAAGTCGCTCATGCCCAAAGGTTTTTTTATTTATTTTATTTTTTTATTATTATTATTTTATGGCGTTCGCCTCTTTTTTTATAATTCGTTGTGGTGAAAATGATTGGACGATGTTTTCGAGCGATCAGAATGCGGGTAGCAAGGATGAACTCTACAGTTTCCAGTTCGTCACAAGATGGCTGATAAATCGGTGTTGTGTTGGCGAATAATGTAAGTACAGTGGCTCACAATATTTGGACAGCCACAAATACTGAAGGCGTTTCTTGTTTGACTGTATTTTTTCGCACTTGCGCGGAAGTTACATGTGAGGAAATGCAAAGGAACTGTGACTTTATTATTAAAAAACAAAATAATACAAAGAAAATGTTTGTGATGTGCAACATATGATTCATAAACACGGATTTACGTGTGAATATGTAAGAATACGAAATCACATTAATATTCGGAGACGTAATGGAAAATGTCCTGTTACCCCCTCGCCACTCCTAGATATCGCACCATTCCCTACCCAGGGCAAACGAAACTATGCAATCAGTCGCTGTAAATATTTCCGCCTGGAAACACCTCTTGCAATGGGGCGCAAGGGACAGAACTCGACGTTCGAGCAGCGGCAGATTGTGGTTTTCCACCACGCAATGCGACGCTCTTGCAGAGAGATGCCAAATCTTTTACTCATGAGCAAGAGCACGGTGCACGATATCATTAAGAGATTTGAGAAAGAAGACAGAATTGAATCTCAACCGCAACAAGGACAACGTAAAGAGAGCAGCGTGTAATTTTGAGGAAAGCACAAGAAAATCCAAAGGTAAGTGCCGTACAGCTGGCAGCGGAACTGCGCGAAGCGTCAGGGACATCTATGCACTTCGAAACAGTGCGCAGAGTAATTAGGAAGGCCGAATATCACGGCAGAGCGGCCAGGCAGAAACCCTTTATCGGTGCTGGGAATAGAGATAAACGACATCAGTTTGCAAAAGAATATGTGAGGAAATCAGAGGGGTGGTGGCGTGAGGTAATTTTTGTAGATGAGAAAGAGTTTAATATTTTTGGCAGTGATGGTAAGAAAATGATCTGGCGCAAACCAAATTGCGCAAACTAACAGAATTGCATCCTAAAATCGTATTGTCAACGGTGAAACGCATAATGGTGGGGGGGGGGGCTGGTGTTTATTAAGGACACAATGGACAAACATCATAATCTTAACGGACTGAAAGAGAATTTACACAAATCTGCTGACACATTGGGCAACAGGATCTCGTTAAAATTTTATCAAGATAACGACACGAAGCACAAATCATATTTAGTGCGGGAGTGGTTGTTGTACACTTTTCTGATAGCTGTGGAAACCGCCTCAGTCTCCTGACCTCAATCCAATCGAGAATTTATGGTATGTACAGTCAAGAGAATTCCATTTACATCAGTCCCATCTGCAAGCGAAAATCAAGGAAGAACGGGCACAAATTGAACAATAGTACCGGAACAAGATTATTGGTTCAATGCCAAAGCGATTGCTGCAAGTTTTGATAACAATGGTTAGGATAAAAAGTATTAATTTTCTTTACGTTTATTTATTTATTCATGTATATTGTATTTCATTTCAAGTGTCTGAATATTACAGTGGCTAATGAATCGAGACAATTTTGTATTGTTTTCTTTTTTATTGAATGCGCCAACTATATTCGGCATTTTTATAATAAAGGAACAATTCTGTTTCACTTTCTTGTTTATAATTCGTTTCTACAACCGTCAAAATATCGCAGAACGTACGATTTCTGGAGTATATCTGGGTGTCCAAATATTCAAGTGAGCCACAATAATGCCTGTGAATGTAATACAGTGCTCGGAACATTTGGCAACATGTCTTTTTATTATGTTATGATTTTATGTCTTTTAACCATTGGATTCACTTTATTGTACTTCTGTAGTTGTTCTAGTAGTTTGCATTGTTTACTTTAGCCAATTTTTGTTTTTCTGTAGAAAGTTAACCGTAATTAATTGACAAATACCATTTCATATCACTTTTCAACATAGGTGAGAGCTACGCAGTAAGAGCTGTTTTCTGCATCTCACACTGTTTTTCGCTTTCATAAGCAAACATATTTTCATTAATACGAATCTCTCCTATGTATCCTCTTATTGTTAACTAAAAAGCAATTCCTTCGATTCCTATTAATACTTCAATTACCTATCTTGGTTTACAACAATATACTAAATTAACTAATCACATATTTTATCTATAATACGAAAATTTATAATCCTTTTATAAATCTATAATCCGTAAATAAAATTTATGTCAAGCTTTTAAAATTATTCCCATCTCTGAATAAACGTCATCACCTCTCTGTAAATTCTGCATTGACTATACAAGGAGTCCCACCAACTATGGGCCACCTTCATCACTTCTACACGGTTCCCGATGTGGGCTTTCATATTTCGCTCAACAATTCGGAATCATGGGGAAAGGGATATGAGATCTTGTTTGAAATATTTTTAGTTTTCGACAAATTTGATCTTTGATTTTTTAAAGGGAATCGTATACTTGACTTACTAGCAATAGATAGACCATGCAATGATGTACAAACATGCTAATATTTGGTCGTGTTTTGTGCATAAACTGTGTACTTTCTGGCATGAGATTTAAATGAAACGTGGAATTTTTCGTGTAGCTGCCGTTGCGCATGTCCCTTTTGGCGAACGTGACCTTCGTGGCCTGTCCCCTCTCACTGTAAAAAGGTTTTATCCACGCTTTCATTAGTAGGCAACTGGTTTTATCCACGTTTTCGTTACTAGGGCCCTTTAAGTAGACCCTCTTCTGGGTAAGCGGTAGTTAGAAAGAAAAAGAGCTGTTCGAAATAAATGTTTGATAGATTAGCGAAAGAATTCTTCATATTCTTCATACTTTCTGTTACAAAAATAACAATAAGTTTGAGAATATTATGTTTGGTAGTTTCTATAGAAATGATAGAAATGTTTCGTTTTCTCCCCAATACATGAATTATAAGGTCATTTCCATCTTATTTTCCTCTGCTATTCCCCGTTTAAACTTCGCGCTTATAAGTGGGCGTTCAGGGATTGGTTGGCCGCTTGTGATCCGCTTCTTTCGGGGGTCAGGCAGAGGCCGCAGGGAGAGTGTTGGTTTGGCGGTGGCAGTGAACGCTTTGAAGAGGAAAAAGTGGCCGCTTTGCAGAATATGTTTCTAGATGTACAACACCCGACAACCTTGACTGGTAAAAATCATCTAGAGCAATGTTTCCCGAACTGTGATCTGAAGAACGGTAAAGAGGAAAATGTTCTTCAAGGTACGTTGAAGTGTTCTCTGCCAATTTTAGTGGAATTATTAGGACACAAGGGCGGAAAAATATTTAACCGTGACTTGATCCAATTATTCCTAGCTTAAAATCTGCGGTAGCAAACGGGAAAACTTTCAATTGGAATTAATTTAGTTCAGAAATGTTGACGGAAACCTTTGCCCACTAATTTTTGACGCAGCGTGCCAGGGACAGGGAGTGTCATAATATGCATTGACTTTGCACATTTTATTACCATTCTTGGGATTCTCGTGAAATGTAATTGAAAATATTCTTTTATCGAACATTAAATTAAGGAAGTAACGCGACGTTGCATGACGTTTATGGTACAAGAATTACTCAAGACAAAGTATTAATTCTATCTAATTTTATTTACTCATTTATTTTTTCGCTACATAACTGGGTCGAATTTAACCAGAATAAGAGGAATTCTAGCGTCCGACGTATTTGATAAGTAGTATTTCGTGGTTTCTTCGATCAATAGTAAGTGAATGCCAGAGCTTAAAGGGCTATGGACTGCGCGATATGTTTCCTTCTTCATCTCTGTCCCCTTCACTCTACTTACACACTCTCACTTTAATGCATCACAGTGTACCACAGAATATGGTGACCGATTGAGAGCATAGAGGTGGGACTTGCGAAGGTGGCTCAGAACATCAACTGATGTCATTGCTGTGCGTATAGCCAGAATGACCTAGAGTTCGAGTTCCGGCGGTGACAAGCTTTTCAACACTAGTTAGACTGGCAGGTCGAATTCAACCGCTGTCTGGAGGAGAATTCAAGCGGCCGGCTGCTCTGATCGGTTGTTTTCCGTGGTTTGCCTGAACAACACCAAGCGAATGCGGGAGCCGTATCCCAACTAACGGGCCACGGACCATGCGCCATCTTTCCTTCCGCCCCCTTGTCCTATTTTCATCCCTGACTTATATTCACTTACACTCACATGCACTTCACAACCACACTTGTCGGGAGACCAGTCGGGATCTTAAGAGCTTGTTCCGGCTGGGTGGTGCCCCTCTTGTGAGAGATACCGGGTTGGGGAAAACCCCGCAAACTGACGGGTAGGTCATCTTGGGATGTCACCATTCGACGGGGAAATGTATCTAGCCATTCACCTCCCGCAATAAAAACATGCTGCACACTTACGGGACCAATGATCGTAGCAGTTGACGCCCACGGAATCCCTAATTAATCAATAGAGCTGAGCTACTCCCACTGGGGGGGGGGTGTATCAATAGTGCGTCCAAGCATTTGATTGCAGTACATCGCTTATGGAAAACAGCGTCTTCTCTCCAGTGCTTACACTCAACACTCGCCATGCTGAGTACTCAGTTTGACATAACATTTTACCACCTTTCCAAATCCATAAATATCGATTTTTATGAGCTATTACGCGTTGCAAGAGATGTTTTGCGTTAATTATTAGTATACAGACCTTTGATGACCTTGAATGCCTGTCGAAGCACGAAAATCGCCGCTCGTCGCCCCTATCTGCCTATCTGTCGTGAGGGTCCCAGTTGCCTCAGAGGGCATGCAAGGTGTTACGAATGGGTGTTTACACGACAGGTTCGGAAACACGAGAAGGTCAAGCTCATACGTGAATAATCCAAATTCAATTATTACAAATATAAGTGTCCCTAAAAATGTTATCTCAATGTGGGACAAATAAATACATTCGTATTTTTTTTTATAAATTTCACAATAATAGGTTTTAATAAAAAAAGTACTAAATAATATGGTAATAATATCGAGTTAACACCGTTTATTGTTCACTTATCTTTATAACTGACTTTTGTAGAATTATTAAGAATGCGTGATACTGTGCCCTTGAAACTAAAAACTCCGTATTGCAATCAAATGTTTGAATAGACAATAGAGAAGGAAACCCCACTAGTTGACGTGTAATCTCACGTTCCAGTGGGGAATGAGCATGTCCACCGTCCGGAATGTACTACACTTGTGGGGAAGATGACAGTAGTAGTTGAAGTTATGTATTTATTTTGGTGCAGATTTCATGTGTGACGGAGATGAACGGTGTTGGCTGAGTCGGTAACGTGAAGCAACGTCGTCGTTGATAAGTCTTTCGTAAAGTAATACCGAAGTAATATCGAAAACAAAAGATGTGCATGAACTTCGACAAATAAAAGATTCATTAATATTTAACAAATAGATTATCATATTCAGAATTATTATAACAGTCTACGCACCAGAAAACACAAAATAATCAATCAGTCGATAAATCTCAAGCATTGCACTCTTTAATGCGCCTGAATGTACCTTGCAATTACGAAATTTTATTATTTTGAACAACAATGTATTAATGACTCCATACACCATCACTGTCAATTCCATAGGAAATTTTGTTGCAGGAAACGATCCATTCTATTTGAAAAGCTGATTTGAATGTTATTCAAATTCTAAATTCATCTCTGAATATTTGTTTAATGCATTAGTGTGATCCGTACGACCATTTCGCACTTTGTAAATCATCGTTTCAACAATTAAAATAGCTTCATTGTGGAACCCAATTAACATTTCTGACTATCCGTGCTATGGAGAGGGGAAATAGTTCAAAAATATTAAAAATAATAATAATAATAATTATAATAATAATAATAATAATAATAATAATAATAATAATAATAATAATTTTATCTTGTTTAAGAGACTTGGCTTAAGAGACATGGCACGTGTCCTGAGGTACATAAAACCGGATATTAAAGCCCGAGAAAGCATATTTTTAGTAATTTATGATTGTAACGTGTTTCTGCAAAACGTATCTGGTCTATCCGCCTGATATTCTCCTTTTGTCATAATCTAGGAACATCAGTTTTTTCATCTTAAATGTGTTTGATGAAACCAAACTGCACGGGCACAAACCGGTGCACAACTTCTCTGGGAAATTAGGAGGCCCTAGCTCTTAAGAGGATTACAACAGGCTTATAATAATAATAATAATAATAATAATAATAATAATAATAATAATAATAATAATAATAATAAAATAATTAAGAGATTTTATTCAATTACTAAATCAATTGCTTTAGTCATTTATGAACAGGGGCAAAAGAAAAACAAACACAAAACATAATCACTAATGAAGGAAAGAAAGAAACCGACTTTTCTTTATCGTATTGAAGTCAAACAGAGAACACATTATGTATGGCCATTTTCGATACCAGCCATTAAGATGGAAGAAGAGCAGTTACTAAACCCAAATTTAGTCATTTATAATTGGGTAGGAAAGAAAAACAAACATGTAATGTACGTAATGAAGTAATGTAATGAATGTACTTAAGATGTAATGAAGAAATAAAGAGAAATTCTTTTCTCCGCCGTATTGAATTTAGAGATGGGGAAAGAGCAGAAGACGACTGGCTTCTTGGATTCAGGGAATAGAAAGAGCAAGGACTGTCAGGATCCTGAAACAGGAAGTCGCCCAGGGTAGTTTCCTGTCGACGCTAAAATTCGGACATACGTCGTGAGACCTCTCCTTGATGACAATCATTTGTTAGAATCGGATTCCTGGTAAATTGAATTGAATGTTTGGCTTATTTTACGTACTTATTTTACTTTGGCCATGAGGCCTGCTCTTCCGTCTGACCCCGCAAATTTCGCCAACTAGCGGAGAAAGGAGCTATTTCTTGGGCGACGAAACAGGCGATTTGAATTTAGTTCAGAGGCTTCATTTAGTCTTGAGGATCTTTTACATGCAGTAAATCTACTAATATGGGTCACCCGGCTTTACTTCCCCTCCAAAGAAAGGCGTACGAAGGATTTTTTCGCCCTAAAAATCCACGGCTTCCATCTGGTTTAAACTCACAAACTTGGGTATATCAGTCCTATATGCTGTTTGGTTATGATAGCCGCCGCAAAACATGTATTTCCGAGTAAGACCCTGGGAGAGGGGCAAAATCTTGAGCCGCGCCGCCCTTGACCTTTGCTCTAGCCGCCCGTGCGCCGCAACCTGCGTCACCGCCCCGAGGCCGCGTCGCGTCGCGTCTCCCCGCGCTGCGCACAGCGTGCGAACCGCGGAGAGCGGGGCTCGGACAAAGGGAGGCCGCAAGGCAAACAATAGACGCGCCACCGTCGCGAGCGCGACGCGGCTGGCAGGATGTTGTGGCGTAGAAAGCAGGAAATACAGACGCACCGAATCCAACATCGCTCGCCCTCCACGCCGCGCCGAGACTGCGTGTTGCGTCTGCGAGGCAGGAAGACATCATTTTGTCCTGCCACGCCCCTCTCACCTGACGGTGACCTTCGCTCTCACCTGGCTGTCACCCTCGCTCGCGTCTGGGGGTGGCCCTCGGGGTGAACCTGCCAACCTCGGTGACCCTCGTTCTTGTCCGGCGGTGTCTCCGCGTCACATGGGATGAATCTCCCACCCTGTCTCTCACCTGTCCGCGACCTACTCTCTCACTTGACGGCCAAACTCGCCCTTGTTGGCGGTGACCCCACGATTCTGGGAATGAATGTGGCCATCTCTCTCTCTCTTTCTCTCTCCTCTCTCTCTCTCTCTGTCTGTCTCTCTCTGTCTCTGTCTCTCTCATCGGACGGATATCTACACTCTCACCGGACGACCATCCTCGCCCTCGCCTTGAACTCACGTCTAATGTGATGCACCTGTTACCTTCCCTCTTCCTTGACGAAAAACTGGGGTCTCATCCGACAGCTTCGAGGAAAACAGCTGACTTTGGTTATGTCTCCGTGAGTGCACCTGTTACCTTCTCTTACCTGGCGATGGCCTGGCCTCTTGCATCTGACGATGACTCTCTCTCGTCTGTCGGGAGAGACGGAGTCCTAACTCGCATCTCTCAGGATGTATCTGGCGCCTTTTCTCTTTCTTGTGAACTTGACGCTTACGTGACGGTCACGCTTGCCCTCACCGGGCAGTGATCCCATGTCTTACGGGATGCTGATTTTCGCTCTACTTCGCTATAAAATCATTTAATACGAGCAAATGACGACAAGTTCTTGGCCCACTACCTAATATTTAATACAAATATCACAAAATTTGGTTTAGGAAGCTAAATATTTTCTAAATTTACAAAAACCCTTATTGAAGTCATAGGCTTCTGCAGCCGAACACAATGCAAGTGTTCTTGATTGTCCTGATGAGACCGCGTCTAAGTCGTGACAGTTTGTTGGCATCACAGCCTTCGATGCGACGTCACCCAAGACCATTTGAAAACTCTTATTTTAAATACATAGATATGCAAGTATTGACAATTTTTCTTATTAATAAAAATATTGAATTAATTTAGTTAAATACTTTTTCAAGACAACAATATTTTAAATGATTTATTTAATTTTAATGCTTTCATTGAGGTAATGTTTAATAGGGAATATTCTTAATATTAACGTAATTAAATTAATATAAAAAATAGTAATAATATTATTAACCACTTATTCCTATTTTTCTTACTAATATTTTAACACATTTTAAATGTTGTAATCAACATTATTCAAATAATATTTTATAATGTATTTAAAAATCCTAGTATCCCAGCCGTGGATGATTGTGAACTCATAGATTAATAGATCTAATTGCTTAAAGCCTACCCTCTAGAAAATTACTTAACTACCTCTGCATTTCTGAAATTTCGACTTCTGCTGGCGCCAAAAGTTTTAGTCGTGTCACGCACTCGCCTAGTAGCAATTTTATCTTTTTGTTTTCTATCTGAAACTTTTCATTACAAGTATCACTAAATCGTGTTCTGTGTTTACAGGATGAAGGGGAAAAAGTTCCTCTCATTTAGTTTCTTTCTTTTGATCACTCACATTGTTTACAGTGGACTGAGAGGACCATTTCACTGGAGTATAAAGAAACCTCGTTTGATCACACCGACTTCCTTCTCTCAATGAAATCGTCGAGAACAAAAATTAATAAAGGCACACCAATAACATAATACAGTTTGTTGAATCACTATCACGTACCACAATCACGTTTTCATTCAGACGTCTTCTAAAATGTTCAAAGTATCATCGAATTATATTCATAAAACGAGTTATAAAATCACATCTATGGTTACCTGTAGAAAGAACATCCCCTTACAATCATTAGGTTATCCATGACAACGAAATGTAGGAACAGTCGATATCGAATTGGAATGACAGTCGATAACAGACAGCTAACGATACGTGTTGTAACCAAGTTCTCCACAGGAAGTTCGGCGCGCTGTTCGTCATACATCTGAAGAGGTAATAGCGTACTGAAGTGAGCATCAAGCCAAGTGCCGTTAGAAGGGTAGCAAAGTGCCCGTGGTTGTTCCTCCATACTTTTTGACATTTATAAAATTTTGTGTGGTGTCTAGTTTGAGGTCTTATGAATACTATGTTCAATTTTTATTTTCAAGTGTACATAGTACAGTTAAATATTGTTAGTGAGCGAATTTCAATTTCGGAAGTACGTTTCGAAATTTCGATTTCGAAAGTATGTTACAAACTCAAGAGGTTCAAAAAGAAATTCGTGTGATTGTTTTGAAATAAATTATCATGGTACTTCTGTCATATTACTTTGTTTTTATTAATTTTTTAAATTATGGGTGGCTAAATTTCACGTTTCCATCCTTAGGCTGAATTATGTTCTTTTTTTGCTGACTAACGTATTGCCTTCTGAATAAAAAAATAGTTGACTGTAGTAGAATGTTCATTATTTAAAAAATATCGATTTTCTAAGTAAGCAGATAGTGCAGGTAATGCTTTTTATATGAGCGTTCATAGAAGAATGTATACGCGAACAATGCGTACTTACGATTACTGATAATTACTTTTTACTTTTCCAAGAAACTTGTGAGCAAACCGTCTGGACACTAAACAACTTCCCTTGTTTTACTTTTTTATTTCAATGACTATGCTATTGGGAGTGCTGCTGTTTACACTCGGTTTCATTTTCAAAATCTTTGCAAATCATGCATGCTTGAATTTACGAGTGGTAGGCAGTATTGGCATACACCTCAATTGAATCGTTTATTTCAAACGCCAAAATCTAAAATACGCATTAGCGAAGGATTATTGTTCCAAGAGCATAGGCATTTCGTATATTGCACATTTATATGAAAAATATTCATTTCTCAACTGCTTTAATAAATAAAAATATTTTGAAATCAGAAAAATTGGGAAACTTTTGTCAGTATTCTCGAAATGAGAAATTTGGCGTTTGACGTGTTTCTGAAATTAGCGATTCAATTGAGGAAGGAAAGAAAAAAACATAAAAACTCTGTGTGAAGAGGGGAGCTATTAAAAAATAATAGTTTTAGGCAATATTCGGAAATTATCAGTTGTTGAGGAGTGCGCATTCATATCATTAGCACTGAAACAACTTTTATTTGTTCTTTTCATAGACCTTTTCTCTTGTATTTAGACACGCATGAGTTGCTAAAATCTAGAAGGCGGTGACCTGACGTCGACAAGTTTCTCATTCTGCCATTACTAAACATAAAGTGAACAAATCAACCATTACACGGTCACTTGTCGATCGTCTTTTGTCCACAGAACGACGCTGGGTGTCGTCTCTAGTTTATGATCAAACCACCAAGAAAATCCATGGAGGAGATTTTCAAGTCCCCCCGCGATTACCCCAACAAGCCACGCCGCCTCCGCGATCTTAGCTCCGTCTACCCCGTGGACGAAAGCGCTTTGCTATCGGAAGCATTGGGCAAATTTCGGAAGGAGAATTTACGAGGTGGCGGCGACTCCCAGTCACAGACTTCCGCCCACTCTTCGACCTTGAGCGAGACCCAACCCCAGACTCCGCCGGAGACGAGCGAGCCCTCGTCTGAGACACGGCCCCCCGTTGTGTCGTCTGCGACTTCGGGGGAGCCGCCTGGACAGGAGTCTACTCCCCATCTTCAGACCTCTCACCCGCCGTCACAGACCCTGAACCTTAGGTGGGGCATTAGTGTGTTTGAGCACGTTTGGAACGGCTTCACCGTAGGCACTGTGCTTCACGTGACATTCTTCGTTAGGATTTCTTTATACTAATGTTAAATAGTGGTTTATACAGCTAGTTTAAAATGTTAAGCTTTATTTTATGACTACATGTTTTGAAAGCGAGGTTTTGGGTACATGTTTTGTTAGAAGCTAGTTTTCAAATTTTTGCGAATGCGATAAGCAACATTTAAACGAGTTACATACGTTTTTTTGTATAACAGTTTACAAATTTATAAGAGTTTCAATGTTAATTTTCGGAAATAACTACATTGTGACGTCACGGGTATTTGGCATCAGTGCGAAAAAAAACATGTTCCGTTTACCTCTACCTCCCCACGACTCTCTCGCTGCAATTCGTTAAATATATGATGACACAATTATTCGTGCTATAATTGTCAATTGCATCACCTCTGTTGTAAGATTCCTTTCTATAAACGATTTCTTGTAACGAAAAAGGTAGTTTATAATAAGAATCATAGAGCTTGTCCTAGCTTGGGCAGTGCCCCGCTAGTGGGAGTCACCCGGCTGAGGAAACCGGCAAGTCGACATGTAGTCCGGCACTGCGTCTCGCCATCCAGCAGGCCAAAAACACTACCACCTATCGCGATAAAACAAGTACTACACTTAATGGGACTAAACACCATAGCAGTTGACGCTCCCGGAAACACGAAATAATCAATGAATCGGAGAGTTTTGCGCAGTCAGGACTACGCATGTTTCCCAAAGACGCGATTTACACCCTTACGAGTACTTGTGACGAACTGTTTTGGCAGTTTTGGCGCACGCGCGCTTGCGCACAGCGTCTCTGTCGCCGCAGAAACAGCTCAGCGCATGCGCGCGTTCTCCGAAACTGCCAAAATAGTTCGTCAAAAGAAAGCGTGTAAATTGAGGTTCGGAAAATATTTCTTCCTCTGGCCGAGTGCATCGAAAGTTCTATCATCACGTTATTTTTCTTCGCTGGCGGAAATACGCAAACGAATTCAAAATAAGATAATGTTTTGTCATATACTGGTATTGGCCCACAGCTGACTTATTTCTTCCTCTTCTGCTTATCTTCTTCATTTTCTTCTACTTTTCTACGTCTACTTTTTCTGCTTCTCCTTTCTCTACTTTTTTTTCTACTTTTATGTTTCTACTTTTACGTTTCTACTTTTACGATTCTACTTTTACTTTTACTTTAACTTTTCTACTTCTACTTTTACTTTTCTTCTTCTACTACTTCATTACATTTTTTTAACCAGCAGCGAAAGCGATCTCGATCCCCCAACCCCGCCACCTCCGCTGCTGCCGCCGCCGCTGCTCCCGCCGCCGCCCGCTCTCCCGCCCCCGCCTGTGCCGTCGTCTGCGGGGGCGTCAGCGTCGTCGGCGTCGTCGGCGGCGGGGGCGAGCGGTGACTCGGGCGCGGAGGAGGGGAGTGGCGGGCGGCGCGATCGCGCCCTCAGGCGCCGCCGCACTTACGCCCCTCGAGGGACCCACGACCGCCGCCCGCCGGTCCGAGATGCAAGCACACAAAGCGTTTAGAATAGTCACTTATGATAGGTGTGGCAAACATGGCACTTTAGTTTGAGAGTAGAAAGAAATTGTTGCGACTCGTGACCGACGGACCGGGTGGCGCATTTCTGCGTGCGAAATAAATTACTTTTCCACGTGTGTCATACACTACTCTTCAGAAAACCTTTTTAAATTTTTTATTTATTTATTTATTTATTTATTTATTTATTTATTTAACGTCAAAAACTATTAAGAACTTTGTGTGGCGTACTATGAGGAGAAGTATATACTGTATCTTTTAATTCAAGTATTCAAATCACTCAATTGGGAGGTGTTAAGAGTAACAATATTTACTAGCGATTTGACCGCGAGAAATCTCTCCAAACGTTGCATGTGGGGTAACTTAGTAGTTGAAAAAAGTTCGAAAACTGGTCCGTGTAGACGCGTCGTTTGGTTCTTCACAGACCGCTGCGCGCCGCTCCTCGCAGCTGCAGCTGTCCAGCGGCGACAGCGACGCCAACGCCGACGCCAAGGCCGACATCCCAGCACCGACACGCGCGCTCTCCACCGAACGCGACATGACGACGAGTATCATGTGACGAGGTATTCACAACTCATATCCCGGCGAATGAACTCACTCGGACCATTATATAATATATATATTATATATATATATATATATATACCTACAGGTGTCCAGGGAGAAAACGTCGAATATTCCAAAATAAGCTCTTAACACAATTTTAAGCATATTTTGTTACTTTAGTATTCCGAATTTGGTGCGCCGTCATAAGCACTCAAAAGTTGGTTTGAAAAAATGTTTTCTGGGCAAAAATTTGCATTGCAGAGGTGTATAAATACTACAGAAGCACATTAATTGTTTATTTGTTATTGTGTAAATTATTTACACAAAAAATGAATACGTTTGTTTACAAAGAATTATTAAAACAGAAATAAAAATGCAACAGAATTGTGCAAATTGGGTCTTTCCGAAGCATTTGGCAGCACTGAACTCACTTTGTTTTCTTTGGCGCGGTGTACACAAAATATGTTCTAAATGTTCTCCTTCTTCGTTGCACAACTCAGCGCGTTGTAATACGGAAGTCGTTATTAATACTTCCCCGGTTACTCCCGATATATTCAAGAACGTTACAAATTCGCGTTAGAAGAGCAGCTCTGTTGTCAAGCTTTTGCGTGTATACTAGACGCTTTAAGTGACCACAAAGATAAAAATCAAGTGGAGTAAGGTCGGGAGATCTTGCTGGCCAGTTTTGAGGTCCTGCGCGACCTATACATCTTCGGGATACTTTATATGGAGATAGTTTTGTACATTTCTTTTAAAATGGCGGCGCTCCATTGCGGTGAAAATACATCGAGAAACACAGCGAGAGAGGCACATCATCTAGATGGGGAGGTCATTCATGTTCTAAGATCATCAAATACGTGTCTCCGCTGTCAACGTCCTGTCAAAGAAGTGAGGACCTATAATTTGATATCCGATAATTCCGCACCACATATTTACTAATACTAACTTCGGTCGCGGAAGCCTACGTTCTCGAAAGAAACGCTATTTGCACTGCCTTCATCGACCAAACTCTCTTGCCTGAGGTGAGCTCCATGCCTTTGTATTTCCTCTTTCTTCATATTCATTTCGCACATTGAGATGTCAACAAATACACTGTGGGCGGAGGGTCTGGCCCTTCTTGTCGTACCCTTATTCCGTGAACTGATAATCACGAACACTGTCTAATTAAATTTTAATGCACACGAATTTAATGTTAGCATTTTCTAATCTAGTCTAAAAACATCGATGGTTTTTAGTCAATCTATTTTTAACATTGATATTTTAATTTTGAACAACTATATATGCTAACATTGATGTTTTGTTATCGATGTTGCATCATAAACCCATATCATAGATCACTAATCACAAATTCCCTTCATTTTTTAAATTCATTAGCAACTTGTTTTTTACGCAATGTATTGTTATTATTACTTAACGCAAATTGATATTTCATGTAACTTTACTTGTAAATAATTTTTTTAGGACGGTGAAGTGACGTATTAAAATAGCGGGAACCGTGAATTCTCATCTTTTGTACAACTCTTAGATAATACGAATTGATCCCGCTCTTTCGTAGATCGCAGATCTCTATTTGTATTTATAATACAGGTAGTAGTTTCCGAAAGCCAGCTTCATGTTGCTCTGCTTAAGTTCTCCTCTATCCAGCGTTCATCGCGTCAAAAGCTGAAGGTTTAATGTTTCGGCCATATTTTTTTTAGACATGCAATGCTTGAGATGCACAAATACGTACAAGAAACTAATTTTGGAGGCTTTCAAGACCCTCGAAACCTTCAGTAGTTTGTCCATAAGGAGAATTTCCTCTCTTGTTGCTGTTGGCTGACTGTAATGTTATTACTTCGAAAGCTAGCATGTCGTTGTTTCAGGACTTTCTTGAAGATTGTATTGCGCCAATACATGTGACCATAAAGATACCGAAATGATGGCCGAAAAGTTGACTCACGAACGTGACGATGATGCGCATGTAATTCTTATCGAGGATTACACGATTCACGAAGTTGCAATAATATATGTAGTTCCCAACCACGACAGCAGTGTGTGTTGCTAACGCTAAATTCTTGGATGTCACTCCATTGATTCAAACACAATTACATTAGAACCAATACGAATACATAGAGCGTCGTTTCATGGGAATTTAGCGATAGCAGCTCCCTCTGCCGTAACACATCGGAAATGCTTCCGTGATTCTTACAACGATAACGTCCAAAACGCTTGAAACGACCCGGTCGAGATAACTTACAGCAACAATAGTTACCCAGCATATCCATCCCGGAGATAACAGGGTTCGAGTCCCGACGGTGGAGAATTTTCGCCACTACCTTCATAGCTGTGTTGAATTCAGCCGCTGTTTGGAGGAGAATTCTAGCGGCTGGCCACTTTGGTCGGTAGTTTTCCGTGGTTTCTCCGATCAATACCAAGCGAATGCCGGGGCAGTACCCTAACGAACGGGCCAGGGACCGCGCGATCTTTCCTTTCTCTTCCTTGTCCTGACACCTCTCCTTATGTACACAGTCACATATGTTCTACCATATGTGTCGGGGTGTTTAGAACTTGTGCCGGCGGGGGGGGGGAGGGCACTGCTGATGGAAATATCTGGAGGAGGAAATGTCCGCAAGTCGACATGTACGTCGGCACCGGACCTCAAGCTCTAGCAGGAGAGGAACCACTCCCATGGTATAACATGCTAGCGGTCCATTGATCATAGAAGTTGACGCACCCGGGAAATAAATTCCAATAATTCACCTCCAAACCACTCGCATACTCTGTTGTATCGTGCACGATAAGGCACGTGCATTCGTTAAATCTGATGGCTAGCATTTACCGGTCTAAGTCTTTACGTAACTTGGAGTTCGCGCATGCGCAGAAGCTCAAAAGGGGGTTATCTCGTATGCGATATGGTGACAGACACGCTGTCAAAACTTCCTAGTGAGAGTTTATTGTTTTTTTGTTTTTTGTTGTTGTTTTTTCGTTTACGGGCACTGCAACTTCTATAGTCATTTGTCGCATGGGGTGCATAAGTGCGGGAAGGGTGTGGCAGTATTTCTCCTCTGCTGGTATGTGAGATCCGGTGCCAACCTTCTCACCGAATTAGGGGTTTTCCTCATCCAGGTACCTCCCATCAGCGGGGCACCGCTTCAGCTGGAAGCTCCCAGCTAAACTCCCGACTTACGTCGAAGAGTAGTGCATGTACGTATGTGTGTGTAAGGGGATTGGATAGGACAGGAAAGAGGAAAGAAAGATCGCGCGCGATCCGTTGCCCATTTGTTGGGGTACTACTCCGGCATTCGCCTCGAGATAATCGGATCAACCGCCACTGTGAGGTCTTTTCGGCTGTTGCCGCCGGCCGAGGGTGCGCCCACTCACGCGAAAACTTGTTGACCGACTGGAGGCGCCCGCGGGCAGGGCGAGGCTGCAGGCGGCGGCGGCAGGCGCCGAGGGCGCTCGCGGTCCCCGCTGGGGCCCCGGCGCCGCCTCCCTCGCAGCCCCCCTCGCAGTGCCCCGGCCGCCCCCGCGAGCGACGACCCCTGACGCCCGGCTGCGGGCGCACGCGCCGCAGCACCGCAAGACCTGCGACCCCGTCTGAACTTCCTCTAATGACTGCTTATTTCCCTTAATTAGCATATTGTTACATAAATAACTCTTTTTTTACAATTTTCTGAAGTATTTTGAGAATATTTGTTTTCGAACCCTTCTTGTATTTATTCCATATATGTTGTACAGTTGCTATCAATATCGTAATAAATTGATTATCTAGTTATTTATTCTATTACTTTACCAGCTGACAGGAAATAATGCCCAGAATTCAAAAATCGTCATGAGAATAGAGTTCACATTGTTGAGTTATGTCAACAATTCTACCTTTTTCTTGTTTTGTTTCTTCTTCTCCTCTTTCTATTTCTTCTCTTTCCTCTCCTTTTTCTTCTCATCTTCCTCCTCCCATTTCTTTTTCAAATTCTTCTTTTCTTTTTTTCTTGAATTTCTTCTTCTTTTCCTTCTTTTTTATTTACTTATTTATTTATTTAAAACAGTTAAAAACTGTATGTGACGTGCTATGGGGAAAAGTTAATTTGAAGTTACATTTATGTCAAGAAGCAAAACAAGATGCCATCTGAGCATTTGCTCGGGGATCAAGGAAAATTCTTTTTCTTCTTCTTTTTCATTTTCTTCTTCTTCTTTCTTCTTCTTTCTTATTCTTCTTCTTCTTCTACTCCCTCTTCTTTTATTTCTTATTGTTCTCATTATTTCGTATGCTCTTCTTCATGTCCTATTTCTTATTCTTCTAACTTTCCCTTCCTTCTCTGTATCCTCCCGTTTCTTCTTTTTTCTTCGGTGTCCCAGCTAATATTGTCACATTGCAGGGGTCATTGCAACGCGAGCATGTAACGTATCGACATCAAGTAGGCTCCCTAATAAAACAAATGACAGACGACAACGGTTCACGATAGTCAGCTGCATTTTCTAACCGATCTGTTATTGAGGCCGACATCAGTAACGTAGTGTGCTCACGGCGGTTTCACGAGTTTCGATGCGCTGTTTCAAACCCAGTCTAGAAGGGCAGACGTTTCAGGCGCAATGGCATGTCGCGATTGGACAAGAAAGGTTAAAGAATGAAGAAAATATAACGAATTTGTGTGTATCATAAACATTGTGATTCTAGATGCCAGTTTACCGACATTTTTAGCGACAATGGTTTTAAAAATGTGTTAATTGATTTGAAACGCGAATGTCAATTGTGACATTTCTTCGACAGTTAGCTAAAAAGTCACGAAACTCTTTCATGTTCATTGACTTAAAATTTCGTCACGGACTGATTTTGCACATTTCTTCGTTGTAATGTCTTTGTCAATTAAATAACATTAAAATTGCAGGAAAATGAGCTGGAGAAAACTGAACTTTCCTTTACCTAAAAATTCTCCTGAAATCTTACTCCACAAACGAGGAACACAACAGTTGAAGCTGGACTCCCGTCGCGTCGGGGTAAGGCCTCCGAAAGAGTCGCGAAAAAGTCCGCGATAAGCGAAGGGGATCATTTAAGACAGTGACTCAAACTGGTGACGGAATCTCATTGGCTATATTCGGATTCCATGCGCAAGAGACCCCCCGTTCTCACTACCAGAGGGGCTATTTGTAATCGATGCTGATAGTAATACTCGTTGAAGATTTTCATTAGTATAACTAGGCGTAGGGTTTATTAATGAAAGGAATATTTACTTCTAAAAGTGTATGTCATTATCTATTAGCACTGGGGGAGTGTAATGTGTGAAAATTGGTATATATAAAAATGGCAGCGGAGGTAAAAAATGGTGCGGAAATGAGCTATGAATATATTTCCCACACGAGCTCAGTGGAAAGTAACTAGATATTAGCATATCAAAATGCTAAGTTGTTTTCGCAATATCGTGCTGAATACCATTCCAACCGCAATTGAGTGTTAACTTGCCACATTACGGTATAATGCAAAATCATGGGCAAATTCAGCAGCAAAGTTCAATAGAACCAGATCAGCTCAGCTGCAGTAAAGATATCATGTTTCTGCTGAGGATCTTTCTCATACTCCGGAACTTCAAATCCCAGTCGAGGAGAAGCAACAAAGCTCCTAAACATGATTCTCATTCCAAGCCCGGACCGAGCGCAAATCAACTGGCGTTCTACGATACAACAACAAAGGTCGTTTTGACAACACTTTTCAGCCTACTTCGATAATAAACAGAACTGTTAATGAGGAAATTTTCAACAGCATGAGGCAACGCAAATACTCCGCTGATGTAAGAAGTAAATTTATATCCCCCATATAACTTAATGAACAATAAGCAAATTCAAAAACAGAAAGGTGGCATGGCATGGCCTTATAACTACTCAAATATTAAAAGAATTATCTAAATAACAAATTGCGCCAATAACAGCGGTATTAAACGCAGCATTAAGACACGGCTATTATCCCAGCAATTAGAAAGAGGCAACAAATATTCCAATGAACAAGTCAAATAAATTCCCACAGCAATTAGATAATTATAGGACATATAGCCTGGTACCATCTGTTTGATAGGCTTAGTCAAGATAAATCAATTCATAAACGGTACAAAGGTCATTCCTGATGTCCAGTTCCAATTTAGAACGAACGACTCGAATGAACACCGAATGTTAAGAATTACTGATGTTATTGCTAAAGGTTTTCATGAAGAAAAGCATAGGCAGGTCAATTTCTGAGTGCAACTGAAGTTTTGGACCGAGTCTGTCACACAGGACTGATGTACAATATCCGCCAAATAGATATCTCAGAGATCTCAAGATGCAACCTCAGATATCTCAAGATGCAATTTAAGGTTTTTTGCTAAACGGAACCATCAATATTACAATCCATAATACCTTATCGAAAAAATGCACTTCACAGGTGGAGCAGTACAATTGCCGCAGATGTTTAAAATTTACCTTCCGAATTTTCTAGACTTGGTCGATAATGAAAGCAGTGCATATGAAACTGCCTTCCTTTCACAACATGAGTTGCTAATCGTTCTAGAATACTTACAAAATAATATAAACACTTTAACTAAATGTACTCATCAATGGATAAATCCAAACAAATCACAAGTTAAAATCTTCTCACTTAAAACATATCTAACCCCTTCAGTTTTCACAATCAATAATAAGCCGATTCCCTGACTAAACAATAACTAACCTGTCGTATATCTAGGAGACAAATTACGAGATTAACATTGAAGAATACCAGATATTACAAACCTAACCTATTCACTCAACCTAGAGGATGGTAAACGGCGAAAAATCTACATATCTAAATTCGCCCTTAGCTGACCTGCATGCTCAGTGTGGGAAAGAGCTGCAAATCCAAACACTATTAAATTAGAAGTAATTCAAGGATTAATTATTAAATCTCCTTGGTTTATCTCTAATGCACAAATTCAAAATGAGTTAAACAATAGTTGCATTAAAGGTCGCATTAGCAAATTATCACTTCCTCTCCCCCAAAACAAAATTACGGGATGCAGATCAAGGTCGCGTGTAAGGTAACTATATCACAGGGTTCTCGGGCCCTGCGGCCAGGGCAACGAGCGCGTGGCTTAACCCTCAACCGGCATACTTATATTTTGTTACACAAATGGGACATTGGGATCTCACGTACTCCATAAAACAATACACTATATAGAATTTTTTTATGACTTAAATATTTTTATCTTACAAACCTAATGAATATTTTAATTCACAAACATTGAAGCTTATCTTATCAAAACTTTTAATCTCGGCCGTATACGCGCATTCTAGGATATTGTCGCTCTATCTGAAAGATCGCGTGAAACCCCCGTGAATTGCTGGTGTTCAGTAGATCGACATAAGTGAACATAATAAATCATGTTGTTCACTAATTCTAAGTATGGTGTATGTTCTCAATGCTAAATTATAATAAATCTTAAATGAAAATAAGAATTGTGTAGAGATTAAAACATAAACTCAAGTAAGTGATATTCTGAAGGAAAATCATTTTGGCTATATTTGAGACGAACTGTTTCTTGATGAAACTGTTGTTTCTACAAGTTTTGTAGAAAGATCAATAAATACATTATTAACTGTAATAGTTCATTCAAGAAACTGTTCGTCTCATAAATGGTCAAAATAATTTTCCTTAATAATAAATAATGAACAAGAATTTTATGAAGTGATATTGTGCGCTGATGAAACGAATGTAGAACCACTTGTCTTCAATGCCATGTATTTATTGTAAATAATAATCCCCCAAAAGTCTGAAGGGACGAACGGATAAGAAATTAATTAAAGAAAAAATAAACAAAGGCACGGCAGAAAATTCTCTGCAAGCTTTCCTAGAGTCAGATGACCCGCATTATTTCGCCATATATGAGTATTACAAGTATATAATATATACCTATATAGTGTATAATGTTTGTTGTGTAGGGCCTAGTTATTTTTGTGGTCTTGGTAATTTCTAATTTACCCTATTTTTGCATTTTAGCAAAATAGATCGCGTAAATGTGAATATCGAGTGTCAGTATGGTTCCAATAAATTTCAAAACAGCCGACGTTTACATTTAAGTGCGTTTTGTTTTGCTTTATGTGAATTCTTGATTAATTGTGGGATTGTTCGTGACGACGTGTATTGAAAGCATGCCTTCGTACACAGTGCGATTGTCTCGACTCGAATAAATAATCGTAACTGCTGTATCTGACGGAGGATAGCTAATTAAAACTGCATGGTTTATTGTGTTGGTGTGACACTGGTCCAGTTCTTATTCTTTTCACTTTCGAGAGAAGTGATTCATTTCTATTGAAGTCCATTGTGGTCTTTGTATCATCTTAACTGTCTCCGTTTATGGACAATTATTTATAGAAATATGGGGTAAAAGAAATTAAGTGAAATGTACTATATCAGATCAATAGTCCTTCAGCGTCGCTATGGGGTATACTGATCAATAAACATCAAAGGTATAGCTAAATCGACAGAGTGGGCGGTGGCGAGAAGATTAGATTTAAAAGGTGTAGTCGAATAGGACCACATTAGTATCAACTAATGTGCTATCAAAATTCCGATGTATAACGACAAGTGTTACAGTTTAAAAGTTGATTTAGAAAGCTAAAGTTATTTTATTCCAATGACAACTTTCCGTGCCAGTACTACTTTGACCGTGATTATATACGTACCATTTCATTTTATTTTGTCAAGCAGTCTCGAAGACAAATCTACAATTACACTAGACAGCCTACCCTAGTGTGCGTTGTTAACTTCTATACGTCAGAGGAATGGATTCGACCTGAAGGGCAGAGAAGCCGTTGGTTGCCTTAGTTATTTTAAATTGAGTCGAAACCGTATAAAATAATTCAGACGTTTTAATGTACAATTTTAATGCACATAAATGAACATTTTAATCTATATGTAGACCTACTGTAAAGATCCCCTTTTAACAATTCATCAGAGAAGCTCGTTTTTCAACAGTTCAGTAAATTAAAAAACATATTCCTTAAAAGGCATTAATTTGAAAATATATGTCGATCGATTTGCCAGTTTTATATAGAGATATGTCAGTCAGACACCTTATTTTCTTTTTCCTCAAAATGTGTTCATCCTCCCATCTTCCAATACTATTTTGAAAACCATTCCTTAGTCATTGAGTGTGGTGTGGAAGAACAACTGTGTAAAGGGGTTCGTACGCGTTCTGGGAAACTGAAGGTTGTACCCACTCTAGTTTTGATTGAATAGTGATTCCGGGCACGTGAACTGCTAAGATCATTAGTCCCACAATTGTAGTGCAATCTTTATCGCAGGAGGCGGCAATGATCTTCACCCACTGAATGGTGTGATCTGGTGCAGATCTACGTCGGCTTCCTGGGATTTTCCCCAAAACTAGGTGTCTCCCACCAGCGTGACACCGCCCCAGCCCGCAGAGAATAAATCAGAGCAGTCGAGCTGGCGTCGAAAATCCTCCCACCGTCAGGTCTCTGGAAGAGAATTGCAGCGGCCGGCCGGCTTCTCTGACCGGAGTGTTCCGTGATTTCTCCTCTCAATACCAGGCGAACACCAAAGCAACACCCTAACAAAGAGGCCACGGACCGTGCACGATCTTTCCTTTGTGACGTCATGGGTACTCGCAGCGACCACAGACACAGAGCTTTCGTATAACAAATATATTTATTAACAAGAAAACAAAACACAATATGTATACACTATATCAATTTTACTTACATAGCTCTGATAGACTCTACTATCCCTTGATCGCGAGAGCGATCTAAAACCCCGAGTTGAGATGCGTTTTGATTGTGCATTCGCCACTCCTACTTTTGAAGGCGCGACAGAGCCTAGCTTTCCGTGAGCCGGATGTTCACGCTGGGACACAAAGTTTCCGTCTGGCGCCACCAACGGCTGGTTGCTCGATCGCATGGAGCGATCTCATGTGCCGATGAGAATCGCGTGATCGTGGCACTCACCACTCTTCAACCTCGGCAGCAACGACACAGCATCGCTCCCCCGTGACCGCAGTCACCAAGGACATAAAGTCCGCAGCCTCGTCAACTAGTGTGGCTCGAGCCTCGCGAGCCTGGCCTCGCATATGCACCGATCGCTTGGCGCCAAGTTTTTTGTGCACACGCACGGGGTTCATCCCACCGCTCTCTCCAACTGGCTCCGTACACTGTTTATAGCGAGGCCCAGTGACCTCCTACGTCACGCACCCCCCTCGTCTTGTTATAACGGTGAAAGCTTTCTATAAGCCGAAGACACCCAAAGCCTTGTGTCTCCCGTCTCGCGTTCTTCCCGTTACGGAATAAACCCTTCTTCCTGTGGCGAGACTAATCCGCAACCAAGCGTCCCCAAATAGATGCCATGAGGCACGCTGGCTAATACGTTACACCTTCCTCTCCCTTGTCCTCTCTCCTCATCCCTTAAACACACACACTCCCATGCACTACCACACACATCGGGAAACCAGCCGGGGGCTTAGGGCTTGTTTCGACTCAGGCGGTGTCTCACTGGTGGGATATACCTGGCCGGGGAAAATCGCGCAAGCCGACGGCCAACCAATTATCAATAGTATCCGTGTTACAATCGAAAGATACAGAGTAAGTTGGTTGGTTTATCTTGCCAGAATGGAGAATTGTCACTTTTGAAAAATATTTCGCAAATATAGACTACAAGGAAGAAGGAATGTGGTACGTGAGTGTAATCAATTTTAAATCCAACATTAAAGTAATTGATATTAGATCAAAACTCTTCAATGTGGTAATACCCGGCCGTTCGTCTGTCCGTCTGTCCGTCTGTCCGTCTGGTGTATGTGAGCAACACTATTGCGTAAAATATGCCTATTTTTACCAAAATGTCGGTTCATCAAACTGAATAAATCCCTTCGATCTGGCCTGAGTCCATGCTTTCATTCGTTTTTGGAGGTACTTTTCATGAAGCACTGGGGGCATTTTCAATCACTCTCAAAAATGGCTCCAAATGTTTTCTTTAAATTTATAGAAAGAATATGATGACTTACACTTGACACAGTAAAGATGGCATAGGTCCAATTCACTGTGAACTCTACATTTTCAAAACTTGCAAAAGTTTGAATTTTTTCGGCGTTATACAACAACTATAAGGTAGAGACGTATTCTTCAAATGAACTTTGTTTTCATGCTTAGTTCTTTCAATGGAGTCGGGTACATTTTTTAAACTTTCAGTAATTTCCTTGCCATTGTGTGTGATGTATGTCTAATTTAAAGAATAACAAAAACACGATTTTCTCAAAAATGGCTCCAAATTTTATCTTTAAACTGTAGGGATAGTGCTAAATGCATTTTATGAGATGAAATAAACGTCACATTGCTATTCTTTTGTTTATTAAACTCAAAAAATGTATTATTTGGTCGTAGTCTTCCATTTCGTTAATGTTTACATTAGCGGCGATTTGTTCACATTGTTGCATTTACGAGTAAGTACATGTGCTTTACATGATGTCTTATGAAGTTTTCACGCAATGTCAAACGTTTTCCGTGAAAACGAGCTCAAAATTCCATTTGCTGAAAAACGTTTCCAAATTTCTTTTGCAAACTCTTCGTACGGCTAGTGCTAATTGTATTCTTTAGGATGACATAAACTTATTTTTACTATATTCTGTTTGTTTTTCAAAAATTACACAAATGTCTTTTTTTAATACTTCTCACGCCGTTAAAATGCTAATTTCCGGCAATTTGTATACATTATTTTTTTTACGAGTAAGAGTACTTGGAATTACTTAAAATGAAGTGTTTTTAAAACACAATAGATTCCTGAGTAAAAGATATTCAAATTTCGCATTTACGCTAGAGTTTACTCCATTTTTCTTAAAAACGGCTCCACGTTTTTTAACGGAAATTTTTATGTAGGACAAGTTTTTACATTTTTTAAAAAATATTTTAACATTAATATTTCGAATCTATCATTAGGAGGAAGAAAAATTGAAAAAATGTAATTTGGATGGTGAGAGATGGCAGCTGGCAAGAGGATGGGGCAAGAGGATGGGGCAAGAGCATAAAGCTAGCTCACGCTAAGAAAATTAGCAAACTTTCCTACTAAAAAGTCTGTGCCATTGTATAGCACCTCTAGTTTTTAATGAACACTGTTCTTCAAAGACAGCTCTTTAAATGAGAACCTATATAATTTTTCGAAAATGTGAGCAGTTTTCGCCTAATTTTATGTAAAATACAGGCAATTTAAAAAAATCTCAAAACAGCTTAATTTTTGTCTATTTTTCTCGAATAGATCAAAGTACACTTCTAAAAAAAGTGTTGAGCCCATTTTTTATTAACTCTGTACTTTCGATAATTGCAATTCTTTAAAATTATAACTTTAAATATTTTTATGTTCAACGATTTTGGCATATGAGTAGTTTCTCGTAATTTTTGTTGCTTCTGAATTGTGAATTGGAATTTCCCGCGTCTTTTGCTGGATTGGAATGCAGTTTTGGATTGTCGAGTTTGTGTTGATGTATTAGCAATTAAAGTATTCGTTTTTCGCGCATCATACGCTACGATTGGTAATGAATGACTAATGAATGAAGTGATGGCTGGGATGTGTTTAAATGGACAGAAATTATGGTACTAAATTACGTAATATTTAGTAATACGCGAAAATAGGTGCAATTGTAACACAACTACTTATGTATTAAAAGTTTCTATAATGGTAAATGTTTCATGTTCTAAATATGTAAGAAAGCTAAAAAAAATTAAATAAATTCGTTAGTGAGAAAATCGTCCTGATGATTGTTTCAAATGGCTTTGTACAGGACGTATTCGTATGAGAAACACTTGAAGTTCGCTGCAGCAGCACTGTGACCGCCTTGTTTTCCGTGTGACCAGTTATGCTTCTGGGGCCACACTTCCGCGTGTTCTCGTTGCACGTTGTGCTCCGTCACGTTTCGTTTCCAAATGGTAAGCGGTGCACTCTTGTCAAAGACACCGCCTCTTTATTCAGAGCCTGGCAGTGACTTTATCCATTTCCCACTGCCCTCAGAGCTATTTAATTTGATAATCATGGTTTTATGAGTTAGTTAAAGTTGGTTTCCAGTTTTTTTCCAGTGAGAATGAAACGAAATTGTTGGAATATCTATAATAACTTTGTTAATTTTCGTGCTTGCATGAGAGTCATATATAATTTAACTTTTAAAAAGATATAAAGATTACTGACGTTACAGGTTGGCACAGACCTTTCCGTACTTGTTTTCTGTTTTCTTTGGTCTCGGTTAGCTATTCGAACTTGCCACATATACTTGCCTGCAGTCATCAATCGCCAGTCAAAGTTAATTTTTTTGACATTTTCTTAATTTTTCCGGTTCCTAATTGTAGAGCGGAAATTTAATTTTCGATTATTAAATAACAGTAAAACCTCGTTCTACAGAACAATTTTCTTTGAAAACTTTGAACCCGTTTACAAATATCTGTTAATAAATTCGAAAATTAAAGCTCTTTTTCACAGAAAATTGTTGAGTTTTTGAAAAACGTAATTTGAAATCATTTTAAGAACTTTTACTCACAATTACACTCATTTGTGTAATTTTTGAAACAACAAAAAAATATGCTGTAATTAACTTTGCGTCATGATAAAAAGTGCAATTACTACTATCAGTTCGAAATGTTTGAAGAAAAAAGTTGGAGCCATTTTTGAGAAAACGGCGTTTGAGCGATTCTATAAATGCAGAATTTTTAGCTAGTTTCCACGGAAAACGGCAGAGTTTTAGAGAAACTGTATGTGACATTATTTAAAGCGCATGTCATTATAAATACAGTAATATGTAAAAAATGCCATATGTAAATATTAACGGCAAGAGAGACAAGTCGAAAAATTACATTTTTGTAATTAAATAAACAACGAACGAATTGAGCAATATGGGGTTTATTATATAATATAGAGTACATTTAGCACATGCCTACCAACAGTTTAAAAAAAATTGGAGCCGTTTTTGAGAAAATCTCGTTTTTGTAATTTTTTTAATTACACAAATTGCAAGCATTATTGCGAGAAAACAAAAAAAAATTCAAAAAAATGTACATGGATTTAACGAAAGAACTAATAATGGAGAACAAATTTCAATTAAATGAAAAATCTCAATCTTCAATTTTGTAGTTGTAGGAAGAAGTCACAAACATTTTTGAAATTTTTTAATTTTCGAAAATGCATTGTTAACCTTTAAAATCGAACCTATGCCATTTTTGAAAGTATTTTACTCTATTCTTACAAGAAATTGAAAAAATAATTTGAGCCGTTTTTGAGAAAATTTTGAAAATGACCTGGGGCTTCATGTAGAGTACCCCCAAATATTAAAGAATGTTTTTCAAAATCTCAAATTTTGGACTCGAGACAGATTGACACGTGTTTCTTAATTTTTGAAAAACCCCTACGTATGGTTTAGGCGCTAGTATTGTTTGCAGACCACTAGAGACCAGACGGGGGAGCAGAACGGTGGACAGACGGGGGGACAAACGATGGGACAGACGGGGGACAGGTGCGGGGGACAGACGGCGGACAGACGGGCGGACAGACGGGCGGACAGACGGCGGGACATTGACGGGCGGACAGACGGGCGGACAGACGGGCGGACAGAACGGGCGACAGACGGGGCGGACAGACGGGCAGACAGACGGACGGACAGACGGGCGGACAGACGCGGACAGACGGGGGTCCAGGCGGTGGTGGCAGACGGGGGACAGACGGGGGACAGAGGGGGACAGACGCGGGACAGGGAGGCGGGATAGACGGGCGGACAGATAGACGGGCGGACAGATAGACGGACGGACAGATAGACGGACGGACGGACAGATAGACGGGCGGACAGATGGACGGACGGATAGACGGGCGGACAGATAGACGGACGGACAGATAGACGGACGGACGGACAGATAGACAGGCGGACAGATAGACGGACGGACGGATAGACGGACGGACAGATAGACGGACGGACAGATAGACGGACGGACGGACAGATAGACGGACGGACAGATAGACGGACGGACAGATAGCCTGACGCACAGACGGACGGACAGACGGACGTTTTAAAAAAGGCAAACACTCTTTCGGTAACAAAGGACGCCATACCGTATTTCCGTTGAAATCTCGAAATCGATTTTTCGCAGCATTACATAACTTTCCCTATACGTACGTACAAGGCAAAATAATAAAGGAATTTGAAAAATAAATAAATTTTTTTTTCAAATTTTGCCTGATTACTTTAATTAGAGGCTGTCAGTGTTCTGGACTGCACCGACGGAGCTTGCTCTAAATAGATAAAATGTTGGGAAATAATATATTCTTATGTAACCTTTGAATTATTTTTTATACCAAGGATAAATCATACATAATGGCCCGAGTAGTACCGCGAGCTACGACTATAAATTGTACTGACAAATCAGGTCTAAAAATTAGTGCGAGATAATAAATATAACACAATTTCCCATCGATAAAACTATGCAAATTTCTCATTTCTGATTTGTTGATTCAAACGTAACTCCTAAGACTTATTGCTCATTTCCAGAGTATAATAGTTCAAAAACTTAAAAATGGCTAAAATGAGCAATATTGACCCTGGCTTAGTGTTGTTCATAATTCACTTATTTTGCATTTAAATGATAATATTTAGTTCTTAAACTCCAAATCTTCGACAATTTTAGATTTACTGTTTCACTCTTCCTGTTCGTTAAGATATGAACAATCATTTAGAACTGATTGGAGGTGGAAACGTTTTGTGACTGGAAGTATGAATGATACACTCGTTTGTAATAAATGTCAGAAACATAAATTCAGTCAACTGACCTCCAAATGAGAAAAAATATTCTGTTTGTGAAAAATTTTCAATTCGAAAATTGAAAAGGTGGAATTGTGACTTTTTGTTCAAGAAATATTTTCTCACTTAAATATGCAGCAGTTTTCTTGAGTTAAAACACAGACTAACCTATTTTTTGTTATGTTCTTGATATAATGTTGGTCAATATTCTTACTATTTGATAAATTATAGTACTTGATGTGGGGAAGATGAAATGATGGAAGAAGCTACAACTTTGAATCACAAAGAAACAAGAAAATGAAAGGAAGCTCAGACTTTGCTAGTTACTGTGAAGGGAATACCTCATGTTCGCCACATGTTGTTCTTACCCCCAAATGCATGGGAATTTAATTAGGTCCATGAACGGTGGACACCGTTAGCTGGCCAGCAAAGACGGACTATCGGCCGAAAAATGCCTAATACATACATTCATGACTTAATTATTACGAATAAATCAGGTTGTCAGTTTTATTTCTAATCATTTCTGAATGTCAGATAATTGAATGCAAAAAAAATCTCCCATGCACCCACTAACTGAAAATATTTCCTAAGTTTTTGGGAAATTGAAAACCAAAGTTGAGTCAAAGTAAAACATCTTATATCGTGCGTTAATTCTTTTCAAATCAGTTCCCTCGAAAAACGAACAAATACAATGCGAAATTTGAGCAGTGCCGGATGTCACTAGTGCTGACCTACATTATCATACGTTTCATTCTTTAGAAATTTCGACGTCTTAAGGAAGCAAGTATATATACTAAACGTCTATTTTCTTTGACGTGATATGCATAATGTCAAATGTGAATTCGACCGTCCTATCTGAAATATTAATTATCTCATCAATCAGTTTGATATTGACTCAATTGTCGCGTAAATTGTTTTCATTTAGTGTCATATTCCTTCTATAACTCACAATAAGGAAGAAAAATAGCAATATTAACTTTCTTAAAACAGAATCGTGAAATTCAATGGCTCAGATTTCTCGAGTGTTGGAGACACAAGTAACTGCTTAGACTGGGCTTACTTTCTAGTGGTGGATCTGAAAATTCATATTTTCTGTCATATTGTTGCCATTTTTGTCTTATGATAGCCTGGAACGCCCGTGCAGTTCAATTTACAATACAAACTCCAGAAAACCCTCATGCTATTCCTAGAGTTTCTAAAAGTTACATTTTCACGCGTGTCTGCCCTTACACTAAGCGGAGGTACGGGATGTGGTTGAAGTAGTTATTGAATTGGTTATTCATCGTGAGTGACCTCAGTAAATCTAATTTTTTTAATTAAATGTAATGGGTTCTCTCAAATTTTATATCTTTTCTATGAATACGGCTGAATATTGGTTTATACGGATGAGACAAAAAACTGTCAGTGTATCTAAAATATGATAACATAATATGTACTGATATAGTTTAATAAGTGATAACATAATCTTACCAAAATATACATAGCTGTAACACGTCACGTAACAGCCAAATTGCTGCTGAAGTGTTTGTTTTTCAAAAAGTAAAACATTTCTCAAGTACTATAAGTAATACACTCTTATAACTAGACCTCGAAATTTTAGGGACAAAAAAGTGATAATTTAGGCTATTAAAATAGGTAACAAAAATTATAAAATTAGGCACTATTAGGGATAAAACGCAATTTATTTCTAGTGTCTAAAATGTCACTTTTCATCCTTAAGAGTGCCTAATTTCATTCTTTTTGTTACGTATTTTGGGTGTCTAAATCATCACTTTTTTGTGCCTAAAATTCCGAGGTCTAATTGTGCTCAAAAGAGTCATGAAAATACCCCTCATCCTGGTGTTTATGTTACGATTAGTCCGTGAAATGGTTGGATCCCGAATTAGCTGGTTAATTTGCACATTACCCAGGTTGTTTAGATATAGCTGAGTGAATAACGGTGAATGGATCAATTCGGACATCATCCAGCGTATGATGAAATATTTCTGAGTTTATGGAGATATCGACATTGAAATAAATTGATACTTCATCAGAACATTGTAATCAAAGCGAGAACTCTATTCACAATGATTAACAGGAAACACGTAACGTACAATTCGTGTGCATCACAATTTTCAAATTGTTCTCGACGTCATTGAAATATAACATTGATAGGAACACATTGACATAACATTACCATTATTTTAAAGAAAATAAACTGCTTCAATACTGATTGAAAGGAAACGCATACAGTAGTAAATCTACACCAAAATAAGATATTTTGATTCTCACCATAATAATTAGCCTGTATTCTTTTTATCATTTTTTTGCTTTAATAGAATTTTTTGCTTAATAGGCATTGGAATAAAATTTTTCACGTGGTTTTAAAACGATTAAGTACCTCAAAAATAATTCAGAGGGAAACTTAATTTAATTATAGTGAGCCTATCTGAAAAGTAAACACTTTCCAATTAGTCTGAAAAACTTTTCTGAACTTTTTCATTGCATGGAAACACACATGAATTTAAACAAAAATATATCACTTTACCATGATTTTAAAATAATTAAACACCTCATAACTGATTTATAGGAAAATAAAAAATGTATTAACATCTGGATTATTATATTATGTTTGTGAAAATTAGATAAACAGGGATCAAAGAAGAATCTTGAAGATTCAGCAATTGAATGAATTGCGTAATGACCACGAGTACGTCTGAATATTTAGGATTTTTCTTTTCTTGTTCCTTGCTTCCGAGGAAAAGCTTTCTTCTGCATATATCGAAAAGAAGATGCGTAAGTCTGATATTTCATTTTTACCTTACATAAGAAAAACTAATTGACACTTGCGTACCTACAAAAGTCTTTTAAAAAAACTTTTTCAAAAATGTAAAATTTGATATTTTATTGATTTCTTCAATTGTCATTAACGAGAGAAACACTAATTGTTATGTCACCTCGTCTTGAAATACAATGTGACACTTTCACTGACCTGACTAACACGATTTGCAAGTGGATGCTGCGAATGATGAACATACGATTCGAAAAGACAAGTATGATGCTGGCGAGTTTAAACGTGCACGGAAGAGTTTTAATTATTTCTACCCGTCTTCTGATACACATAATTTTAATACTTTTTGAATTGTTTTGTGATGAACATTGTCATTCATTTATTCATCTTTGTTTGGATATCCAGTTGATACACATTCACACACATCATTACAAACTACTAATTCCTTATAAAAATCATTGTACTTGGATTGTCTTATTCTCCCATAACACACTTCTTCCATTTCCTTGATACCTTCTTTATATATCACCTCCTTCCCGTTAATACATTTCTCTCTCTCCTCTCTCACTCTCTCTCTCTCTTAACAATTCTATACCTCTTGAAGATAATACTCTTTCCTTATCACTTTGTTTTGCGCTCTTATACATCGTATATTCTGTTGTATTTTTGTGTTTTTAATTTTTTATTGCTTTAACAATATTCTCTTAATTGCTTCATTTCAAGTACTATTTCAATTTGAATTGCAGTGTGACCATCAAAATCATGAAATTACTTGTCCTCACATCATGTTATAAATATTACAAAATACCTAATTTGCATGAAATTCGCACAACAAAAAATAATAAAAAAGGAAACATGGACAAAAGGAAGAAATATGTGAAGAAATCTTTCAGCAGTTCGAATATGTTTGCTAATTCGAGAAATGGGATTTGCGACGTTTTGTGCAATGTATTGATTCAGTGAGTTACATCACATTCCGAACCACAATGATGATTCGATTGGGATAAGAATGCCTTATAAATTTATTATACTAATAAATTAATTTTTATAAAGCAATTCGACATTTTGTATTTCTTGAAACTCAATCTTTCTGTTGTATTTTCTTTACTACCATTCTTGCTTCAAATTAATTTCATTGTATCCTTTTTTTATTTTATCTTGATCTTATCTAGAGTCAATTTTTCATGTGATTGGTGAGCTTCCTTTTGATTGGTTATTTTGCCTTTTGTCCACTGAAGAGAAGTGATTTTTTACAAGCTTGGATTGGAGGAAGAGAGAGAGAGAGAGAGAGAGAGAGAGAGAGGGAGAGGGAACAAGAGAGAGAGAGAGAGAACAAGAAATAGAGAGGGAACAAGAGCGAGAGGGAACAAGAGCGAGAGGGAACAAGAGCGAGAGGGAACAAGAGCGAGAGGGAACAAGAGCGAGAAGGAACAAGAGCGAGAAGGAACAAGAGCGAGAGGGAACAAGAGCGAGAGGGAACAAGAAAGAGAGGGAACAAGAAAGAGAGGGAACAAGAAAGAGAGGGAACAAGAAAGAGAAGGAACAAGAAAGAGAGGGAACAAGAAAGAGAGCGAACAAGAAAGAGAGCGAACAAGAAGAGAAAGAGAGAAACAAAGAAAGAGAAAGAAACAAAGAGACAGGGAGAAACAAAGAGAGAAGGATTAGATGATGAGGTAAAAAGAAGTAAAAGATGGAGAAGGAGAGGGAAGAGAGTGAGAGAGAGAAAAAGAGAGGGGAAGAGAGAAAGAGGAGAAAAGAGAGGGAGAGGGAAGAGAAAGAGGAAAAGAGATGTGGAAGAGAGGGAGAAGAGTAAGAGAAAGAGAAAAGAAAGAGACGTGAGAGAGTGAGAAAGGTGAGTAAGGGACAGCAGGACGTGTGCCAAGTTCTGCTAGCAATGTATAAGAGAAAGTATGTGAACAATATTTTTATTTTTAATTGTTAACAAATAACTAGTTCGTACGATTGTGGCAATTTCCATAATGAGTATGGAGTGGAAAATATATGTACCGTTTAAAGGGGTAATTTTTTAGACAAATCCGTTGGTATGGTGAGCTTAGTACTCCACGAAAGTGGGAAGTAGAAGAGGTTAGAGCTGGCGAGGAGAGGGCAGGCACGGCCCGGGGCGCCTCCCTAAATAAACGCGCGCGGCCCTCCTTCCTCCGGTTTCCCTCGGCGGGCGAAATTGCGCCTCTAATGGGCCAGCCAATGGCGGAGGGCGGCGGCGCAGCCAATGAGGGCGCGCGGAGGGCGTGGCCGCCCCTCCGCCGATGGCGGCGGCGACGGTGGCGGCGGCGGCGGGTCCCGGCCGCGAGCACGCCGCTCGGCCGGCCGGTTGCCAGTAGTCTCGCGTGCCGCGCCGGGCGTCTAGCCGTCTGTGGTTCTCTGCGCGACCGCCGCCACCGCTGGCCGCCGACCGCCGACTGTCGACCACCGACCGCCCCCCGCCGTCGCCCGTCGCTGATCGCCCGCGGGCGTGCACGCCCTCGCAGCCCCACGCTGCCGGCGCGCGGCTGTCATCCGTCGGGTGCTGAACTCGCGCCGTGCAAGATGACGGAGTCCATGCTGGCCGGCTGCGAAAGCCTGGTGTCGCACCTCACTCATTCCTCCGTGAGTAGCTACTTTTGTTCCCAATTTGCCTGTAGACGGCTATTCGATTGACCCCCTCCCTCCAGTTTTGTTTATTGAGATATTTGTGGAGTGATTTCCCGTTGCCTTCTCCAGAGGCATTGTGCACGTCAAGTTTTGATGCTGGATGGTGTGTATATACGACTACCTGTAGTGGGTGAAATTGCTCAGACATCCGTTGCGGTGGCTTCTGTGCCCTACACATTGTATATTCAACACATTGAATAATAGTGTTGTAGTTCGCCGTGTCGTGTGTAATATGTTCGAGATACCTGACGTGTGATGTGTGTTTATTATTTAATATGTCAATTTTGTTTCATATCTTCATTTTTGCGCAAAAATATTGTGTTACAGCGTCTCTCAAATTTTGTGTCAGTTATCTTTACGATTCCAAGCTTCAATTCCGCGTTATATTTGTTGAAGTGCAGAAGAATATTTTATTGGTCGCTTTGTTTATATTTTCCATTAGATCCTAATTTTCCCATGTGCTATTTCTCCTGCCAACGTTTAGGCTTGTTGTAAATTTTGTGAAATGTGATTCTCTCGTAACGGATTTCAAGTAAATGTTCGTTTTGCATCATTTGTGTTCATTGTGTGCATTTAAGCTTTTTTCTACACCGAAAAAAATTTTGTTTATTATTTTAATTCTTATAAAGTATATTGGGGTGGGTTAACCCTGAAGGTCTAAGTTTTCATTTAAAGTTTTGCCTGATAGAAAGTGATAGATTTTTTTGTGTTTATTATCTCATAATATATATACCATTCCACGGTAACGATATCTGCAGATAGAGCATAGACATTTATTCACGTAATGAGTGTATTGATGTAAATATTCTATATATCGATAATTACATCAATTATAATTGTAAAAGAAAATCGTTACCAACCATTAGTAATAGCAATAATTAATATGCTTGTTGTGGTTGTCACTGTAACGTCTTCGGGGGCGATGTCCTTTTTGTATCCAAAATGTGCTCCACTCGCTCAAAAGAGTTGGATAGATAAGTTGTGTGTCTTAGAGCACAAAATGCGTTTTTTACTCTCTTTCTGGGTATTTTCCAGTTCTATCCAAATCACGACTGTGTAATGAGTTGTTGTCAATATTACACTTGGTCACAATCTCTCGTAATTATTGCAGTGATAATGATTAAGTGATTGTCGACTAATACACTCTCATTGTACGTACGAGCCGTCGTATAGTTTATCGTATCTGTCAGTATTGCTCCATAAAGCTACGCGCTCAGCTGGTGTGATTTGATGTCTCAATGAACGATTTGTGTACTACTTTGGCCAAAGTGGGCTACTCGTTATTAATGTCAAACCGTCCAGATACTAGTGTATCACCGATTGCAGATTCTCTGTCAAAGAGGAAGTTATGTCAAAGATCTTTTTGAATATTTGCGTGTTGTATTTGTTCTTACGATTAGTAGTAATTTTGATTCGACACAGCGTGTCACTACTTGTATTGGTTTCTGTACTGACAGTCGTTATTTCTTTATCAGTAGTAATGATTTTGGTCATGTTAAAGGTTATCGGTGCGATATGCCACATTTGTTTCGAATGCGCTTACATGACCATGTACCAAATTCACATGAGGAAATGATTCTCGGCCTGGACAACGAGATCTAATGAGAATATTCATTGTAAGCAAACATTATGCATAATACATATTCCCATTGAAATGCATTTGCAACACTATATTCCACATTCGCTTTTTCTGACTTGGTGATTTCATGATCTGCTTCCCGATAGAGTCCACCTTTATCACTGCTCATCACGCATTTCCCACAAACACTCAACAGCAGTACAAAATATGTAATACAATTCTCTGTTAACGTCTCGTTAATCCGACATTCTTAACATTGGAGTAAAATGTGTGCTTTTCAGTAATCTCTATACTCTATATAACAGTTTGTGTCTACTACGAAATATGTGCATAATACTGTAATGTAGAGTGAACATGCGTTTTCGTTTTCGCAGAATTTACATCTTCCGAATCCGAAAATATTATTGTGTTACCTTTTCTGTGAAAAGGTTTGTAGGGTCTTAATCGGTTCAGTTACAGGAAAATAGGATATTTTTTTAAATGTTTGTTAAATGTAGTGGTTTCTAAATTCATGTTAATAGGATTTTCCTATTCATAGTTCCTTTTCCCTAGGATATTCCTATAGAATTAGGCAGTGGAACTGATTTTGAAGTTATAATAGCTGAACACTTGGAGTTATTGGGATTATTGTAAATGGTAGCTCATAAATGCTTGCATATTGCTAACATTTGTAGGTCATAAACATCCGTGCCCTCTTCTTAAGTAAGTAATGGCAATGAAATCATAATTCAAACATTGAAATTCCATTAAAACATTAATAAAGAAACAAATTGAGGATGTGAGGACATGGAACTATGTAATCGTCATCGAAAATCTGTAACTCTCGCCATTGAGTCAGAAAAGTTAGGCCTTAGAAAATGCGCTAAAGTAGTTCAAGGGGAATCCCCTACCTTGGCTCCTCGGAGTGTTGCATATCCGTCCGAAGCGCGTTACCAACTGCATGTTTGGCACAATCTCTTTCGGAAAACTACAAAGAAATTCCAGTTAAACACGTTGTAATTTTAAAAAACAAACATTTAAGGTGTTAACATGGAACTCTTACCATCAGCGTTGAAAATTATCTTCCTCGTCTCTCCGATGCAACTTACTCCAATGCAGCCAGAAATGGTTAGATCTCATTGTCAGTCGGGAAATTCAAATAGTTCAAGGGGGAATCCCCTACCCGGTTTTCTCGAGGCGTTTCGCACCAATCCGAAAAGCACGCATTACCAATCCGTATGCTTCTCATGCAATCTGTTAGGTAACAACACCAATGCAATTATAATAAAAATTGTTATTAAAAATTAAAATTAAGCTGACCGCGTGGGACTATAAAGCCATGATCGACTTTCCGGTCTAATATAGTTCCCTCGTCTATCATCCAGAAACAGATTATTTCGTGTTTCCGGGCGTGTTAACTGATATGATCATTAATCCCGTAAGTGTGAAGTGCATGTTATTAACGCGGGAGATGGCGGTGTTCTTCCCCCGTAAGATTGTGAGATCCGGTACCGACCACGTCGGCTTGAGGGGTTTTCCTGAACGAGGTATCTCCCACCAGCGGGGCACTGCTCCTACCAAGACAAGCTCTAATCTCCCGATTGGCCTCCCAACATGTATTGTAGTTAGTGCATAAAAGTGTAAGTGTGTATAATAAGTAAGGGGTGAAGGGTAGGACAAAGAAGAGGAAGGAAACATTGCGGGCGGTCCGTGACCCATTTTTGTTTGGGTACTGCTCCGGCATTCGCCTAGTACTGATCGGATAACCCACGGAAAACTACCGCTCAAAGCAGCTGGCGGGCTAGAATTCTAGTCGCGGCGGTCAGAATTCTCCCCTTGGCAGCGGCTGAATTCGACCACGGCGGAATTGTTAGCTATTTACCTTGTGTCGAAAATGCTGCCTCCGTCGGAACTCGACCACTAGAACCTCTCGTTCAGAGCCCAGAAACGAAGTCGGCGACGGAAAAGCGCACACGTTGTAAAGGGGGAATCCCCTCCCTGATTCCTCGAGGTGATTCGCACTGAGGTTGCGACATCGACGTCGATGTTTTTGTAGAAATACCGAAGTATTTTTAACATCGATGTTTTGTGATGTTTTTTCTTTTCCGATGTTTTGTTTCTAAATGAAAAATTCCCTTGATCACAATACTATAAAATTTAAAATAATAGCTAATAGTAACACTGTTATTCGTGTGTAGGGACCAAAGGAACGCTGTTTGCACTGCCTTCATCTCGTCCGAGATGACCATCATGCCTTTATATTTCCTCTTCCTTCATATTCGTTTCGCACATTGAGATAAGGTCAACAGATATGCTATGGGCGTAGGGTCTGCCTGTTCTCGTACCCTTATTCGGCCAATTAATAAAATCTAACGCTGTCTAATTAAATTTTAATGCACACGAATTTAATGTTAAGAGTTCACTAATCCGGTCTAAAATTCTAGTTGTTGAAAAACGTCGATGGTTTTTAGTCGATGTATTTTGAACATCGATGTCTGAATTTTGAACATGATGTTTTGTCATCGATGTCGCATCCGTCCGAAGGGCGAGCATTGCCAACCGCTCGCTTCCCACGCACTCGTGCGGTGGGTGTTGCGGCCAAAGTGCAGCATTGGCGCTATAAGCGGGCGGGAGTTCGCAACGCTGCCCAAATGGGGGCAAGGCGTCGGCGGGCGGGCGGCCCGGAATCCGCTGCGGCAGCGACCCCTCGGCCGCCGACGCTGAACACGCAACGCGCGGGTTGGCCCACCCGCGTGCTGGAAGGCCTTCCCGCTTGCCGCGTAAGCAGCGCGGACGGCGGCTGGCGAACCACTATTTTCTTCTCTTTTTTTTTTCTTTTCTTTTTCATATACTACTTACATAGTATAGAGAAAGTATTGTATTGCTGTAGCGAAATGTGTCCGTTTTTTTTACAGCAAAACTAATTTTATGGCTCCTAAATGACGTTTTCTTATACGTTGTGAAGTCAGAATCCATGATTTTTGGGATGCGAAATACCGAAAAAGTTGTTTTTATCAAAACCTGTCGGTTAGTGCGTGTGTGTGTGTGTGTGTGTGTGTGTGTGTGCGTGTGTGTGTGTGCGTGCGTGCGTGCGTGCGTGCGTGTTTTTCAAGCCTCTAAAGGCTGCGGGTAAATGAGTTGCTTATGGGATACATGTTTGTAATTAAGTAGAAATATTCTAGTAGTAGTAAGTAACATGAAGACAGTGAGTCACGGTAAAAAGTTTCTTTAGCCCTTCGGTTTTACTACACCTAGTGGAATTGAATAAAGGTAGTAACGAGCATTATTTGAGATAGTAGTTGGTAAAAAGAAATATCCCGTGGAATACAAACTGTATCGGCGTTGTGAATTAAAAACGTGAATTAGACAAAATCAGATCTCTTCGGGGGAAATGTAGAGCTTAAAAAAGGATTTTATTGAGGAGTATTGCATATAGAGCGGTAGTTACGTCATTTCTATAGGTGGTGAGAGAAAAAACTTGACTGATTTGTTTCAATTAATTTTGTTGTTACTCAACTAATTCTTATTATCAATGCTTATTGTAAAATAGTGATAAGGCCGCCATCGACAACTCTTATTTAAAAACTGGATGTTCCTGATTGTGAAATGAAACGCCAAAGCAGTGATTAGCTCAAAATTAAAAGTTTAACGTTGCAACTTCAATTGCGTCTTGATGGCAACAAAACAATCCTTTTTAAGAAAACACGAAACCTGCGAATACACCTGCACTTCAGTACATTTGCATTTAATGTAATACTTTTCGACGAAAAATTGTCTCGAACGTGTCGCTTATTTCTTGATCACAGGAGGTTGACGTGAAAGACGTCTTATCAACATTACTTAATCTTAAAAGTCTCTACTTTTAAAAATTAAAATTATGTCCATCGGTAAATGTTGTCTATGCACATGAATTAATACAAAGAATCATTGCATGAGCCGTGGTATTCTAAAGTTATGGGAGTCAATTACATTTTAGCGTGCTCATTTTTGTAGCGCTTTACCAATCTGTGAGCAAGTAGAAAATCTAATATCTTGGATCTCCTTCTTGCTCATAAATCCATGCCTATTTGCAATGCTTGTTCTCAACACGCTGCCGTGTGTGGTTTATGTTGAGGTGTCGTTGCGGTCTCACAGTTCCGAGCACGTGACCGAGTGTCACAAATAAAGCGGTCGCAAAGGTGTGAAGATGGAATAGACTGGCGTCACAAAAACGAGCTACTTTTGAAGTGTTATTTCAGTCCAACAATAATACTAAGATAGAAGAAAACGTATATAACTGTAGTACTTTGAGATAATAATGAACATTTTTTTGAAATTCGATTTTTAAATACTTTGTCCACGTCTGTGAATGTTGAAAGATACATGTAAATTCCACTATTTTTAACACGTGTATCAAAATTAATCACATATTTGGACAAAGTATAGAATGGGTAGGGCGCGCAGTTACGTTGGCAATTTGTTAAATTTATAAAATAATGATTTAGTGCGAACCAGTTATTCCCATACGAGAATTTCAATATTAAACCACAAATATCGTTGAGCGACCTCTATTTTGAAATGAGCACTGACCAATTATAAATTACACTCTACTTCTTCCCACATCTTCATAAAAATAAAGACCTCATTTTTATAGAAGCACTTCCATCGAAATTTAAATCCCAAATTCTCCAGTTTCTCTGCAAGTGATCAAATTATTTGTGAGCTTAATACCAACTCTGTATACCTACGTAAAATAAATAATAGTTCGATTTGAATTTTTTTATAAAGAGTGCTAATATTTGTGTCATTTAATATTTACGTATTAATATTTGCTTTTTTCTGATGAACAGCGTCTTGGATTAGAATATGGAGAATATTTTCTGACAATAGTACTCGGAAATTTCGTGCTCGTCTATTTGCGAAAGCTATGTTCTTTGTTTAATTTCTTGTGGTGATAATTCGATCCCAGTGCAGCTCGTATGTCAAGGATGTCTATTTTTTCTTTTCCGGTTCATCGCCCTGGCCGAAACTATTGTAACGAAAAGCATTCGGGAAAGCAATGGAAGAGAAAATTAAGTAATTTCTCTGTGAAGAAATGAAGACTGGCTCGAATGTTCATTTTTAATAGTCACAGATTTACTTTGTACTTATGACTTGTTTTTAGAGACTATCATAAAATTTGACAAGTACTCTTTAGGCGTTCAATTTGGAAAAACATATTGATCATTATATGAAAGCCTATCTGCAAAGAAAGTATCAGAATTGGAATGGCGTCCTGCGAGTCGTTTTATTTTTAGTGCGATTCGTTGGCCATCTCTCAAAACTTACATCACACTGACGTCCTGCATCATACTCTGCGCGAACAAGTATCCTTCTTAGTGCTCGAAGGTGTATATTTTAATATAGGAGTTCTAGTAAATTTTCCAGTGCTAGAATGATAGATTTTGTATCTAGTGGGCCGCTAAACACTGCTGATAAAACGCAGTACAACAAACTCACGATAACTTTCGGGAAGCAGTAGCGCAAAAGTAATCCATAAGTGTCGCATGTATATAATTCGCGCAGTAATGTTTTTAATGCGTGTCTTTGTAAATTTGTTTTCATTCTGAGTCGCAACAAATGAACTCATAATACTCTCAGGACCCACTTTGTAATTTAATTAAAAAAGTACGTGCTGATTGTGGTAAGATTTTGCTTATTTAAAACTGTGATTAGTTTTATATAGTGACAATAAATTAGTGTTTTATAGTTTCAATTGAACCACGAATAAATGTGTTATTTGCACATATTCATTCGGAACCACGAGTTCTGTACGTGGCAGGCACGCCACTTCTTTGTGTTCCTGTAGTTACAGTGCGGATTGTTTCTCTGCTGTCATTTCGTGTTTCAAAGTTGCACGTGAAATTCCAGTATGTTATGGATATATGTTTTATAAACTGTTTTATTGAATCCATTATCGTGAAAATTTTGTTTCGAACAAAAGTGAAATGTATTTACATATTTGTACATCCGATAGCGGTATAAAATAAAACTGTCATGCACACACACGTGTTTGTCACCCTATTCAGAGAGAATGATTGCGGCGGCGCGAGTTACAAGGAACGTCTGCAGACCGGAGTGGGCGGAGATTTCCCCACTTAGTAAGGTGATGAAAGGTCTGATTTGAAATCGTCGCAAAAACACCACACACTATGCTGCATAGCCTTCAAGAATTACATTCATTTTTTACTCCTACATTATAGCTTGTTATTGCCTTCGATACGGAATTTGATATTCACTGCATAACTCACCTAGATCGAAAGGATTGTGGCTACGAGGGAAATATGAAAACTGTTGAATGATGCTACATGTTCTTTTACGGACGGAATTATGGGAGGGAAATATGAAAAGACAAACGAGTGAAGTTAACATCTAGTTGATTAGTAAATAAGGAAATTTGAAACAACAAAATTAGGTAAAAAATAAAATGTTTGTACCACGATCGTTAACTGGCTCTAACGATGTCGGGCGATGAAAAGCCCTCAGGTAAAAGGTACTCAGGCGTTTCGTCGCCGCTCTAACATTAGAACCCTTATTACGCCCTTGGAACATCAATAACTATTCTGAGGGAAACTAGTACTGAGAGAAACGAGTGTGTAAGAAAGACATTACAGCTCGCTGTATCGCAGTGAGGTAAAGTAAAGTGTGGTGAAGTGGAGTTCTATGAAAGATTGCACGGTGAAATGTTCACGTGAATTTTGTAAGGGGGTGAGTTTGTCGATTTTGTAAAGTTGTTAAAGTTTTGTATGTAAAGTTAGTGTACTCTGCCACCGCTTCTTCACATTTAATTGCAGAATTATTAATAAATCTAAAATCTATTCTGAGTTTTGAAACAAGCTGGTAAAACTTGAAGTCCTATCCGAGTGCCGGCCGCGATCGTTGCGTGTGAGCGCCGGCGCGGGTGGAGCCGGGTTAGAGCCGAAAGGGTTAGGGTCCGAAGGGTTAAGGCGAAGGGTTAGGGCCGAAGGGTAGGGCCGAAGGGTGAGGGCCGAAGGGTGAGGGCGAAGGGTTAGGGCCGAAGGGCTAAAGGGTCGAAGGGGCTAGGGCGAAGGGCTAGGGCCGAAGGGCTAGGGCCTGAAGGGCTTGCCGAAGGCTAGGGCCGCAAGGGCTGAGGGCCGAAGGGCTAGGGCCGAAGGGCTAGGGCCGGAGGGCTAGGGCCTCGAAAGGGCTAGGGCCGAAGGGCTAGGGCGAAGGGCTAAGGGCCGAAGGGCTAGGCCGAAGGGCTAGGGCCGAAGGGCTAGGGCCGAAGGGCTAGGGCCGAAGGGCTGAGGCCGAAGGGCGCGTGGAGCCCGGCTGACGCCGCCCGGCGGCGACGGCGGCTGCGTGCGCGGGAACCCGTCGCGTCGGCGGCAGCCGAAGCCGCTTAGCCCCAGGGCCCACGGCGCCGTCCTGTCCCGACCCGTCGCGTCGCCTAGCTGTCCTGCTGCTGCACCATGTTTACCATGCCCGCTGTTTAATCATGTGCCGGCGTTTTAGTGTATGGTCAATTCACCATGCCGCCTATTTACCGTGCCGCTGGTTTACCGTTCTTCCGTTTAACACTGCCTCCCTTTTACCATTCCACCGATATACCGTCCCGCCGTTTTAGCGTATGGCATTTACCATATCGCTGATTAACCGTGCCGCAGTTTAACCGTGCTGCCGATTAAACGTCCCGCCGTTTTATCGTGTCTGCGTTTTATCGTACCGGTGATTAACAATGCCGGGATTCAAGCTCGCCCCCAATTTACCGTGTCGCCGTTTCACCATGCCTCCGTTTAACTGTGCCTTCATTTTAACGTGTCTCCCGGTTACCGTCCCATCGATTTACCACCCCACTGTTTTAGTGTATAGTCGCCGATTCAACGTGCCGCCTTTTTAATGAGCTGCCGTTTTACCGTGCCGCTGATTTACTGATCTGCCGATTAAACGTCCCGCCATTTTATCGTGCCGGTAATTAACCATGCCTGCCGCCAATTTACCGTGCCTCCGTCTAACTGTGCCTCCGTTTTAACGTGCCTGTTTTAACGCACCTCCGTTATACCGCGCCTCCATTTTACCGAGCCAGAAATTCACCTTCCGCCGATGTATCGCGCCAGTGATTACCATGCTGCCGTTTTACCGTCCCGCCGCGCCTTTTAATGTGCCGACAATTGACCAAGCCGGCATTTTACTGTGCCAGCATTTTATCGTGCCTGCAATTTTCCTTGCCGACGACTCACGTGCCACCTATTTACGTGCAGCCGGTTGACCGTGCCGGCGTTTTACGTTGTCGGCGATTCACCGTGACGTCGATTTACCGTGCCGCCGATTCAATATGCTGTTGTTTCAATGTTCTATCGTACCGACCTACCGTCGTGCGAGCGCGCTGCTCTGTTACCGTACCGCCGTTTCATATTTTTATGGAATACTTTTGATATGATGCGCTCAATGTAACAAATCCGTTATAGTTTGGGAACTGAAATAAAATCGAAGACTATATCAACAGATTACAAATGTCCAGATTCAATTCCAAATAACTGTTTTTCAAAAGTAAATTTAAATGAACAAAAATATAAAGCATGCGTGCAATTATTTTCGGTTTGACGTATACATAAGTGAGTGAAACATGGGCATTTTTCAATATGTTTATCCTTGACCAAAATACTTATACGTATAGATAGGGAAAAGATAATATGCCCTACCGTTTGTCATCATCCCTGTTAAATTTAAAATATGTCTGTTCCTTCAAGACTTTACTTTTGTGAGGAACCCAACAGAAAAATAAATTTCAGTGGTTCTTTAATTAGCAGGATATTACTTTTTATGTTATTTATAAATTAAACACAATAAAAACCTAATTGCAAAGGGCAGAGTGGCTATAAGACAATTACGACCACTGATATGGAAAGATAAATTAAGTAAGAGTGTAAAGAGAAAATTGTATGTCTGTCGTAGAGAGCGTTGCACATTACATAACTGAGGTATGGGAAGTATAAAAAAATAGCGAAACTAAACTGATGGTAATGGTAAAGGGACTTTTGGCGCCGAAGTTTCGGAGTGACTTACGAACGAAGGAATTACAAGTAAGTTTTAATATAATTGACACCTTACAAGTGAAAAGATTAAAATGATATGGACACATGCAAAGTATGAACGAAGAACGTTGGACGAAAATATTGTGGAATTGGCAACCAGCTTCCCTTTCGGAGAAGAATGCCTAGACTTACTTGGTGAGAAGGAGTAGAAGAGGCAGTGTGAAAAGAGAATTGAGAAATGAAGACCAGACCGTTAGAGAGAAATGGAGCTGGGATGCGAGAGACATCCTAGGGTGTAATGTACCTCGCCATACTACTACTACTGAAATTATATTGTTCATTTTCGTTTTGGTAAGGTTTGTCACCCGAGATACTGTAGCATATTCTCGTTTTGGTCTTAAGTGGCATTAAACTAAAAAAAAATAACCCAAGAAATTAAATCCCCTACAAATGTTTCGTCTCTACTTCCCGGACTGCACTGTTTTGGCCTGAAGATGACTGATGAGAGAAAAACAATGATTTTTATATTGTCACTAACGAGTTTGAAAATCCAGATTTTATTTGAACAAAGTACATAGTAGCCCAGGGTACATTAATTGATCTAATACTGATGACGAAGTATACCTCAATCTTAAATAAATCGAATTGTTAAATAGCCCACAGAAACGTTATTTCCCGTGAAGTATAATTTAAACATATGTTATTTTGTTTGCATTTCATAAGCAGCCATTCCCAGTGCGATTGCTGTTTTACAAAGCGGTCAAGGGCCAGTTTCCTTAGAAATTCGAGTAAGTAGTATGGGGAGAGTTAAGTAGCATGGTGTTGCAGTGCCGACTCGGCCATATTTATTGTCTTCTGACACTTCTTTCGTCGTCTCCTTCACTACGCTTAGCAATTGTCGGAGAAGTGCTGCTTCAGCCGTCACTCCTTTCACTTCTGCTGACGTCTGCACCTGACCTACTGACTTGAATTGCTTGCGGCGCTCGGACATATCGTCACCTTCCTTTAAAACACATACACACACGCGCGCGCATTTAAGTGCTACTTTCCGTAGTTTGTATATAATATAACGAATCTTACTAAAAAAAGATGCATTCGGAATTTTAAAAGCTCGTAGGTCTGTCACGAAATCTCTGAGTCTCTGCAGGTTACTTCATTAAACTTGTGTGCACAGGAAAATCGTATGTCAAACTTTTTTTAAATGACTCACGATAACTGTAATAACATTTTATTGGAATTATTTTAACTATCTCGTAGAATTAATTTTTCTTATCCGTTAAAATTTCGTTTTTGGACGGTTCGTACTTCTTAAAAAACATGACACTGACCTAGGTGTTATGACCCTCAAATTTTAAAGAGACACAAATGCTGGAGAATATAAATAGTTTTCAACATAATATTGTAAGAACAATGGCAGACATTTAAAACATGCTTTAAAATTGGCATGTGCTAAAAAATACATAGTTAAATCTAATAATCAATGTCTAAATTTTTTAAATTTAAAAATGCTTTTATAAGTAAGTTTAATTCTAAATAAGCAAATAATTATTTAAAATGAGATTGCAGTAATGTTTGATAGTATTTTCTTCGCTTAATAGTCAATATTTAATGCTGCAAATGCAGAACGACTTACAGTTATTAACAAGACGTAAGAATGTATGTTATATTTTTGTACGGTTCCCTTGTTTATTGCTTTCGTTGTTGATTTTAAAAACCTTTAGTGATGGTACTTCGATTAATGTATGGTATTTCGTGTGTTTGTAAATTTCAAAGCTCATTAAAATATACATCTTTTATACAATGAAGAGCTTGTTTAACTGAATAAAATAATAAAAGAATTAATTGATATTTAATGAATAATTTATTAAGGCGAATAGTTCCCTAAAATATTTCAGACTCAGAGCGCCTCATGACTTTAACACTATCGTCATCGCCTATGTTGGGATACAGAAATATATTTATGTATAGGACCAATAAAGATTTGTACATCGATTTATTCAGTGTATCAGAAAACAAAAGCCGGTTTTGTCATTCAATTTGTCTACACGTGACATAATACGAATTCCCCCCCTAAAAATTTTCAGTAACTATTTATTTTAACTTGTCACGAAGCGTTCAAGTAAACATATTTTAGAATTATATTGAAAACAAATAAAATCGTATCGCAGCATGAGCTGAGTGTAGCCTGCGACGTTTTACAAAATTTGTGATATTTAAATATATTTTTATAAAACTTACATATTTGACGAAAACATTTTGAATCTCCCCTCCCAAATGCTTTTCGCATTGTGAGTCTGTGATCGATGTAAGATTTTCTTAGTGCAATCATTGTAATGAACAGAAGTTCATAAAACTAATAACAACTGATTTCAGAGCTTTCTCATGATTACTTTGATATAAAGCTAAATAGTTATTTATGCTTTCAACGTTCTCTAGGCGTCAAATAATTCATTCTGCTACTATGAACGAATAAAACAATTCTTTTAAATTAAAATTATCATAAGCAATAAAAATGATTGAATCTTTCATTATGCATTGCATATATTGCATTCTCAACATTAAAAACGCGCGAATAATAGTGATGATACATTATGAAAAAATTATTTTATTAGATATAAAGTGACAAAAACTTGTTTATTTTTATATAATCATTCTTTGTTTAAAACTTTATTATTATAACGTTAGGAAAGGAAATCACGTTAATCGATATCACGTTAATCTTCTTTCTTTTATATCTTCTTTCTATACCTCAAGTAGTGCATGGCTGAACGTCAAGGGTGATAAAATATTGAGCTACATACGCATGTGCGTGCTTTGGTTACAATAGCACAGTGAGCAATGAGCGAGGCTGAAGAATCAGTAATCGGTTAAGTGTTTAGCGCATGTTATTTTATACTAGTTTCATTTGCCTCGATTTTCTACGAAACTTGTCTCCTTTTAGTCTTGCTTGAATATTATTCTCCAAGAATAACTCCAGAATCCAGATTTCATTAGAAATGTGAACAAGGGTCATTTTAATTCCTCGTCTTTCTTGAAACTATTTAGGGTATTTCTTGAAACTATTTAGGGTATTCGGAGGTAGGCGAGATGGCGGAGTGTCGCGCGTTGGCAGGCAGCCGCCGCCGCCGTGGCCGCCGCGTAGTGTCCGCGGGTGTCGTTGGCCTCAGCGATAACGCCCAGCGCGGTCGCCCCGGCCCGCGGGTCAGCACAAGTAAAAATACTCCTCCGCGCGCCGCCCGCGCCGCTTAGACGCGAGCAAGACCAGCTATGTGCGCAGCAATGCGCACCGCCCCATTGCACCGGATCCTGTACCCCGTCCCGTCCCGTCCCGTCCCGTCCCGTCCCGTCCCGTCCCGTCCCGTCCCGTCCCGCCTCTCCCCACTCTTGAGTTTGCCATGGTTTCTCGGATCAACACCAGGCGAATGCCGGAGCAAGCCGACTTGTAGGTTCTCGCCATTCAGCGGGGGAAGATAACTGCCACTTCCCATGATAAAACATCAACTACACTTACGGGCTAACAACTGTAGCAGTTTACAGGCCCGGAAACATTATTCAATCAATCAAAACTTGACCCTCCCCGTTCCGCCACACTCCGCCCCGCCGCGCCCAGCCCTGATCGTCAGTGCCCCGTCCCGCTTTGCTCCTTCCCGCTCAGCACCGAACGATGTGCCCCGCTCCGCTAGATTGCTCTCCACCCTGCACACCAGCTCCGCGCACCGCAGAGACGTACATTGATTACTACAGGTTCCATTCAGGGAAAGAACTCTAGAGGATGACAAATGGTTGATTTCAAAGGCAATGATATTAATTTGCAGTAATTGCAATTTTAGTACCAGAATAAATGCGTTTGACCTACCAGCGGCTCGTAGGGGTTAATGTTATCCCATTGCTATCGTAATTTTGGGAGTCCCTACGGTTTCTTTTTCTGATGTCTTTAAAAATACATGCTGAGGCAGCTTACTGCCCTAATCATTCTCTCCTACTCATTATCTCCACGTTAATGCGACACTTCCCATATTATCCATTGAGCAATAGTATTTTGATTTTGAATCCTACGTAAAAAAAATTCGAGTCGTCCAGTATGCTCTCCTCCCTAGGGTCCGTGCCACTCCGCCTCATCCTGTCTCGGACCTTCCTCCATTCTATCCAGAAACCCCCTCCCCGCCCT
>BOPP01000038.1:7767893-7786649 GCA_017312745.1 Gryllus bimaculatus
GGAAGAGAGGACGCTACTCATTATCTGTGAATCCACGTTATGCGACACTTTCCCATATTATCCATTGAAGCAAAGTAATTTTGATTTGAATCCTACTAAAAAAAATTCGAGTCGTCCAGTTGCTCTCCTCCCTAGGGTCGCTGCAACGCCTACTGACTTCCACCCTTTCCCTCTGAAATTTCGTCCCCCCGCCCCAACCCATCATGCATTACTACCACAATATATTTTCCCAATCGCTTTCTCTAAAGTGTGCATGCAACGTTTTGATAATTGATTCAAAATCTACTTATGCTCGTCGTAAATTACCGATTGTGGGCGTATGTGCTGTCATGACGTATGAACTGCGAGTCTTTTTCCTTTTTCTACTGTGCCCTTAAATATAAGTTTCCTAGAATAACATATCTCCGGTCTGAAAGGCGCCTGCCTACTTTCTTGCATTAGCATACACTACACACGGCCCAACCCACTTACAGTTCGCCCGATACTTATCCTGGCCGCTGAGATGATTCGGATTCCGCTAATGGGCTGGAACTGGGCGAGCTACCACATATTTCGCACGATTGCCCTCTTCCGCGTTAATGACTCGACTCTGGTTTAATCCGCATGACCACCTGAATCCACATATTTTATGCGCAAAGTGCTGCCTGCCCCAATTATATCCCCCGGCTTATACTTACGTCATTGAGGGTACTCCGCCCGTCCCGCTCGTCCGCTCCCGTCGCGTCCGTCCCTCTGCCCCGTCCCGCTTCGCCATCCAGCCCTGCCAGTCCCGCTCCCCGTTCCTCTGCCTGTGCTGCTCTCCCGCCCCTCCCTCATTCACGGCAGTCCCAAGACTAAGTCCGTCCTGCGAAATCGCGACACCAGTCCGTCAATCTTCGGTCGTAAGGAAACACGTTCTCACTGGCCCACGTTCCTGCCTGCTCCCGGCGTTTCGCGGCGTCCCGAGGCCACCTTTTCGTCTAACTAAGCTTAATGCCCGATAACTCGGTGTACCTCCATCAGAGATAGCTCCATGCTCTCGTGACCACATGTACCCCGCCCACAGCTTCTGCATACCTACGCTGGCTTTTCCGGCCCGTCTCCGCCCTCGTTCGGCCTAACGTAGACCATTTTCCCAACCCCTCTCCGGAGCCGAGGTGATTTGAACTGAGGATACCGTACCCCAACCTGATTACCCGACCCCTCCCATCCTTGGTGACCTACATTAGAGGGGTTTCCCTCTGGAGAAGTCTTATTGAAGAATAATCGTTGGGATTTATATAATAGAATGAAGGGCGTCCCGCCGCCGTATCACCGCGATGCCAGAACCCTGAATTTACCAGTCATATCTGTTCAACCGCTCGACGTGCTCCGAATCTTACGGGTGCGAGTCACGGCCTGAAATACCTTCCTCTTGAAATAGAGGTGGAAAGGTTACCAACGCTATTATTCAGCTATCGCACTATTCTATTTATCCCGCTCTCTTACAGGCGTTCGCCCCGTCTTTCCCCCCTGATACTCGTTCGTAACCAGCCCAATCTCACCCTCACTACTTATTCCGTACCTTTCTCCCATAACTTAAACAAGCAAGAGCTTAAGGGATCCTGTTCCCAACTCCTACTAGGCAACGGCACTCTTCCTCTGCACCCACAGACAAAAACTGAGTACACTCCGGGCCGCGACACCACTCCCTTCCCACCCCCCCCTTCAGCTCACGACCCTCTGGGCACACAGTTCACAATACTGGAACGCTGGATCGACCATGCGAGCACTTTTGGCCGCCACCGTAGCGTATTCGGGAGTCGATTAGCCAGCTTGTAAACAGTTTTCCGATGCGCAGAGCGGGACCATAACCAAAACTTAGGCAGCCAAAAATATGTGTGGGCTCTGGACCGGGTGGCAGTGGGCCCAAAGGGGGAGTCCTATCTGTGGACCAGGGATACTGCGCCTGACCGAATTTGTCGGATCAGATAGAACCTCATGGGCTGCCCTACCGCCCCTGCCGACTATTGATAGAATTTGCTGGCACGATGGCCGGGCTGTGCGGTGAGCTAGAGCGACGGGTCGCGGCGGCGGCTGTGGAGGTGGCGGTCGGCGCGCTGAGCGTTGCTGGAGAGGCTACTGACGCTTTCCTGTCGCGCGCGGGTTTGTTTTGCTCCTTTCCGCGGCGGGAACCAAATGGCTTGCGAACGCCCGCGTCCCAAGCCCCGGCAATCTCGGTACCTAACCGCCGCACCTTTCATCGAACTTATCTTTCCGCTTACGTTTGTCGTCGCTTATTGCGAGGTGGTGCTTATTGGAGAGCTACCAACGAGCACATTCTATAGCTTGTTTTTCTTTTTTTTTGTTTTGACGTTCTTGTGTGGCTGGGGTTAACTTCACGCTTCTGCAAATTGAGGTACATGCCTGGACGATAGATGCTTGTACCGGCACTTTGGATAGAGCATCATACTTATTGGACCATACTAAATGTTTTGCTACGCCACGATTCTATCCATGATCTTCCTTACAGATACACTAAACAGAGGATTGAGGGCGCTTGGCCTTGGGCTGCATTTAGGATCGCCTTCTACCTTAGAAGCTTTCTATTGTGCCTGATTATCTTCTTCTTTGCTCCGCACAATTTCTTCATCTTGCGTAAGATGTAATTCACGTTCATTATGGCTTGCATGCCTTTTTGGGCCACTCTAACTATAGCTTAAATTGCTCTCATAGTATCCGGATCCTCCATTCTACTTGCTCTGGTCATCTAGTCAATGCTGGTGTCAGATTTGCCTTGGTCTGGGGTTGTGTCGCTCTGATCCTTCAACTGGTCGTCTCTACCAGCCACAGCTGCACACGGTACATTTTCTATCACTGAAGCACTAAGTCGGCGTATTAGCGCGACAATCACGGCTTCCCTCTATCTCGCGCCAACTAGAGGCGGTTTTCTTGACGCATTTACGTTTATCACATGTCCAAGTTGGATACACATTAAAGGCTCATGGTAACTCGTCTTTCGGAGGGTTCATACAGGCGTGTACGAACCGGCGTAAACTCTGTCGGTTGTAATCCAGGCTTGATGGGCTTCTATATTTTCTATAATTTGTATGTTTCTCTTTTTGGGTCCCTTTGGCAAAGCACATCATCTCAAATATTCTACAAGGGCATTTCGCGTCAAATCTCCTGCTGTCTCTATCTATATTAGTACAAATTTCCATTACCCACTCGTATAATATCGGATATGCAGTCCTAATTATCTTTATTTCAGGGTAGATCAAGTACAGCCTGTGTAAGAATACCATTGCTAATACAACATTCTACTCCTTATCTTAACGGGGTTTTGAAAAGGCAGAAAAAACATCTTTTCTGGTCTCATAGCTCGGATGCCACACCTCCCTTTCGTGCCATCTGATCTACTGATACGCGCTTATCTTTTTTTGCGCTCCTAGTCATATAGTTTTTGCATTCCGGCTGATTGTCTCACTCTATGGTGTACTTGTGTATCTGCAAAATTTTACTTGGTTTCCGTCCTTGAGGCCTTTTGGTTCTTTTCTATTTTATCTCTCTTCTCCTCGTCTGTTTTCTATCTCCTATGCTCTTATACTTTCAATTCCTTTTTCTAAAAACATTAGGAAATTAATTTGTAGTACCTTTTTTCTTGTCGGGAGTCGTCACGCTTCACTTCTTCTTCTTTCTTTGCTTCATGAATTCTTGTATCAAAGGTTCGTCAACGGTCCACCTCACCAATATTACTACACTGCACACTAGTCGGGCACTCGACTTTTCTTTTAAGGGACCTCTTCTCCTCTGAGTATGCCTATATTAAAAGCTCTTTTTGCCCCAATTAAAGCAAACTGTTTACCATCTTAAAATAATTTTCAAATTAAACGGATTCAACTGGTATTCCCGGACGAGGTGGGTTGGGGTATGGCAAAAGTACATGAAACTTAGATCAATAAACTGGAATGTTCCCCATAATTATTATATATTTCATATTTACACGAAAATCTCATTGTTTGGGAACAAAATTTACTAAAGACGGATATGTGGGGATATAATAAAACGGTACGCGGGAAATTAAATTTTATAGAATTCGTGGTCGCAAGAGAGAAAATGTCCACAAAGTACGTGTTGACTGTATATGCTCTCCAATATCCGGATCTGTAGTGGATAGATCCATGCCCGTGTCGCCTTCACTTCCGGGCTTCAGCTTCCGGTACCTCCTAAAATTGCTTATTGGCCGCTTTGGCACAAACTCCAATATTGTACCCTTTTAATTCATATATTGGCCATTGATGTTTTGTTATATATGACAAATGCCGGTCGGTACCACCATATTTCGTTTGCCCTTTTCCCCCTTTGCATTGATCGAGCGCCGCCAACAGCGCAACAGACTCATCTACCTTTGCCATATGCTGGCCTTTTGTGCTTGCTCTAAAGTGTTGCCTAGTTGCTTCCAACTTAACTTTTTCTGCTCAAGCACTTATCTCACGCTACTCCCTTGTAACTAAGTCTAGATGGATCCTCTTGGTGTCTTTCGATCTTCACATTTTTTGATAGTGGTAAGGCACCGGCCCTTGTTACGCTATATGGGGCTCTTTCCCATGATTAAGCCGTTTCTTCTACGTGTAAAGTGCGAAGGGAGCACATACGTTACCTCTTTGTACAACAGTCCGTCACGCCTCCACATAGTCACGGATACGTAAAACGTTGCCGGTGCAAGGGCATAGCCGAGATGGGTTTCTCCGTTGCGACGCAAGCCGGACTGTGACGCATGTTACATACGTTTCTTCGTATATGTTTGAGGCCAAAAGTTTATGGGTGATGTATAGGAACGAACGATTGCGTCTCCAGTTCACGGGTTTTCTTGAGCGACTACCACCGTATTATGGACTATTGAACGTTTGGAGCCTGTCTGCGACCAAAAAGACTTGTAGCATAAGCTTATTTAGGTAAAGCCAGCGACTGTAAATGAATTGGAACCGGCGCTCACAACTCTAAACACCACCAGGTGTACTATCACTAAGTGAGCTCTCCTTAAATGGACTGGACCGAGCACGTCATCGTCCTTTCGCTTTGTTCCAGTATAATTAGACAGGGGGGCGTATCGAAGACATCCCGGAAGACTCGTCCTTCGGCGGTCTGCCGCCTGTTGCGCCAATAGTTTTGTAAATAATCGTTCAGCTCGGGCTAGCCCTATGCTTGGTGCTGACAGTCAACCGGGCAGAGGCGGTCAGCGCGGGGTCGGGCCTGGCTGCATACTGTGCCGATATTAATTTTGCTGGGTGCTCTGCCTACACTGCCGCGCTCACGTCGCACTAGCCAGACCGTTAGCAGTGCCCTCGGGCTGGCCTATTCCGCCGCGTGCTTTCGTTACAAGGAGGAGTGCAACGCGGGGGCACAACATAAGATAATCAAACATCGTCTTTAAGGTATAGGCCGGAAGGCCTGTCACATGCCGAGACAGATTACCTCACCTCAGCACGGCCGGGGCTTGCAGAGCTAGTGGTATCGTGACCTGTTCCAGGGGCGCCGGATTCATTCTCTTTTGCGGGTCGGTCGGTCCAGAACCGTAGTTCGGTGCCGAGTGCGTATGTCTCAATACTGCGGTTTTCTTGGGACTAAGTGGGTGTCTCCCGTATGGTTTGGACGCAAATTTGAACCTCCAACATCATCGCCGCAGAAAGAACAGCGTCCTCACATAGAAACAATGAACACAACCTTCAAACGTGGCTGAAAATTAGATAGGGGCGGAATTTTACGTTTAGAAATTACGCCAGATACTAACATAGGGAGTGAAAACGCGCGCACGAGATAATACGTCCTACTCGTTTAAAAAGGATAACGTAGAAACAGGCTCTTTACCGTCCCACTTTTGCTCTTTTTCGTATCTACCAGATTCTGGTTCCTAATAAGAACATCATGAGGGCTTTATTTATTTGGGCACTCGTTGGGTCCTACGGCAGAGCCGGCTGGAAACCTGTTAACAACATATTCTAAATGGCCACTAGACTAGCGTACCATAATAAAAACAATATACTTTCTCCTATTGGGAGAGGTAATAAGAGCATTCCCTGTGTGTGGCCTCGCTTAGTCTATTGGGGAAAGTAGGGAAGGTTACCTATTCTAATGCGGTTCGGAACCGCATAACTAACTAATTCCGCACGCTTTGCACGTGTAAAGCGGTGCATAGAACCTTAGGCTCAGATCCTACCCAATACTTAGATCGTATGCATTCGCCACGTCTAGAATATTAATGTTAAGAACTCCATTCAAGGTGACTGACCTGTATAGAGACGGAAACTGTGATAGTACATTTAAAAACTTATTAATTTAGATGACAGTGGTACAAATCTCTTCCAATGGGTTATCTTTTATGGTTTCATTCACTATCGAATTAGTTTTATGCTGGGATTATAATCGGCTACTTTTTCTCATACATTTTATTATCAGGGGATGCTGAAGGCTGTATATTCGGTGGAATTTTTCATCACCGCATCTATTTTCTCTGATAACTTGCTCACTCATATTATCGCTTCCTAGGATTGTGTCCTACTTGTTGTTTGTCGTGTTGACGAAGTCTCAATTCTTGGTATGTATATCTAGTTCCATTCTGCTACCCATCAAGCATAGGTACACCTTATTTTAGTAATTCCGCAGTGTGGTTGCATGCGTAAAAGCCGCCGTTGTGCGTTTGAAAGACGCGTTCTCTCAAAATCGGGAATAAACACTCTCCTTTGTGGAGACAACTTCTTCAGCAATAGATGACACAGCTAAACACGAGGAAGGGAAACTACCTTCTGCGGCGCTCTTTTTCAAAAATTCTTTTTTGTTCTAATGTGACATTTTACAAGTAACAAATAAAGGTTTACCACGAGAGTGAATTAAAACTTTCAAGATGCCAGATCAAATTGACCTTTGATGGTTCGAGATCTTACTATTCCTGTAGTTTTACACTCACTTAGGCATTCTCCCAAAACATGGGTCAAGTTAAAAAAGGATGCAATGTCATGGATTAACATTATTTTACAGTTTCATATTGGATAAATAAACTATTTTATTTTTCGCATGAACTAATGGACACCTCATCAAAATCTTGTTATCATAAGAAAGATTCTAATAGGAGACATTTACAAATCTTATTATAAATCAGGATGCGGAACATTGCCTATGATGTGGTATATTGACATCTCTGAAACGGTGAATGTAACTTTTATTCAGGTGACCTTTGGTTTCGACGTGCCTTTGGGTTTATCGGGTCCCCCTCATAGAGGTTCATATTCTTAAGCATATTTCTGTATTGTATTCAGATAATTGGCGTGTAATCTCTGTGTTACAACTTGATACTTTGCTCGAGCTAACGAGAGATTTAGATCCAATAGATATTCTACGACGCTATCATTCTTCGACAAAAGACACTTGATTTTGATTGAGATTTATAAATCAGATGTGAGCACAAAATCTATAATACCTCATACATACCGGTTATGCATTTGTTATTTAGTCGCAACATGGTTTATGTAAGTATGTAAGAGCAGATGTGTAATGAGAGGAGCCGTTTGTAAACCGCGATATCGTGTCCTGAGGTATTACATGCTTAACCGCACATTGTTTCCTGACTTTTATTTGAGTGATATTTTTAAGAAGTTCAAACAGTATAGAGTTATAATGTTAATTATAATTTGTTAACTAGGTGTGCTGACCAAAAATGCGAGTAATAGCATTCTTATTACTCTTAAAAGAGCATACTAATCACTATCGATATCGGATTCGAGGAGGAATTTAAGAGAGAGACTGTCCAGAAAGGACTTCGGAGCATGTGTAAATCATCTGTGCGGAATAGTTTAATACTATGGGCGGCGCCGCATGTAATTATCTTCGGAGATTGCAGTAATTCGAAAAAGTTAGATCTCGAGAAGACAGAATTTGACGTATTAGCAAACCGCGCAGAAAATAAAGTGCTGTTCACAAGACAGGTGTGCTATAAGGTGAAGCAGCCGGCGACGTGGCTTTCTCGGAGTCCGCCCCGCGACAGGACGGGCGTGTGGTGGGAACCGTGGGAAGGCGGGGGAGGACTTTGGGCGGCTTTTTGGCGGTCGCCGGAGGCGGTGCCATCAATTCTGGTAAGGTCTGTCTAAAAAGGCCTAGGTAGAAAACTATTTGAATATCAAGGTCGCGTACACTGATCCAAAATGTGCAAACGAAAATTTCTAAACGATTTGTGTATGGATCGGTAAACTCGTATGTAAATAATAATTAAAAGGTTTTAGTACAGATGGGGTATTGGGATGATATTGTATAAAGAAGAGAAATAAAGTTACGTTCAGTGAAGAACAACCCTCTACGTGACACGGGACTCAGGAAGGCAAGTTGAGCGGGTCGGTTATGAGTGGAGAGAGGATATTACTATCCACAAGCTGGTAGGCAAAGAGAGGTCGATGGAGGAGTAGGGCGTCGAGGGAGCCTGGCGGTTGGAGCGTAGGATGCTTGGTGCTTGACTCAGCCTCACCCTAGCAAACCTAGCCTCCCTCCGACGGCGCTTCACACATTACACAACACACACCCACACCACACACACCACACCCACACGCCGACGATTTTTTTTTTTTTTTTTTTTTTTTTTTTGTAACTAGTGCGCAATCCTGTGTACGCATCAGGACTATTCCTAATCACCACACCCGTATATGTTTTATAGTTTGTGTGATGTTATCATCAAAAGCCAGCATTAGTGCTTTTCGTGACGTCTTTTTAGAAAGGGTGGTGGACGGGACGCAAGCAGGAGCTCTCAGTCTCGGAGTTATTATTTCCATGAACCATCTGCACACGTCATGCAAGAAGCAGCAGAGCACTTATGGTTTGTGTATTATTTCATAGCCGGGCATTGGGCAATGAGGACTTGCGCTTCCAATTCAATTACTCGATGTCACTAGATGCACGGTTGCTATTGCACTCGAAGATAGACCACGCGGTTTTGGAAAGATCGGCAGAAACATTTCTCGAATGTAGGAAGAGCGGCGGGAGCGTCATAGACCAGCTTGGGCACTCACTAGTGTTTTGTTTGTTCCTTGGGGATGGTTAGGAGTCCTGATTTCAGGGATTGTGTACACGATAATCGTGGATAGGCGAGGACTATATCTCTTTCCCATTGGTCGCCGGAAAAATATTTCCACGGGAGGAGGGGTGGGAAATGGCTTGGGGTCTATTTGCGCTTTGGTGTACGGTGTTCGTCGGGAGGGTCGATGTTTGTATTCGTTGTATGTGTGAAAATTTAAGTGTCGTACGTTCATTAGACACCCAACGTCGCAGTAATTTTGTGTATCTCTCTACTTATTTTCTAATACTTGAATTTGTGTTTCCATTGGTAGTCTTTGTATTTGTATGGGCACTTTATTACGATTTGAATAACAGTGTTTATTTCTAAGTTTTTTTGTTTTTCTACATGATGTTACGATCCATTAATATATTCTAACTTTTGTATCTAGTAAACCTCCAGGGGCAATACTTGTTTTTATTTTCAACTATACCGCGTGTCAAAATCGGCGGCAATTTGAAATTGATAATCACAGAACTAAAATTCGGGTTACTTGGAGCCATTAAAATGTTATTTCGCTAGTTAAACCAGAATTTTAATTTTATTAAATTATTAGTATGAACTGTATACGCTTTAGTATAGAATATTAATTACCAGTTTTATCGTTATATATAGTGGTGTACATTGTTTATGTGTTGAACCACACGAACGTCCTGCGATTTGGATACCCCGTATTCGACAGAACACATCTTCCTCGGCCTTGTAGATTTAATTAACTCCTTGCATGCTCGGCTTGGTTGTTCGGTCCGTTCTCTTTTTCTGGGCATTTTCACAGCAAGGGAAGACTGCCATTTTAAACTGTTGTTTTAGTTTAGTTTTTTATTATGTCATGTATTAAGGCATCCACTCCTTTTGTTGGCCACCTCCTTCATGTTGGAGGTATAAATTTTTAAACATTGAAATGCTGGTTGAAAACATCGTAGATTTTTGGTTCGATGTTTATTAACCTACATTTGACAACATTTTTGGATGCCCTCTATTGGTTGTTGAACTACGTCTGCATCATCTTTGCCAATACGGAGGGGGGGGGGTGGAAAGGACCATCTGGATGCGCATACCGGGATACTCATGCCAACCCTCTACCCAGCTCGAGGTGGAATAGGTGTGCCGGTTTGCCACATTAGTCTCCAGACGCAACTGGTCGTCCGTGATAAATGTGCATCAGTTAGGTGGGAAACTGCAAGATCACCTCAGATATCTCCCGAAACATGCAGGTGTGTTTTTGTTCCTACTTGGAGGGTGTGAAATTTAATATCCTTCCATCTATCCACCATCTACATCTATCGGCACTAAGTGTTACTCAGTAATCATCATCAATGATTTAACAAATTATTGGTTGAACTGATCTGCATAAAATCTGCTCCAATTTATTAAATCAGAGGAATGACAGCAATGTTCTAACATATAGCATTTTTAATAAGTGGCCAATAAATCATTATATACATTTACAATCAATTGAGTTATTAATACACTGCAACTCGAAAGAACTAAGGATTCTAGAAAAATGTTTTCTGCTCACATGTGTAGAATGCAGTAAAGGATGATAGGAAACACAAGGATTATGTCAAAGGTTAATCATTAGGCTGAGAGGAATTCGTGATCTACAATGTGTCGAAAACTCATTGTGAAGATGTGTAGCTGTTAGTCTATCACAATTGAGCAGGGTACTGTATGAAACTTGCAGTGTTAACGAGACCGACTGCTTGACAGTAACACATTCTTGGTAGGCGACCATATGCTGTGTAACACGAAGATCTTGACCCAGCCACTCTCTTAGTAATTTGGATTTTCATGCTCCTACGCAAAAAATCTAGATGTACTTGCGAGTAAATTTGGTTTTACACAATCGGCACGACTACCAATTAGAACAATAGATACCAATGAAAAACTTCAAGTGTACCATAAGAAAGAAATATGGGCTGGAAGGCACGATCCACACTCCTTCTGTATCGATTAACTTAATATAACTCAAGTTCGACTATCATTACATTGAAATTTATCGACCGCTTGTTCTCGAAATTATACGTATCTACTCTCGGACCTGACTCGATCGTCTAGATTCAGGCAGAGATGAGACTCCATTCATGCGCTCTTTTCGCATGCGCTGATGTCGATGTTGAACAGAGTGGCAGAACAGATGATGACCTTAAGAGAGGGGACGACACCGCAATGGCTGACTGTGTCATGCTATCTGCAGTGATTCGACTTCACTGTCGTACGGGTGAATCGCTCCTACTTAGATGATAGTTGTCACGAATACGTGATCCAACAGCTATTTTTTATAACTAATTTACATTACTGCCACGTCATCGGCACATAGTAACACTAGAATGGATACAATCAAAACCTTCAGCAAATTGTTATCGCGTCACTCTGCACTCTCTAGATTGACAACATATCAAAACAAATCAATAAATCAACGACACATAACACACACACACATCATGAGATCGCAGAAGCTGTTCAACTTCCTCAAGGTTGTAGGAACTGATGTAGGTGGGAAGGGGGGATCTCTATTCCATTCACCGCGACAAGCGTTCCTGACCCACTACAGCGGCTACGTATAGATAAGTTACGATGTCATGAAGAAGCAGGTATTTGGCTCTAATAACGCTCTGATTGGCGAGTATGTCGACATAGATACCGATTACGAGGCGCCGTCAATAAAGCGGACCGAGCAAGTTCAAGCATACAAGGATCTCGACTGCGTATTAATGTTGTAGATTTCTGGGATTTGCTAACATGTTTACGACTTTTAGAATCTAAATTATATTTAAACTCTTTTCATATTTTGCGTAATAAATAGCGAGGCTATATGCTTAATAGCATGCTATATGCGCATCGTGAAGCGCACGGTATATGTTAACAAGAAAATAGTCATATCCCTCCGTTTTTGCTGAGATGCAACACCTTTTGAGACCTGAAGATATGTAATTGTATGTGCAATTTATTTACAGGTCGCCGATATTCTCTGCGGCTACGATAGAAAATTACTTCCTAATCTTTCACTTGATATGACGACTAAATGTCGAATTACAGAATAGATGAGATTAGTCATGACTTTGGAGTGAGGTAGCTCGTAGCACAAGAATGCCGCGTGTAGGTGGTCCCGGTCGTAGGAGGCTTTCATAAGCTGCCTTGTTGGGTATCCTGCTTACCGTACCTTCACAGATTGCCTTATAGATCTATACTGTGAGGGGCAGGCGACCCTACAATAAGCTGCTTGATCACTCGCTGACTTATGATTATGCGCAGACCTCGCCTATGGGAGGCATGTCGAGAACGAGGGAATCTGTGTCGGGGTCGGTTAAAATGATACAATAGTAGTGGGTAGGCACGCAGGCCTGGAGCATTCTGTTAGCACTCCACCTGCTCGAAAAATAAATGATGATTATCTGAAAGTACAGTCAGATCCGTTATGCAAATATAATAATGAATATGACTAAAAAATGACGTTGATCAGGAATATCACTGAAACATCGGTTTACACATGGATTGCACTGGTAGCACGTTTCTTATCAACCGTATATTACCCGTTGCAAACATTGAATATCCCTGACAATATTATTCTTGATAACTGAACGTATCCTGCACTAGTTTAATACTTCTTATAGGAAGGTATAAGTTTCTAATGTATTTGGCTCATATGCCTAGTTTTTGTACGGTTGCTGTATTATTATTGCGTTAGACTTCTAAATCGTTCAGCAGGCAGTGAAGATGCGCAAGTTAGAAGCGATATGAGAGTCAGTTCCATGTTAGTATTCTATCTATTATTATTTACCTATTACAGTTTACAATAGAAGACTCGCATCTATATCGATGAAGTAACCTTCCACTCGCTATTAGCACTAGAAACTTGAGTTCTAGAACGCCTATATGTAGCATAAGCACTACAGATACATATTGACGTTATCCACAATTTGAGAGATTATTAGTTTAATTATGGCAGGGAACATTTCTGGCGACAGGATCGCACTAGTTCTTTTTGCATGGCGCGTTTCGCGATGATTTTGTGTAGTGCTGTATTTAATTATGACGCAATGATGTAAGATACGGTGTTATCCTAGCAATTTATTGTATGACTGACCAGGTTGAAAAGCGCTCGTAGTATGCTAACAAGCTAAGTCCTGTTTTATATCTGTGACGATATCCGATCTGACTACAGATTGACTCACAAACTATTCAGACATGCCGTCGCTAGTGTATGCAGCTACAGACATGTGGTGACATTTCTGATACTGTATTTTTTCCATAACATAGAAAAGCAAAGTAACGATACTCTCACTATAGACTCTCTAGTATCGAGAGATTTAGCATGACGCGATCCAATAAATTTGCACAGTATTTGTCGCGTCAAATCATTAGAATAGAAAATCGTAGCGCTTTGGCTCAGCGCGTGCCACGTAATCCTATTAATGTTCCTCCTTCTGACTCGCCGGAGATCAGTGACCTTTGCAGTCGAAGACAATTTGAACCGATACTGTACGTCAAATGAGTCGGAGATATATCGAATGATTAATGCAGGCGCATTGTCTCGTGTGATCAGCGACGGCTCGCACTGTGACTTTAAAAACAGCTGTTAGCACTCGTCAGTTAATACGCATGAAATCAGAGTTATGGACGATAACACTCAATTACGACTCGGTTTACTCTATGAACACACTGTAACCAAGCATCAGAACTCCTCGATCGTACATGAGATAGAGCAACTACACCGTTTCAACAAAAAATCATCAAAGGCAACTCATCCAGATCTTAGACTCTAACAATGGCAGAACCGCCAAGGCTCGGTGTATTGACTTCTTTGATTAAATTAGAGAGAGACTCTATATATTCTGAATTAAACTGGTACTATTCTTTATTCGAAGCCAATAACGAACCATTTGTAGATAGTAATATATGCTCAGAAGCAACTATAGTACAGTCTAAGACACACACATTTTGATCCTTTTGCACCACGCGCGCAGAGAATCTTATAAATTTCCTGTTTCTCTTGAGACCTACTTTCAACACTCATCTCCTACACTGCTTAACAACCATGTACATCGCACTGATGGAAATTAACAAACAAATACAATCATGAGACTAACGGAATAAAAAATTATTGATAACATATTCCACGTTTACATTACAGTCGAAGTACGCATCTCAGACTAACTGACTCAGAGATGAATTGGAGGAGGTATGTTGGTGTCGGAACGAGATCATTGGTGTAGATACTGGTGGGGAGAAACCAGTAACCTAGCCGACAGGTAGGTCGGCGCGCATTTCGCTATCAAGCGCATGACATATATATTCAAAGGACGTACGCGCCTCAAGAAAACTCGCATAATTGCTTTTTGATGCGATAATTTAGCGGGCACTAACGACCTTGGTGAGAGTTTGACGGAATCAACCGTGGGATCATCAACCAAAATCGCAAAATGGAACATCCAACATCGGCGCCACTGCTGCTCAAAATCTCAACTGTCAATAATTCGTCAGTGCCTACTTTCAAAGGTGCTACTGCGCGTCCGATGTAACTTCTACCTCTTCGTCGTGCGTTTCCACAACAATACCAATCGACGACATGCTATCCTACCTTAGTTAATTCTGTCACTAGGGGCTGTACGACCTTGCCTGCTGCTTACGTCCGCCAGGACTCTCCTACCTCCTGCCAGCATGCTTCGCCGAACTTTAGCATGCAGAACAGCGTGGTAACTAATAGTACCCGCTCGTAAACTCCTCGCTCTGACTGACGCATATTTGCATTCTTAGCAGAATGACTCTCCACCTTACAACCATTAAACTTACTTCGTCTTGCCCTAACAATTCCGCCGATTCTCTCCACTTAATACCTCGACTTCTCTTCCTATTAATCTCCTCGTGTACTCGTCCGTCAGACTACTCGGGCCTCCAACAACAACACTATGTCCTTCATCTAGAATTACATCTGTAGACATTCCCTAATTATTCTCTTTTATGTCATCCAGCCATTCTACTTTTACTTTCTTTACGCTCATGATTATTGACAATAACGTACCTATGTGTTCTTGTCATCATATGATATTTCATTTTATATTATATTGATATAGCACAAATTTTTCCTGTCCTTATGTCATTTTACGCATATGTGCACGTTCCCGCACTACTTGATCTCATACGTAGCACTCATTAATCCCTACTCAATCTATCTTCGCTGTCTGATCTTTCTCCACTGACATCTTTCTCTCATGAATGCTCTTAGTATATTCTTTACCTACGTGCGTGTCGTTCTTCGACTCAGATTCTCTTCACGCGTCTCTTCTCTGTTGTACGTAGCACACGCATTCAGTGTCAATATTTGAACAATTTTCATATATGACTTTCTTCCTGCGTCTACTACATTTTGTACATATCATCATTCTATGCCACATCGACTATCCCTTCACACGACTCACACTCCTCTCACCGTAATCGTCGTACAGTGATATTTCTGGGAATAAAAGTAATCCTTTTTATTCCAGTAGTCATTGTGCCAGTGCTGCACCGCGTTTCATTGGGGTCGATGTCCGAGGAGAGGGGGGGGGGGGAAGGGAGGCGCGTGGTTGCGGGTGAAGAGGAGCGAGTAACGGAAGTGGAGTGGAGCTGGCCGGAACGGGAGCGGGGGGAACGCCTGAGAGACGGAAGGTGCGGAGTGGAGCGGGGCGTGAACGCACGGAGCGGGACGGGGCGGGACGGAAGCTGGACGGGGCGGGGCGGGACGGGGCGGGACGGGGGGGACGGGTGGGACGGGGTGGGAAGGGGTGGGACGGGGCGGACAGAGCGGGTCGGAGCGGGTCGGGGCGGCGACGGGCGGGACGGGGCGGACTCGGAGCGGGACGGGGCGGGACGGGGCCGGGACGGGCGGGACGGACCTGGGGCGGGACGGGACGGGGCGGGGCGGGACGAGCTGGACGGGGGAGGGGCGGCGAGCAGCACGGAGAGGAACGGGAGCGGACTTAGGGCACAGGGGTTGATTGGGAGCGGGACGGGGCAGGAGGGACGGGCCGCGACGGGAGCGGGGACGGGAGCGGGACGGGGCGGAATAGTGGGGACTGGCAGGCCAGCACGGCAAAGAGTGGAGTAGACAGAGCGGAACAGGGAAGGGCCAAAGTGATGTAAGGTGCGTGGGGACCCGAACCTTGCGAGAGGGGCGGAAAACCTCTCCTCGACATCGCCCAATAAGACGCGGGATGCAGCACTGGCACAATTACTACTGGAATAAAAATAGGATTTACTTTTATTCCAAATATCACTGTACAGATACTGAAATTTGTCGTGATCATTGCAGTTGATAGAATTGTACAAATTTGTCTAAAGTTTGATTTATTCTATACCTATGCGTTGTCCTCAAAAAGGCCGTAAGGGAATCTGGTAAAGCCATGAAATTCCATCTGAATATGTCATGGAATCAACACAGAATTGTTGCTGTTGTTCTTTGCGGCTCCTGCAATGATATGCAGAATGTGCTATTTCAATATAATTAAAGATGTTGTCATTGCCAACAATGTTTTTTCAATCTATGCGTAAGAAAAGTAAGGTGAGCTTCTAAAAAAATCTTCGGATTCATGTATTTAGTGGTGGTGTTGTGTGGCGTGATTCGCGTCACGGAATTATGAAGAAGTCGGGTATTAGGGAACGGTTTTGGAAAGTTTTGGAGTAATGAAATAATCCTATTTCCATTCAAGGAATTTACACTTCTTTGTTCCCGCGTCTGCTGCTATTCTCAGAATGCAGTACTTACGCAGTTACAGCCCTGTGAGAATAAGAATACATTCTCTTTTGTTTGAAACAAAAAACTTTGGCAGTAGCACTTTGAAAGTGGAATTTTGGCAGTAGTTTTGACAATGGATGTAGATCTTTCGATTGGTTATTCCGCACAATTTCCTCAAAATAAATTGCGATTTTCTGAGGCCAGTCCTTTTTTGATGAGACAAAGGTTCGTAAAAACACCTGTCCATATTCTCTGAGTAGTTTTAAGTCTTTTGAATTAAAGAAATGTTACAATAATTTTTTATTCCGTGTATGATTTATTTTTTATTTCCATTTTAAGCAGTGAACTGATTTGAAGTATAAGAATTTATAAATTCGTGTGAAAATCAAAATGTGTTGACTGTATATGTTTTTATATATACTGATCTAAAATTTGCTTAGGTTTCAATAATATTGTACCCTTTAATTCATATATTAGTTTTAAAAATCACATATTTCGTTTCCCTTTAGAGCAAACAAATATTCCTTTGATATTTTTTTAAAGTGTAGTTGCTCACTCATTAGATCAAGCTCTTGATCTTGTTACATTTTTGGAAACCGGCTTGTGTATGTCCATAACCGTTTTCAGCGAAGGAGAAGGCGTTTTTAAAGTCCGTCACGCCTCCAATGTACCATGAAATTTCCGACTGTGATTAATCTTCGTTGTTGAGGAATAAAGGATGGTTAGTGGCACCGTGACCAAAGCGAAGTATGGAAAACGTAAAATGGAACGGGCTCAACAAATTCTTACGAGTCTAGTGGGAGTATCGTCTTTGTTTTTCAGTTATACGGCTTCGTCTGCGTTGAATAGTTTGTAATAATCGTATCAGTCGGTTGTGACAGAAAAAAGGCTACTTTGCAACTGTAAATGCTTTTCTAACTTGCAGTATACAATAAGTGGCTGTACCCGTTCGTTACACATGCAAATAAAACGCTAAGTAACGGAACTCCATGAAAAGAACTATCACCGTGAAATTTCGGTTACGATTCCTTTGGGTCTGTCAAAGCTATCGACTTATGCTCAATATGCGTTCGGACAAGTGTTCTAGGGCACAAAATACTTCTGAAAATGTCTCTGAACTGAATAGGAATAAAAAATACTAACATGGGATGACCGCAATCGCCTAACTCGAGATACGTACTGACGTTTGATAGTTAAGAACAAATGTATACAGCAACGTACAAAAATAGATGAAGACAATAAAAAAAACTTTCTAAAGTAATAGCATCTTTCAGTTTCAAGAAAATATTGCAGATATACAATGTTGCACGTGTAAAACGGTGATAGAACGTGCTCCATGTTGCATCCATGCTGTAAACGTGTTTAATATTTTGTCGTCTTTTTTAGTTATATAATTACATTTGCATTACTTCTGAACTGTATTGAATTTATACATTTTACTTCAGAGTATGCTCAGCACCCAGGCCACTGCCTACCCATCATTTCATTATTACTCCGCCTTCATTCTTATCACTCTCCACATCGTCTGATAATCAGTTTCATATTATTAATATTGTACTGAAGATCTAAATAAATTAATATTAAACAGGATGCCATAAGGTTTGAATCTCCGACGGCGGAACTACGGCTTTTGTGCTATCTCCTCAAAGTCATACTACTATTTTTCTGTTTACATTTGTCATACAAGTGAAAATTGATTCTGAGCCGCAAAATGCACTTAAAAAGTGAAAAAAATACTTTCTATCCAAAATTTGCATTGAAGAAGATTTAAACATTCCAGAAACATGTAAGTTGCTTATTATTTAGAAAAGAAATTAATATATTTGTTCTGAAAGGAAATTTACCCCAGAAATAAAAAAAAAGCAGTCGAATTGTGTGAATTGTGGTGTTTATTGCGGCTAAACTATTCAAAATATCCAAAGAGTTTATTAGACAAAATATGTTTAAAACTGTCTTAAGCCCTTGTTGGTGGAACTTGTGGAGTGGTGGA
>BOPP01000038.1:7786684-7798379 GCA_017312745.1 Gryllus bimaculatus
GTACCATCAGGACTATCCTAATCCGTAATGTTAATGTAGTTATAAAAAACGCTGAAGTTTCGGAAAGTTAGCTGGAGTTATCTGCATCGACACGAAGCAGAAGCAGCAGAGCACTACGTTGCATCACGGACTGCGCTTGTTCAGACACGCGCCATCAAAAGCGCTGAATGGACCTTTGCCGATTAGAGATGCGACATCGATGTAGATTTTTTCAAAACGTCGATGTTTCTATTAAAAGTCGATGTTTTTTATCATCGATGGTTTGTGCTCGATTTTTTTTGTATTTTTTCATTGTTTTTTTTTTTTCGTGGATGAAAGATTACCCCAATTACAATTTTGTGAGAATTCGTTATAAGTGGTGGTACCATTGTTTATGTGTTCGAACCATGCGAACGCGATTTGGACTACCTTCATCGACCAGACAATCCCTCGCCTGAGATTAACTTGATATCCTGTTGTTTCCTTCATCTTTTCTGCATTTTACACAGGGAGAGACATTTTTTAACTTTGTTTTCAGTTCAGTTTTAATTATAATGTAATGTATTAGGGCACTATAAAATTAAATTTTGTTGCGCACTAATTTAATGTTGGAGGTTACTAAACCAATATTTAAAACATTGATATTTGAAAACATCGATAGATTTTGGTCGATGTATTATTAACTACATTTGGCAACATTGATGTTTCGTTGTTGATGTCGCATCACTATTGCCAATCGGGAGGGGGGGTGGAAATGGCAAACGGATACACCTTCCATAGCTGGGTATGGGTTTGATACCCGACACAATGGTGTGAAATTTGTGGTGAACAATACAGTTTTATGGCGGGTTTTTCAGGGGGATTTCCCTTTTCTCTACCTCTCATTCCAAGACGTTCACAAGAAATCTGACACGTCTCAAAAATCGTAATTATATTTCGAGGAAGAAACATGTTTACAATGCATTTTTACAATAAATATTTCATCAAGGTTTCTCACAAGATATCAGAAATTTTGAAGATATTTTGAAGTAAATAAATCGGATCAAATTAAAACCATTGTGAATGACGTTACTATATTGGAGATGGATGAAACTTGCAGTGTTAACGAGACCGGACTCTACAAGAACACATTTTGGGCAATTGCTACACGAAGATCTTGACCCAGTCCTTGAATTTTTTTCCAGAATCAAGTACCAATTGGTAACAGGAACTCCTTGACAATGCTACTCTTCAGTGTAGGGAATATGGGCGAAGAGTCCTTTCTCTTCCTTTTACTATCCTCACATCTTATTTACACCCCACTGTTATACGTACTATTCTACCACATGTGTCAAGAGTTTAGACTTTGTCCCGGCTGAAGTGGTGCCCGTGAAATATATACCTTGAGAGGGGAAACCCCGCAAGCCGATGTATATATCGAGACTGGACTTCACGTCCATCGGGTGAATCTCCTTACAAGATGTGACGGGATTAGTGATCAAACCAGTTGCCGCGGTCAGAAACACAAAATAATAAATCAAAACTTACAAATTCGTTATCGCGTCATCTGCACTCTCCTGAGCTTCAAAAGCAATCATTCACGCACTCATCTGCGTTCCGAGAACCCACTTCCGGAAACTAGGGTCTTCACCCGGCCCCGTCCTGTCGACGATGTAAGACGAGCATGGAGGAGCAACGGACGGATGTCGCAAACCGACAGGGGATAAGCGGCGGCAGAGATGGATCCGCGGAAAGGGGATTTCACGGAGATTTCTTTTACTTTCACATTGCGTAATAAATAGAAGGTATTGTAATGCTCAAGCGAATAGCGCCGGTTATTTCAAGAAAAAAACCCTCCGTTTTGTGGATCTCCGAATACCGGAGAAGTAGGAAAATTCTTGGTCCGTCCTTTACGTAGAAAATTACTTCCTCTAATACGCTAAATAGATTATGGATTCTTTGCGTCGTCCGTGTCAGGGCGGCCGTGGAGGCTATGCGCCTTTGCTATCGCCCGACCTCAGCCACAGGGGGCTGCGACCGCTGCTTATCACTCGCTGCTATGTAGGCTACTCGCCTCGGAGATCGCGGATCTGCGGTTATTCAATGGGCCCAGGCCAATTTTCTTCCAAGCTCTAAAAATAGTTCTGAAGTCTCTAATTGAATTTTTAGGAATTAACGTTATTGATTATAATGACGAAAAAATCCTTCCTACGTATTCTTTAGAAAGTAAAGTCAAGCAAAGCTGTTTAATTTTTTTGGTAGATTTATTCGCGGCATGAATGGCAGTCTGAAGCCTAAATGTCTCATCTAATAAAAATAATAAAATCGCTATAGTAATACCTTCACCCGCTATTAGCACTTGAGCTACCTTTTGTGTGCACACATTCAACTATTATTTAATTATATTTTATGCAGGGGACATTTCTGGCGAAACATTTCTGCGCGGGGATGTTGTGTTAATTATTAAGAACAAATATTTATCCTGCCATTTTGATACCGGGCGCTTCGTTATTACACAGTAGTTTAACGGCGATTTCTCTTGCTCCAAAATATTCAGAAGCTGTTCATGTTGAGTCAAATTTGGTGAACATTCTGATACTGTATTTATCCAAAGAGAATATCTACTATTTAGTTCGGTTACAGCCGACTAAAAATGCAAAATTTGGTAACCTTAGAATAGAAAATCCGAGCTTCACACTGATCTTTTAATGTTTCTGCCGCCGGAGATCAGTGACCGCAGCGGATTTTCCATGTACGTAAATGAGTTATCGAATCTATTAGCGGCGCTTTGTCTCGTGTTCACAGCCTTTCAATGAGATGTAGTAGAATAATAAATTCGAAAACTATTCAATTTTTATTTGCACTCCGCCCCGGCACCCCCCGGCAACCCCCTCCCATCATCACCTGCACCTCCAGGCTCGGATGCTCTGATTGGGAGATTTTCGTACTTTCTCCGATCAACACCTGCTGAATGCCGGAGCACTAACCTAGCAAACAGGCCACTGACCGCGCGCAGTCTTCTTCCTGTTTCTTGTCCTATCCCCACTCCTCACACAAACACATGTACATGCACTGTAATAACAAACATACCGTGATACCAGTCGATATCGCACTCAGCTTGCCCTGATTGAGGGAGGGCGCAAGTAGGAGATACCTGGTTGGGGAGAAACCAGTAACCTAGCCGACAGGTAGGTCGGCGCCGCATTTCGCTATCCAGGAAGATCTCTGCGACCTCCCGTCATAATGCACTACATTTACGGGACTAACGACCTTGGTAGTTGACGCACCGTGGGTCACTAACCAAGCAAATCACCACCGGCGCCGCCTTCAATTCTACGTAGTGGGTCGTCAACTCTACCCTCGCCGGCGCCATCATCCCCACTTATATGTATCCGCCTGCCTCTGCCTCGTCCGCCGACTCCTCCTCCGCCACCGTCGCCACTTTAATTTTAACCTCTCTCCGCCTCCACCTTTGCATTCTTCACAGCTCCACCTCAACCTTTACTTCGTCTCCCCTTCCTCGACTTCATCTTTCTCCTCTCTTCGTCTTCCTCATCTTGGCTCTCTTGTCTTTATCGTTTCTTCCTCCTCTTCTCTTCTCCCCATTTTTATCCCTTTTATCATCGTCCTCGTCTTCTCGTTTTTATTTTTCTCCTTGTCTTACTTTTCTCCCCCTCTTTTCGTCTCATAATCCTCTTCGACTTCCTCTTCCCCTCTTCCTCATAACCTCTTATTTCTTACCTCGTCTTCGTCTCCTCTTCCTTCTCGTCTAGCTCTTCTCAATTTGATTTTTGTCTTCCTCGTCTTCATCTTCATTTTCCTCGACTTCCCTCACCTCCTCCACCTTCGCCCCGTCTTCCTTCGTATCCTCCGCCGCCTTCGCCACTTTTATTTAACCTGTCTCCGCCTCCACTTTTGTATTCTTCAAAGCTGCGCCTCAACCTTTACTTCGCATCCTCCTCGACTTTCTCTTTTCTTCGTCTTCTTTATCCTAGTTCTGTCTCCGTCATTTCTTCCTTGTCTTCTCGTCTCTGTACTTTCATCCTTTTTCTCCTCACCCTCCTCGTGTTCTAGTTTTGATTTGCCTCCTCCTCGTGTTCCTTTTCTCCCCTCTTCTCTTCTCATCATCCTCCTCCTCCTCGAAGTCATATTCTCTTAATATCTTATTTCTCATCTCGTGTTCATCTCTTCCTCGTCTCGCTCTGCTCGATTTAATTTTCCTCCTCCTCTTCATCTTTCTCGTCTTCTCCACCTCCTTTCCCTCCCAATCTTCCTTCGCGTCCTCCTCCGCCGCCTTCGCTCCGCGCGGAGCGCGGTGTCAGCGCGGGCGCCGGCGATAATCCCTCCGCCGGGTCACCAGCCGCCGTCCACCGTGACGTCAGCGGCTAGCCTAATTTCCTCGCGGAGGCGGCCGCCTGATAAGCGCCCGCGCGTCCTCCCCCCTGCGGGGCCCCGCGCTCCGCTCGCGGAAGTGGCGCTGGGCGCGAGACGACTGCGAACATCTCTGCGCGGCTGCAGAAAATATTTTAGGAAGGGGAGATTTTAAAAGAATTGAAGAGTGCAAGGAGATGTCAAATTGAATTTATTAATGATGAAAACTGGAGACACGATTTTTATGTAATTACATATTTTTTTGGCGTTCTTATCGTTCTCAAAATTGTAATGTTGGCAAATCGTCGCCGTCCTAACAAAATATCCAATTTTTTCGTTACATATTTGTACATATTTAGCACCGCGAGTATATTACATATTTTACTTGTTTTGCTACTTTCTCAAAATATTTTTTTAAACAATTTTCTTCTGTTATACATATTTTTTTATGAAAATTATTTTCAAAATAAACAAATGAAATCAGAATTTTCTTCTATAATATTACTGAAAGGGGACATTAAAAAAATTGGCTACAATAAATGCTTTTTTGCCTGGCTAATTTATGTAAAATAAATGCCGGAAGTCCCGGGCTCTAAAAATAATATAAACTATTTTTTCGAATTTGTATGTTTTAATTTTCAAACTATTTATGAACTGAAAAATCTAAAATATATTTTTATAAATCATTCTACTACTCATCTTTATCTTCTAGAAATAGTATGTGTAATGATCAGTCAATATCTCTGTTACTCACGGTTTTACATATTTTCTTTGGGTCTAGAATTTGGAGCAAGTGAGGTATCTATTCATCGATAAGTGATGAACTGTTAACACTTTTTCCAAGATATTTCTAAGAACATTTGAAGAGAATTTGATAAAATTTATATTTGAGGAGTTTTAAGCAACTAAAACTTTTTAGAGGGTTTATTGCACCTACAGAATTGATCATTCGACTCCTATCGACAATGCGGATGGATTGACTGCAGAACAACTGCATGGAGCAAGGATACTGGCTACTAGAAAATCGAGTCTTCTCTTTCTTGAGGGCTTTATCGAAGCAAGCAAGGGATTTTCGTGAGCAAGAGATTTTCGAGTCTCATGTAGCATTTCTATATTTCATGTAGTGATTTCGAGAACGAGAGACAAAATATTGCATTTGATCCCAGTTTCCTTTACGTTTCCGTCCCTTTCTTTCTGTTTTGTTTCCCCCTTCTTTATGTCGTGTTTGCTTTGTGCTTTTATGAAATTTTTGGAATATATAGGACCTCTTTACTTGTATAAAAAAGGTGTCGTGCAAATCCCGGGGCCCTGTATTGAAGCGTAGGGCCAAAGAGTAAACGCAGTAAAAGAACTTCAGAGCGTGACGCGTGCGTTGCCTGGGAGAGCACTATACGCAGGTTAGAGAGCTTGTTTGGCGCTCTTTGCTTCCAAATGATTCAATATATTTCGATATTGCTGCAATTTCGTGAATATTGAATGCCATTAAAAGGAAAATCTATATTCCGAACATATAAAAATGTTTTCAATTATCTGGGGGTTGTGAAACTGCAATCTAAGCACGAGCCGCTATTGACTTCTCCTACAAGAAAATCGCCTTTAGAAACATCACATCATACGATTCGCAGAATGCCCTGTTTTAAATCATTCAGTAAATGCTAGATTATGAAGGCTTTGAAAAGTATTGAAGGTCAAATGATTATCTGTATCTTCAACGTTTTGCTGCTAATAAATTCTCTATAATGAAACTCAAAAAGTAAAAGAAGGCAATATAGTGAAATTGTTAAAAATATATGATAAGCAGTTGTGATTTGTATTCAGAAATGCGATTGACTAGTTTACTTGACCTGAGTATAAATAGAGAACAATAATTCTCATACATATGTGAGTACATACATACATGAAAGTCTTCATATTTGGATTCCGAATGAATTATGAAATTCTAATGCATTCAAAGAAAAAAGCAGATAATAAAGAACTAATTAAAATATGTTAGAATAGTAGGGTTTTATTGTGGATATTTTTTACAATTCGAAATATTTTTTTATAGAAAATTATTGAGACATTTGAAAAACCAACGTATTGTAACCATACTGTCTGACCTATAATTTATGGCAATTTCTGTAAAAACTACTCACTTCTGACCCCTGGTTTGTATCTCAATATGATTCTCATTTGTAGTCGACGATAGAATTACAAATGATTTTCACTTGTAATTCTATCATCGCTTTACATAATTTATCATCGCATTACAAATTATTCTCATTTGTAATTCTGTCATCGCTGTTTCTTAATTGTAGTCGATTAAGACATAATATCTACAGGTATATACCGCTTTTTTCTATGAAAAAAAATTCGAAGTGTTTTCTAAATAACTAAATGTTCAGTTCAGTCGGTAATGTTACCCCTATTTTGTTTCATATCTTCTTAATATAAAACTGAATGTATGTAAGTTACAAAAGCAAGTTGTGTAAGTACAAAAACTTTTGAACCACTGGAGCAAGTGCACCCAAATTTTGCACGAGCGGCCGAAAAAACTTTGGATAGTTGCGATGCAAAATGTTACCCCAAAGTGTGTTGCTCTTTACAAATAGTTAAGTGCAATCCGCAATGGCGACGCGGAGCGGATGATGCTGTTAAGAGATAGAGATAAATAAGTGTCCGGGTTATGCCACATAAATTAAATTAGATTTAATGAGATGGATATGGAAAAATTTCCAACCTTAAAGTGATATCCTCTGTAATGTATGCCTTAGAGCACAAATGACACGACGTGGCGCTGTACGGTGTGATTCGAAGCAGTATGTTCAACAAGTGTACGCTTTTACCATACCGCATTTTGCATATCTGAATTTTTAAGATTTTTATATACGTCATTTTAGGATTTGTTAAAAGTCTATTTAGCTAATTTTAGGTTTATTAAACTTTTTTAATATGTTAGTATCAGGCAATAAATAACACTAAGTAACAATTGCAATAAATATTGTTTTAAATTACTAACTTATTGTATTCAATGATTTCACTTCTGAATTTGAGCATATTTCTTCTTAAAAAAGTAAAATTTAAGAACGTTTTTCACCTTCTTAAATATTCCTTTGAAAATCAGTAACCAAACCAAAAATTATGTTTCAGATGTGCTGTTGCAATGAACAACCATGTATACTCCTAAAATATTTAAAATGCAGGACTTCTTATTGTCTCTCAACGTACACTTAAATCGAAAAAAGGTTCGTTTAATGTAACATGAATTCAATGTCGGGTTCATAGATCTCACTGCTCTCGTATCCAAGGCAAATCTCCAGATATGTCTTCTTCTAGAAAAGGCACATCATGGTCGCGTATAATGTAAGCATACTACCCTCCGCGGGCATTGCGTCTAGAGCAATCCGGACCCCAGTGATTATGCTCACAGCTATTCGAGTACCCGATCTTGATCCTTTTGCACCGCGACGTGTTCTGTTTGTAATCTTTACCGTTATTTTCTGTTCAACCCAGCAAACGATTTTGGGCATGGTCTCAAACAGTTGAGGCCAATTCATGGCTCAGGGCGAATGTCGCTTGCCTTTCAAGGAGGTCCAGGTTAGTTTCCCATATAAAATTTGTTCCAACAAAACCATCTTGACTGCTTCATAGGGGCCAGTCCAACCCTCTCTGAAGTGTCCTAAAACCTACCCAAACAACCATACAACTGTCCTAACTCCTTCCCAATTCAAAAAACCAAGGTTGGAATCCAACTGCTTTGAATATCCTCATAGGGGATCAACAAGGTGCCCATCTAGTTCTACGAAAACAGTTTCACATCGCCGAATACCGCAACGCGCTGCTAAATGTATTATTCCGCCAGGCAGATGAGATTCTGATAACTGAAAAACCTTGGAAGTGCCAGTTCAGCGAGTGCCATTTAAGGTTGAGGTTAATTTTCACGAGATTGTTCCGTTATCGTCACTAAAAATAAATATTGTATGAACAGATCTAAATAATGCATGTGGGCATGGGAGAATATTCGTGTGAATTTTGTGGAAGAGAATTTCAAAGTGAGGCCATGCAGGTCGAAGTTGAACGGACGGCTCACAATCACAGAGTATCAAAGAACTTGGGCTCTTAACCTTTTGTCGAAATTTCAATGAAACTTGCTACAGACTCCTTCAATCAAATAATAATTCACGAAAATAATATTTTTCCAAACAGAAGTGCACCTTTAAACAAAATTCTTAGAACATTAAATTTTCACGTGAACATTGTTCGGTTGGATATGTGAAAATAATGGTGAGTATAACAACCTCGGCATAAGTTTGCCAATGTTTGTAAAACGAATGGGAATCATTTCCACATGTTACCGACCACGCTCCCCAAAATGATTTGGCACAAAAGTAGTCGCTGATGTGACAACAGTTAGAGGTGGCCAGATAGTTCTTCTTATTTGAAGTATTTTGCCATGAACTTACAAAAAAAAATCTCTCACCGTCAATCTTTAATGTATCTCACAACAACTTTCACAAACTCTTGTAAATATTTATGAAACATTATATATCAACAATGAAGGTTACGTACTGTGGAGGTTATTAAACGAAACATTTAATATGAATAAATTATATTTATTATGTTACTGAAAATAACATAAAATATATCCATATATAAAGTCTATTGTTTACACTCATCCAAGTATTGCATTTACTTGCCGTACGCATTCGTGTTCGCCACTTCCAATCGCCAGTAAAGTTTGGGTCCAAAACGACCCCAGGTATACTAAGTGATAGCAAATAGCAGATATGGTACGAGGGTTAAATACAGAAGGGAAGAAGACTAGATAGATCAGTGCAAGTATGAGCACTTTAATAATCAGCGTTTTTAAATTTGAAAGTAGCTTCGTATTGGAACGAAACTTCAAACTTCTATGACAACCTCGATTAAGGAGTGTGGGTATTTGCGAGAAAATGTAATAGGTCTCATTTTGAAAAGTTTGGTACAAGCCCCAACTGCACATACACTATGTGATCAAAAGAATCCGGACACGAGGCTGAAAATGACTTCACAGTTCGTGGTGCCCTCCATCGTTTTTTTTAATGTATTTTCTGAATGAGATTACCAAGTTCAGTTTATGTCAACTTCACATTTGTACTCCATCAGTAATTCTGAACTTTAATGGGGTGTTGGCCTACCTTAGCCTTGATGACAGCTTCCACTCTCGCAGGCATACTTTCAATCAAGTGCTGGAAGGTTTCTCGGGGAATGGCAGCCCATTCTTCACGGAGTATTGCAATAATGAGATATATCGATGTAGGTTGGTGAGGCCTGGCACGAAGTCGGCGTTTCAAAACATCCCAAAGATGTTAGATAGGATTAAAGTCAGGAATCTGTGCAGGCCAGTTCATTACAGGGATGATATTGTCGTGTAACCACTCCACTGTATGCACAGGTCGCCGTGCAGTATGAACATGTGCTCGATATTGTTGAAAAATACAGTCGCCATCCCCCAATCGATCTTCAACAGTGGGAAGCAAGAAGGTGTTTAAAACATCAACGTAGGCGTGTGCTGTGATAGTGCCACACAAAACCACAAGGGGTGTAAGCCCTCCATGAAAAACACGACCATACCATAACACCATTTTGAACGGGTCCGGATACTTTTGAACACATAGTGTAGGTCACATTGTTCCAGTATGTTAATGGATACGATGCAACGTAACGCGTGTTGGGGATTGCGTGTGTGCTTGGAATTTTCTGTGTAACATAATCAACGAACTTCTAATGTTGTCTTACATGTGTTGGATGCGAGATTGCATTCCCTCTTCGGCAGTACCACGCTTACGGGGTTTTGTGCCAAAAGTTTCGTATAAATGGAATAAAACATACCTTTTTGGTATTATCGTACATAGATGGGAACATAGGCGTGCACACCTGAAAATTGTGGAAGGGCCCCTGTAGTCCGTTGTCTTTAGTAATAAAACATTGTATATTTTAAATATGTTCAGTCCCTGTTTTGTTCCTTATTGATCAGGACATTTAAGGGAATTTATTTGTGGCATTGCGAGAAGAAACAGAATCCCATTTGGCAACCCTGTAAATATATTTAATATTTTCTATTCCTCTAAATAGAGCAACATAAAATAAATTTATTGAGTTGTTAAAGTTATAATTTCATTCTTGTAGTATGTTTCATTTGTGGCCCTCGGTGACCCGTCGGTTGGCGTGCTCGCTTTCCATAGCGCAACCCCGGTTTCTATTCCCGGTCGATTCGTCGTCGTGAACGTTTTCGATGTTTTTGTTCCCGGATGGAAAATTCCCGGAATCCGAGCTTAGTAAGAGTTAAAATATGAAATAAATAACTTATGGCATCAGTTTATATGTTCGAATTGTGCGCTTTCCTGGCAATGTCCCAGTATCTGTTACTGTATGACGAAGCGAAAGCTCACTTCTCAGGTTGAAAATACCAGATATGCAGCGTTGTGGCGGCTGTGAGCTAACCACACGAACCTTTTAACTCAAGGCCGCAAGGCCGGGATGCTGCTGGTAGGCCTTAGCTCGTAAAGAGCTGTTGTGCCAAAGTACATTCAGTGTATTTTATTTATTTTCTAGTAAAATATGGCATATGTACATAAACACGCCTTATGGTGAAGGAGGCCCAGAAACTTGCTTGTCCCCTCTTGGTTTAGGCTTTGCACGCCCATGGAGAAGAAAGAAGGGACTCCAAGTAGGGATGCGACATTGACGCCGATGTTTTTATCACATCGGTAAGTTGAAGTTGTTTTTCTTTCTCTCTTTTTTTCTTATATTTTCTTTCGTTTTCGATGTTTTGTTCATGGCTGAAAAATTCCCGTAATCGTTATTTTGTTAAAGTTAAAATATGAAATAATAACTTATGGTATTAAAGTTAATGTGTTCGAACCAAGCAACGGCTGATTTTACTATTGTCATCGCGCAAACTATCCCTTACCCAAGACGATCCTAATACCGTGCTATATCCTTCACCTTTCCTCGTATTTTTCTCATTGAAACGTATCAGCAGCCTGCCGCGCAGTTAAATTGTAATTATAAATTAATACACTGTACCACTCAAATTTAATTTTGTTGCGCAAGATTTTGAAATTTCAGTTTGTTAAGAAAACTTTAAAATATGGTTGGTTAGAAACATCGTTTGTTTTTCCTCGAAATATTTTTAACATCGATCCCAATTCCAAGCGGCGAAGCGCGACGCGACGCTTCGAGACGCGGAGCAACGAGGCGGACGTGACAGGCGCGGGCCGGTCGGCCGGCCGGTAGCGGCGCGGGGCGAGGCCTAAAATCCCGCACCGAGTGTTTACGGCGGTGGCGACGCGAGGCGGCGCGGCGGGGAGGCGCGAACGAGCCTGTAGTAAACAAGCAGATAGCG
>BOPP01000038.1:7803845-7831249 GCA_017312745.1 Gryllus bimaculatus
GACGGATTTACGGCGGGAAGGGGTCGAAAGGGGTTCTCCTTTTCTGGGCCGACAAGAGGCAGCCAGGCTCCCAGGCGATGCAGGGCGTAACAAATACGGAGCGAGGGGCGTAGAGGGTGTGTGCATCTCGCTTTGCAGTGGATCGATAAAGTGAGATATATCGCATTATAAAAAAGTAGGGAATGGATTTTGGGACTCAAGAAAATGTGCGGAGATTATACGTATCCAAACGTACGACACATTACGTATATGTGCATTACGTAATTTGGTATATTGAGAATTCCTATGCAAAACAGACCAATAAGGATCGAAATATAAAATAAAAGGAATTACTGAAAAATAATTTGTTAATGGGTTTGGTTTGAAGAAGGTCAGAATATTCTCTACAATAAGAGCGAGAAAGTAGACGACAACATACTTCCTCATCCACTAGTCATTTGGGTGCTACTTAGATTTACAATAGTGGTCCTGATCTTTTAAAATTATAGCTAACCAACTATTTCAATATTTCAAATTTATTTGAAAAGTACTAGTCGCTCACATTTTCGTAATATTTGGAAACACAGCTCGGGGGAGCACCAAATCCTTATAGTGAATCACGTAGATTCCGTATCCGACCGGGCTCAGCCGGGTCAAGCCGATATCAAAAGGAAGAAAAAAGTTTTTATTGCCAGCATTTCGTATCGTGTATCTTATTTTCCGCAACTGACCGAAGTCCTTTGTTTAGTTTTATCCTACGGCGCGGTTACTTCAGTTCATTATCGTAGCGTAGCTAACCGAACGCAGGGTCCGCGGTGCCGAGTCTCGCACGCGTATTCCCCGTCCTATTTTGGTAAGCATGACCATCAGGTGGCAGTTGGATATAAATACTCCGTGCGCGGAGCATTGCCTCGAAGAATCCGCGCTCGGAAATAACCCTTATGGGGGCGGGGGCTAGTTCCGAGAGTGGAGCTGGAGCGGACGCACAAGCACGTACGGAGCAGGCGTGGAAAGGAAGGGTGGATTGAGAGGTACCTACTACGATCCTGGAAAAAGACGACAATGCGTCCTCTTGGACGGCGGTCGCCAACCTCTTAAACCTCGCGGACCGCTAAAAAATGTTAAAGTGTAATTAATTTCAAAATTCAAATCCTGCAGATCACTGTTCCGAGTTTTTGAAAAATATGAATACGCCTTTGTAAAGTAATGATCATTTCCTATATTATAAATGCAAAATTAGTTGCGCATTTGGAATTTTGGGTCGATTGAGTAGCAAACGGTCTCCCCCTGCCTGGGCCTAGTTCAGCTCCCACGCTTGAGGGGTAAGAGAGATATGTGGCGAACTCAATTCAACGCAACTAGCAAAATCCATCTGCTCGAGCTTTTCTTCATCATGCATCTGCAGAAACTCAGACGATTTTAAAGGAACACTATAACTATTTCTGCCCTGACCGGGAATGGAACCTCAAGTAATGCGAAATTGACTTATTAAATATTACAAAATTATTAGTACTTATTTAATTACTATAAAATCGAAAATTCTCATTTAATCATAAAGTCATTAAAATATGTGTAATTAATACAAAACATTACTGTGATGTAATAATTAAATTATTTAAGTATTAACAGTTTTCGTGATATTTGTTCTTTAATGCTTCTAATAAATTTAAAGATTATTTTATTAATAACGAAGAAAAATGGAAATGTCCATATTTTTTCGCAAATAACAAAAATGTTACTCGCACATTACGAGTGATAAATGGAGCATCGAATTGCGAAATGTTACGCGAAACGCGTGCGAAAAGCAAAAATCTCTGAACAAAGATTCGGACTCCGAATTTTATACATTACAATATGATAGAGAAGTAGTTTCTATTGTAATATGAGAGTCGCATTTTTAATGTAAAAAATCATTAGTATATTTTCTCTTCGATTTGTTCTTAAGACTGTCCTTACGTTGCCATCAATAATATGTGTCAGAAAGGATTAGAAAACAAGTCCACATTTGCATTCATCTAATAATTTTCCATTTCGTCCTTCATGCTTCATCCTTCATAGTTTATCCCTACGATACTTCGTATTGCATGTGCTACTGGGTGATTGTGTTTTTTCTGTGCAAGTAAGGTATCCCCTGTGCAATTGCACACAGACCGATATGGCCCCAGGGGGAGGTGATAGCACCTATTCGTCGTCGTCCGCACAAGGAGGAGATTGTGTGGCATCACAACGCTCCGGCCGCCCTATTTCTCGTAGTACTACCTCATATTAAGAAGCTTTGGGAACATGTGGTCAAAAATAATACCTTCCAGGAAATGAAAACAATCATTACATCCATTAGCTATGAAGATCCTATCTCTATTGTACTATGGAGATCCTATGGAGATCCTATCTCTATTGTACGTGGCTCTTCGTTGGAGTTAAAAATATCACCCGAATGAGCGAATAAATAACAACGGCAACGATCTTCGGAGGCTCCGTGGCTGGTAGTTTCTGTCCGCGTCTAATGAAGGGAGCGAGGAGAATGTAACAACGTTGGATAATCCGTTCACTCCAACCGCATTGCTACACTGCCTGTGGTATAAATAACTCCATTCGTCTAATACTTATTTCAAAGTGATTATAGTCTTGTCTCAAATTAGCAATCATATGCAATAAAATGTTGTAATAAATGCAATCGAATGAAAATAAAAGGGGCACTTAATATTGCATTTTAAGATTTAACCCTCCATTACGTCTATTAATTAAGCGATTTTTAGTGTTTTGAGATTGATTCTGAAGTATTAATTGTTTTGTAATGCATTTAACGGACAGTTTTTATAGAAATATAATTGTTTTATAAATACACGAAGCGTAATGAGGAAATATTTCAAACAAAATTCTATGCCAAATCCTGTAAGTTGACAATACACTGCTACAGGTAGATCATTGAAATTATGTTTACCTTTGTTAATGTTTAATTGATCATAAACTTAAGTAAATGAGGGAGTTCTGAAGAAAAGTCCATAACAGAAACAGCTGTGGTCGTTAATAGAAATAGGGAAATGGTATGTTTACTATGAAGTGATTATTTTTTCCTTGTGGTGGGTACTTGATTATTTTACCAGAAATTCTAATGTAGTGTTTACAAATATTAAGACCAGATAAAGCGCAACAGTTGAACATAGTGCTTCTTTTAGTGCTTTTATTCGTACCCTAAACTTTGTGATCCTCATCAACAGGATTCATTCAATAACCTCATGAATCATACGCGCTGTATGCAATAAAATTCTCAAACTTATGAATGAAATTAGTTTTTAAAATACGCACAACTGTTACATGAGATGATAAATGCTAAATTTCTATTATTATGACGCGTATTACGTATTACGATGGCTTCCAGCACGTACGTGAGTGTAATTCAAAGCCGATCGTTCTCACTAAATCAGCGATGGTAAAATGACGCGTGAAAAACCGCATGTGATAACCGACTGAAAGGAAAGCAGAAACAACGTTTGGCAACGTAAAAGCAGAGCGAATCAATTTTAATAGGCGTGTTTGGCAAAACAAGACGTTAAAGTGTCTGATTGTTAGTAAGCACCGGCTCGTTTATTGAGAAGCTGAGTACGCGCTCGCAAGGTTTTTGAGCGATTCTGTTTACGCTCATCCGCAAGGTGGCGGCGAACGATGAAGTGGATAGATGGACGCGATCAGCGTTCACGGCATTTCGTAAACCCGAGAAATAGTAAATTTCTATATCGTGCTTAAAAAGCACAGTGTAAATTCGCTAATTGTGCATCGTAACAACGCACGTGCGGTGTAAATACGTTGAAATTGCTAGTTTTCAACTGTTACGAACGGCACTTGTTATTCCTTTATTCCAAATTCATTCTCTTAATGAAAGTGTGTAGAGATTTTGGAGTTGAAGAAAATGTGAGATTATAGTTTTGCAGTGTCACATACGTACACTTCTTTCTTTTTGACAATAATTGAAAAAAATGTAAATCGAAATTTATAATTTTGTGAACTGTAATTTAAAACTTTGTGACATCCTTTTGAGTTTAGATCTTACACGTATTACATTTACATACGTGTTAGGATTTTGCGTATTATTAAAAAGTATTCGAAATTTGTCGTATATGTATAAGTTCTCGCATAGGGGAAATTATGTATTGCAATTTTAATTGCATGTTGCAATTTGTTTGTAACAAATAAACAATATTTCCCTCATTTTCGTTAAATTAAAGGAATGAGGTTCTTCTTCAGTTTTATTTTAATTTTCTTATGCCTATGTTTCATTAGAGACAAACAAAATAAATTAAAGAATAAAATGTAAGAAAATGTTCTTAATAACGCAAAACTGACCAAAATTTTGTGTCCTCTCCTTCTCCGCCTTTTGGCGTTCAATGCCGGCCTGACGGAACAACCCTCCAAAATTGCGGAACACTATTGTCAACCAGCCTCTTCAGATTCTGTAGTTCAGTCGAAAATAATATCCCTGCAATTATTTTCTAAGACAGAAAGTGGATTTTCAACATTAAGTTACCATGTTTAATCTATTCAATATCTATTCATTTAATCTATTCATATAAATTTTGGTCTTATTTTCTTTTACCATATATTATCTGCTATTGTAGTTCTTATACTAGGAGGAGATTTGAACTTGACAGTACTGGATCTCGAGTATGAATTGTTTCACTTTTTCCAAAAAGGTATTTTTATATTTTTCTTCAGTTTGCTTATCTTAGGATAAATATAAATGCAGTCAACATTTTACTTCGATACATTCTTGATTTTCATTTTGAAGCGTTTTAAAATATTCCTATTAAGTTACAAATATTTGATGCTATACATTGCACTAAATTGTACAGAAAGTAAATGATTTTGCGGTTTATTCTTTTGCTGTATCTGCACTTTCCCGATCATATTATCTGAACTTAGCCCATCGTAACTAATAACCGATTGAGATAGCTATTACGCTTCTTCATTCAGCTTGGGAATGCGCAATAAATCAGGAAATAACTTCTTTAGGACGATTGTTTGATCAGAATAGGGAGTTGTCCCTGATGCTGCTCTGCTGATCAAATGAACAACAGAGCAAGGGCAATTTTCTTCAATGTTCAAAGTTAGAAAGTGTAATTGCAGATTTTCACCTTTCACAGAAGAGCTGGGATATTTCTAGAACGATATTTCAGCTGAACGGACAGCCCCTTCTTTTGCAGACTGTGAAGGTGCTTGAGACACAAACCAACAAGTCACCCGGCTCACCGCGTGGGAGTCGTTTAACTTCTGGCTCTTACTCTTCAAAGAATCCCGTGGAATCAGTATTACATGTATTACAGGCGGGAAACTCTTACAAACTCTTACAAGCGTGTCTCTTCCGTAAGAAAATACCGGTAGTTTATTCAATAGAAATGGGGACAACCCATAATATCTCTTTATAATATCTGTAACTAGAGGGTTTTGTTATACGGGTTTCAACTGTAGTTAGTATCATTTTCTAATGCTAAGAGCTGGTTGAAAAAGAAGCGATAGGCTGATGTCCCTCTTCAAGGTACATCGATTGAAAAAGCCAGTTTTATCATATATAGAACTTTATTTTTCGTGCAATAAATGAATTATCACTATAAACGTTTTAAAAAAGATGTATTTTGTATTATATCTCGCCTGCTGATGCCTAACAGAATTATAATAATTTAATTTAAATAATTAATTATTTTCCGAACTCCCAAGAACAGTTCAGAATATATAAAAAAAGTAATGCGTGTTAAAAAAAAGCTCTCGTGCTGAGATTTTCTCGCGAGGTGTAGAAGAAGCAGCTCTCCCAACTGTCTTGTGTCTTCTCTCCAATCCATCCCCCGTAATGAGATGACAAGTATGTGGGCAGCTGCGACGTTTGCAATTATTCAAAGTTGATATTATTCGGCAATTCCTGACAATTAGTATAATGACATAAGAGATAATTATTTGCGTTCACACCTTACGAGTAATTTTTGATTCATCATGTGATTCAACTGTCACCAATACTATACGCGTGGCCACACAACCTTGAGAGATGGAAATGTTACTGCAGTAGGTAACCGAACCAGCCAGTAGGTAACCGAAGGATTTTTGAACGACTCCATTTTTTAACCACCATTTAGCGTCTTTATAGTGTATCAGTTTTTCCTTCGCGGTTTATTTATGTTGTTTTTTTCGCTCGTCATAATAGGATGTCGTTAAGAAAGAGAAAAAACAAACAAACAAACAAGATTTTTACAATATTTTCTTTTGTTTTCGAGAATAATTTTTTCCGTTAGAACACACTCTCTCTTAATTTTTCACGAAAAGAGGACGGTGAACCAAATAAGTCGGGGAAAACGTGGCGAAGTGTTTTCCGGGTCGTCTATCCTGAAGGCGACCTCACTACGTGCCGAGATGTAAAAGCCTTTGTCAAGTACAAAGCATCGCAGCACTTGGTCCATCACGGCGAGCGAGTGCGCCAGAGAACGGCGTGTGTGGGACGAGGGGTGGGGGAAGGGAGGGGAGNNGGGAAGGGAGGGGAGGGGGTGGGGTGGGGTAGCAAACGATTCGCGTGTGCTGGCCCCAATTTCCACCGCCCGCTGGCGCGCCGCCCTGTCGTAGTGGTCGGCTGACAAACGGCCGCGTCGCTTTTAGAGCTGCGAATTTAAGACTCGCGTCGCCTCCTGTGGCCCACGGCGCAGCTTCGATCCTTCCAAGACCAGGTCTGAGGTTCGAGACCCACCGCAGGAGTATTTGAGAGCACCTACCAGTTGGGGTGAACAGTTAAGGCAGAGCGTCGAAGAATAGACACTAACTACAGGCACTAACAATAGAATCGCTGAAAAATTAGAAGAGTTGGGAAAATACTCTTCATTTATATATTATTGGTCCATGTATTTGGAAAAGATTATAATTATTGGAATTAAATAAATAATTGAAGTAAATATTAATTTATTAAAAAAACAGTTTCAAGGGATATTATTTTCCTCATGATCAGGCGAGAATAATATCCTTGAAACAGCGTCTTTAATGAATTCATAATTTCTTGAATTATTTATTTAATTCCAATAATAATAGTATGTCCCAAATACATGGATCAATATTAAATAAATGATAGTAATACGAACAGACATATAAATATTGAATAAAAGACTCCTCAGCGCGTTTTCTCTCCGCCTTTCCACCTTGACCCATCGCAAGTCACTTCAGTCGCAGCACTAGTACTTTTGATATCGGAACCTCAGTTTAAACCTTCACGACGAATCAACTCACGTCGTTCTAAAGACTTTCTACTCCTCCTTAATTTTCTTTCCTTCTACCCACATACTATTAATAGTAATTTCGAATAAATCAGTTTTGCTTCTTCCATGTAAAAAGTGAAACCAACTCGGATACCTTTGAAGCTGTTATAATTATTAAGAGGTCTCTGCGTGGGAAAATCTTAGAAACACTTTGTATAACTTGGTATTTTTGAAGATGAACGGTTCAAAATCTTGAAATTCAAGAATGGCAGGGAAGGGTAAGATTAAATTATTTAAAAAACAAATAGACGATTTTGAATCCCGGTACATACACAGCGAAAATACCACAATAATTATTTACTAAACGAAATTGACCCTTTATGAAACCAGATTTTACGAGTAGATATGAAAGTTATTCGACTATTCAATAAGACACTACTCGCTGGATGGGGGTACAATGGTTTGTAAGGTAGAATGAAAGATGAGGGGAGGTCTGCAGATCACGACGTGGTTTGATGACATCACGGGCAACAAACAGCCTGGAAATCTCCGAACAATCACACAAAGTAGAGGGCCTGGAGAGGCCAACTATGATCTTTCGGACGCGCATGAATAAGTAAACAACCACAACAACAATCGTCTAAGAAAGTTTGGTAAATCTGGTTTTGGTGTAACCAGGAAAAGTCATGTTATTATGAAGGGTTCAAATGGATCTGAGTGTATGCAACAGTCTAGAAAAGTCAGAAATTAAAATTAAATGGAATTTGGCATAATCTGGAAAATTCATGTTTTGGTTTTTTATCATTTGGAAGCTTCTGGATCGAAAAGTTGTATTATATATATATATATATATATATATATATATATATATATATATATCTTAAATTTATTTGCTGCTCTAGTGTGGTTATTTTTCAGCAGTAGCAAAGTTACAGGATTGCGTCTTATAAATTGTCACCAATATGTAATATTTCCTTGGGTATTGCAGAAAATATTGATTTATAAATATTTTACTGTCGTAATATTTGTTATTGCTTTTCACAGATACGTCCCATTTATGTCAAGATGAAGGATTTCCTTTGATTGAGAATGTGTAATAAATGGTGAAAGGAGTTGCGACCTGATTTACCCCGCGCGTGTTCGGTTCCTATAGCCGTTAGGATGGGACACCATTTCAGGCCCTACCCTTATACGGCTGAAGTGCGAGAGTACATGCGTACAATATTTGTTTAAGTTATAATTAATAAGAAAGAAATACATTATGGTTTTAGTTTTTTAAACCGTAACAAGAAATTTCAAAAACGAGTTACTCTTTGACATTTATTTAGGGAAATCACAAAAACCGTCAAAAATCAATTCCATCCCTTTTGGTAATATTCAACTTCCTCTTGGAATACATCAAATTATTTTTAAGGCAAAGAAATGTTAAAATAGGATAAAATGTTTTTTATTTCATTTTGCAGAACGTCCGCTCAGACAAACACCCTCCTGTCGGTTTTCAACCCCCCCCCTCTCTCTCTCTCTTTCTCTCCCTCTCTTTCTCCTCTCTTTTTTCTCTCTCTGTCTGCTCTCTCTCTCTCTGTTCTGTCTGGTCTGTCTCTCTGTGTCTGTCTCTCTGGTCTGTCTGTCTCTTCTGTCTGTCTGTCTGTCTCTCTGTCTGTCTGTTCTGTCTCTCTGTCTGTCTGTCTCTCTGTCTCTCTCTGTCTGTCTCTCTCTCTTTCGTCTCTCTCGTGTCTCTCTCTAACTTGTGCACGTTTCTTACTGACACGTTCTATTTTATATTTACACCCTCGAATTCCAGTATCGTGCATATACACTTTCTTAGAACAATGTTTCCACCAGAATCTTTAAGTAATGATTGGGAGTCATACTGTGGATTTTTCGTCTTCGAGATTACGTTTAGTCTATCCCCTTAAAACTTTATTTGCCACAAGACAATATTTGTTCAAACCTCGTGACAATGCTGATTTGTCGTGTTGCTTACGGAGTCGATTGATATCTTGTGTGAAAACAAGATTCGTCTTGCTTTCCGAGGCAATAAGTCGACGTTTCGCAGGATTTTCTTTTGCCGGCAAGGAAGAGGGGAGAAGACGGACGCTTTGACTTTCTTATAGAAACACATGTGTTGCCAAGTGTGACCGTCACATTTTGGCCTATACTTGTTGTCAACTCTAATAAACCTTCCAATATTAATTTCCAATGGGCTCATGTAATGGCACGCTCCATTATGAGCACAAATCGTCTTATGGACATAAAAAACTCCGGATAATTCTTTTTAGAAAAAATACTTGTTAATGAAGTGTAAATTCAATACATTGAATGTAAGTATGCCAAGATACAACTCTAGTTATCGACGACTTATTTCTGTGCGAAGTCTGGTAGAATAATAAAGATATTGAGATTTTTTAAGACTGAAAGTAACTGACTACTGATTTTATTGCTACAATCATACAGTATTGTTTTTTAGAAAATCAGTAACATAGGTTTGTATAGATAAAAACATATTTTTAAATACATTGATATAACATTTTGAATGCCAACGAAATTGAAGTAATGAGTAAGTGGACTGAAGTTAATTGTTAAACCGTTGAGTGGGGAGCAAATGAACCAATTGAAACTAAATATATTAGAAATTCAACACTGTCTAATATAACTGTAAGATTACAAACACGTCCAAAAACACGCCAAAATCCTATATGTGGATGTTCTTAACTCTTGGACTTCACACACAAGTGTGTGTGTGTGTGTGGTGTATAGAAAAAACAAAATAGAATGCAAGTTGACATTACGGTGGTTTCATAATATTTTGAAGTTTTGTCTATGATGAAGTAATACTGTTTTGATATAATGTTATAAGTGTCATGTTCCTAAAAAAAGCATTCTCATTTCCGAGATTCTATTGTATATCCGCATGACTTCCGTTTCCGCGGAGAGTTTGCGGCGAAGACTGTTGACATCACTGAGACCATTTTGGGTCTTCCATTGAAGAGAACTTGCTTCTTTTTATCTCATTCACTTTGTTAATGAACGATTATATCAGCCTCCAAAGTTAAAGTATTTGATATAATCATTCTTCAACACTTTCATATCGGAAGTTACATGCATACGTCTACATGCTCAAGTTTTAACCAATCGTTTGCAATTTCTAGAGTTTAATTATTTGAATTAGTTTGTAAACGATGAACGGTGACTTTCTTCAAAAAAAAATTGTTTATATAAATTCCAAAGCTATACAGTGTTTTAATAACATGTCCTTTAGCAACCTTTATTTTATAATTCAATTTTTTTAAAAGTGGTTGATGATATTAGGTCATTGTTACACCTTCTGTCTTACAAAACGAATCTCTTAAATTAATTTGCGAACGTCCTTCTCAACGGGGCTCATGAACTCAGAAATGTGCTTAACACTGTTAAAAGATTCATTTTATAAGGCAAGAGATGTAACAATGACTTAATGTCATCAACCATTTAAAAAATTCGAAGTATAGTTTCCACGTCAAAAGGCAATTTGCGTATTGAGATCAATTTGATGATTTTGTTTCCAGGATCTTGACCACACTGGATTGTCACTGAAGATCAAACAAGAGCCGTACACTCTCACCGATGCGTCTTCCCCACTGCATGGTGAGTGCTATTGAACATACTGTATTTCTAGAAAAAGGAGAGCCAATTTTTTACAATATCTGGAATGTATAGTTTGCACTTTAGTATGGTTTAGGATGTTTTTAGAAATACCGCTCGACTTGGGCAATACATTTCAATGTTTTATTAAATGCAACCGCACCGTTAGATATACGAATTAATGACATCAGCAGTGCTTAATTAGATGTTAAATAAACAACTTCATATTATCAACCTTGCTTAATTAGATGCTAAAACAACTTACAACGATAAAACAGTGTTATTAATTTCTCGTGACTGCTTTTGACAATAAAGCGTAAACTTCGTTTGGGGAAATACATTCAGTGTGACTTCATAGTTTTAATGAAAGAGAACTGACATAATGAATACAGGATTAAAGAGAGTAATATCAGCTTTAACGACCGAAATATGACACGGAAGGTACGTGTTATCAACCACTTCCTATTTTTCCTTTACAAAACTGGATTTTCCAGGCCCCGAGTTCTCAAACAAATATCCTACATCCCCACAACACTATATTCTGCTGGAAACCCACCGATCTGCATCTGGAGCCGTGTTTATTTGTGTACGCTCAAGTTGAACATGCTTTGGTTTAGCACGCAGCAACAGCTTTGCTAAATTGAAAGGAAAATGCCTAGTTGTTTTGAATCTTGTTTCCCAAAGATTACGGCGTTTGTTGTATATATACAAAGATTTGTTGTATAAATAAACTTGGCAACATCTTTCATTCGAATCTCGCGGGGGCGGGGCGGCGTGAAAGAGAGAGAGAGACGGAGACGAGAGCGAAGAGGGCGGGGCAGGCGGCGCGCATCTATATTTCGTGCGCGTTGAAGTGTTTGTGGGGATGTAAGTATTTAGACCGTGTTCCCGCGGCGCGGAATTAATGCTCGGCCTCTTCGAGCTTTCGAGCGGAGGGCTTAAGCGCTCGCCCGGGAGAGAAAAAAAAAGACGGTCGAGGAAGGGGAGGATGAGACGGGAACGGGAGCGATGCGGTGACGGAGGGCCGTAGCGGCGCTGGTGGAGCGAAGTGGTGACTCTCCCGGAGGAAGAGAACTGCCTTCGAGCTGTTCAGCACTTTGGGCGACGATATGATGGTATCACGTTTATTTGTAGCGTCATTAGAGAGCTTTTTTGCACAGAACCCGACGAGCGGCTTCGTATGGTCCTGATCTAGTGAGAGGATTTTATGTTGACGCTCTACATTTGTGATCGAAATGCTTCCTAAGGAGCTAAATGTAAGATTCAAAGATTTTAAAAAGCATGGTAGTTTCACGACCTGCATTACCGGGTGACTCAACAATTTGTTGTATTCTTCTCTGCGATTATTTGGACGCGCACCGTGAGATCGTGGACCGCTCAGAATGTAATTTTTATAAATCTTAATAGAAATTGTAGGTATCACTTATCCATGCTGTAGTAGATGTTGCTTGTAAATTCAAAATATTAAGAAGATTAACTACCGAATATATCTTAGACTTTCTTTTACCAAAGATTGGACTAGCTCATCGACAGCACCTACAAGCATATCATTTCATTCGGTTGTTTTTCGGGGAATTTGAAAATAACGAACAAACTAAGATTGAGTGCTGCTGCTACCTCACCATCACTGTACTGCGATAATTTGTAGCCGCAGATGGTATGTTCAGGAAGTGATTACTCTCTGTCCTCTTGATTGATCGTCGTTGGCTCGTTCAACCCAATGTATTTGTGTTTTTATATCACAGCGCTAAGAGAACATAGTATTGAAATAAACGTCTTTTGATAAATGGCTACCATATTTGCTATACCTGGACGTTTTTGCTAAAGATATTTGACAACTAGACTCCTAGACACATTTGCTACACCTGCACCTGTAGTGCATTTGAGGTCTTTTGTAACACTAAGGTTATGAAACTTAAAAACTAAAGAATTCACTTCAAAAATTGAATACGGCAATTGTTCGCCAGCCCAAAGCTAACAAATCAACACTGAGGAACAATAAGTAGTACTACTGGAGAATGCATCACGATAACATCAATGTACAGCGCAAAAAGAAAGCAAACGAACTCGAGCAAAGATCGAGGATATGTAAATGGAGGAAATAAGACACTTTGAAATGCAGGATTGTGACTTCTGTACTGGAGTGGATAATGCTTAGAACATGTTGGGAGCATTTGGTCGCTAGGAGGCCCAATAATGATTTTATCGAAATCGTATATTGGTTCATAAGCTTGGGAGAACTTAAATATTAAATTCATAAATTACAAAGGTTGTAGTTTATTTTGTGAGTAATTTTGATACATTGAACATCAGCTTCATTTCAATTTTCAACATCATTTTCATCAGAATTTCAACACGAGTTGGAGGCCCCTAGGGATGGTAGTGCTTGATATCCCTTGAAGGTACTAATTCGTCCATGCGTACCCCGAAAGCGCTTCGCTGGCGCTGCGAGCGCTGCGGAGAGAAACCGCGGCATCTGAAATGGCGCAGGCGCGCCGCGTGTGGAGGGGCGGAGGCAGAGCGGCGCGGCGGCCTGGGCCCGGGCCGGAGCCGGGGGCCGGGGGCGTGACGAATGGGGCACCTGTCAGCGGCGCGAAGCGGGGAGGCGACGCCCCCAAATTAGCCGCCACATTAACGCCCTCCTTTCGCCTGCGCCGGCGCCGCCCCTTCCCCTCCTCCCCCTCCTCCCGGCGACGTCCTCACGCCCTGCGCTGCCGCCGAGCCGCGCCGCGGCGGGAGCAGCCCGTTCATTAATCCCCTTCGCCGCCCCCGCCCCGACGCCTTCGTCGTCGTCGCCTCCGCCGCCGCCGTTGCCGCCGTCGCCTTCTTCTTCGTCGTCGTCGTGCCGACGGCTCCCAAGTCGCTCGCGACGCCTCCGTTGCCAGGAAAGCTTCGTGGCCCGCGGCGCGGTGGAGCGGCGATCACACATTTTACCAAAGAGCAGGAAATCTGGGAATAAAATCAATACACAGTCCACTACGGATATACCTTGGGAACTCTCGGATAGAGTGAATTGAAGTCGCTTGTCGCGACCCGTTGATTGATTAGTGTTTACGGGCGCATTTTGCTGGGGGGGGGAAAAGGTCGTTAGTCCCGTAAGTGTAGTGCATGTTTTATCGCTGCGTTCTTCCCCCGCGGGATCGCCAGATTGGGCTTCAACCTAGCAGATAAATTCGACTTAGTGAGGTAGCTAGTGTTGCAAATCTTGCCATCTTCGGGACTCGAACTCTACGCTTTCCCGGTGAGAGGCACTGCAGAGACCTTAATTGATGCACTGAGTCACCTAAACCTGCCGATGCCAATTCGAATTACAAGATCTGTAGTGTTCAATTTTAAAATCGTGTGTATCGCGCATGCCGCTTTTTCCATCATGCAAGTGTTAGATTCATCACCGCGTGCCTTCGGAGTTCGCCGGCCGAGATTGCCACGCAAAAACAATGAGACGACAGCAGCCCGCCGCCGCCGCCGCCTCAGTAGGCACGTGCGTGGTGCGTGTGCAGTCACACACCGGTTCAGCCGCTGTGCTCTCATATATGAAGCACTCATTGCATGTCACGGTTGGACTCGATAGAGTACATATTGCCCATTTTGGGGGTCTATTTGAGTGACAGTTGGAGTGCAAGATATTTTTTCTTTAATTTGCGTAAATCTTACCCCATGTATGAAAATGTTGCTTTATTTCTTTCGCATTTCTGTAATACACTCTAATAGAAATCCACTTTGCATGTACACGTTAATATGAGAATGAACTGTAAAGAAATATAAAATTTGCTTTAAAAATTTCAAAGTTCGTGTTTCGTGTGTTGAACTGTGTGTCAGTAATACTTCCCTAAAAATGTTAAGGAGCGTTCGCCCACGATGTAATGAAAAGTTTTCTTTTCCTAACCACAGACACACACGGAGAAGGAACCTTCCCCTTCTTGCAGTGATTTCCTACATAAGCCATGGTCCTTGGACCCTTTTTTTCAAGAGTTTTCCGCATCATCTTGATTTCTCAGAGACCTTTAATGTTTGATCTATGCAGGTCGTTTCTTGAGCGACAAAAATGCCCATTTTCATCTCCATTGGCATATAATGGTGCGTTCAGTTGAGTCCAGAACTGTTGTCGCCTAGTAAGAAGGGTTCGTCCACATCGAAGCTTTATTGTATTAATCTTCAATATCATCGAGGTTTGTATGGTTTCAATTTGTTAGTATTTTGTTTTTTCTTACAAGGGCGAAGACATACGAGTTTGTACGTTACAAAAGTAATTCAGATTTTAAAACGAATACTATTTGGAATATCATTAGGTACACATTTAAAAATATTTCTCTATTAAAACCATCAAGAATAAATGCATTAATGTTTGAAAACGCAATGGTGGAGTATTGAAGAAATACAATTCCGAAATTGGTTTTGAGAAGCCTGTGATTTGTTATGATATAATATCAAACATTCGGTTCTATGTGAGTGCTGCGCCTGTTGGAACCTGTCTGTGCTCGCCTTGGGCATTTGCAAGGAAAAACTCAATTCTTAGTTCTCAATCTCCTTACAAGGAGTTGCTTGTTCGATCTGTTTGCTCATTTATTTAAATGCGTTTAACATAACTCCCCCCCGTCCTCTGAGCTCTGAGCTGGAGGTTAAGGCTCCCTAACCGTTTCGTTCCGGCCCGTCCACTGCATGCGTTTATGACGACAGACGGAGGGGCACGATGGTTTGAAAGGCGCAATAAGTGGACAAAATCCATTTCTTCAAACCTGTCCACTTTGCGTTAATCATAATTAAGAAAAATGCCCAGCGTTCTTATACGAGTATCTTACTACCGTTACTCATTGCTTGACCACTATTACGTAAAACACTCGAAAACATGGGGAATTTTTAAAAAGCCATAAGTTTATCCTTTTGAAATCCGCATGAGTCAGTAATCTTTATTGTTATAAAATTTCATTTTTCAAATGTTCATATTTGTTGTAAATTTCAGTAAACGCGAATGCGGCAAACAGTACATTTATGTTTCTTGCCTTTTATATAAAAAATATCGCATATGTTTATTGTGTAACTTAAGATAGTAGTACAAAAAGCAGAAAATGCGTTCCTAATTTCCAACTCCGGCGTATGTAACTTTTGACTTCAAATTAACTTTTATTGGAGAGTTGTAGATTAAGATAAAGAGGAAGAATTGCGTACGGTGCTCGACCTGTTGTTTGAACCACTGCTCCTGGACTCGCCTGGATTTGATGGAAGGAAACCGCAGAAATGGACGATCAGGGCAGCTGGCCTCCAGAGCTCCCACTCGGACAGTATTAGCCACTTACCTGCTATCGAACGTATGAGTAGAAACTCTTCGTAGTTTTCGTCACGAATTCTTACTGTTAGACTTGTTTTCGAGTTCTGTTTCGTGTAGACCTCGGGGAAAAATAGTCTGAAATGTCTTTCCTTATTCTTTCTTCTCCTCGATTTTTCTCTAAGAAATTCTTCATTGATTCGCTGAGCTTCCCCCTCTTTCTTCGAACCTCGCTTTAGTTACTCTTCCGCTTTTTATTTGAAAGTCGTCAATTTATTGATCGTCCGAAAAATCAGTTCATAGATATCGTGTATGCTAATCCCAGTCCTGTTGGTTTCTCAATACATTTTGTAACCATCTTTATTTTCGTGTTTTTTGTTTGTTTTTGTTTTGTTTTTTTCGGTCAATATACAAACGTTCATCCTAACCAGGAGATAAGGGAACATGGAATGGAAGGCGCAACGTTAAAAAGTATTAACTCAAGGACAACATAGGTACAATAATTTTTGAGTGGTTATTTTATTATTCATTGAGAAATATCAAAGTAGATTAATTCACTCCAAACAAAATCGAAATGCATCGCGTTTTTAATGGATTTTGATCTGTGTCGTTCCACTGAATATTGCAAAAAAGCTGAAGAAACTCGGCATCGGCTATGTGTTAATTCGTCCCTGTCCCGCCCGCCCCTACCCCCCTTTACCCTATATTTGAGACGGGTCAATATTTTATTCGTTCGCCAAATACGCATTTTCTGTACTAGTTACGTTAAGAAGTTGGTAATCCGAAACGTATTGAATGGCACATGGCCGATGTCACAATTAACGGACTTGGTTGATCGTAAACCTCGGCTAGCGCCTCTATTTACAAACATCTCTTTCGTCCGTTATTTACGCTCTATATATGTAATGACATTGATAACCATAAAATTTCGTTTTATTCAAATGTTTTTGTCCCTTTTTGTCGCCAACCTGGTCCATAGTGTGTCGGAGCTGGCGCGCCCCGGCGGCGGTCGCAGCCACAGCTGCGCGCGCGTGGATTTACGCGCAGGCGCTTTTTGCTGCGCGCCCGACCCTCGCCGTTGCCTCCGCCCCCGCCTCCCCTCTACGGCCCTGCGTCCGCCCCGATCCCGGTCCCCCCGCGCCTACGCGCTCCTGGCCTCGCCCTCCCTCAGCCGCCAACACCCTTACTTCTGTAACCTCGAAAAATTCTCAAAAATTGCCAAGTTTTGGTTTATTGAAGGATTTATTGTTAGCAATTCCGAGCGCGTCAACTGCTATGGTCATTAGTCCCGTAAGTGTAGTGTATGTTTTTTCTCTCGTGAGGTGGCGGTGATTTTCCTTCGCTGAATGGCGAGATCCGGCGCCGACCTACCCAGCAGCTAGCGGGGTTTTCCCCAACCAGGCATCTCCTACCAGAGAAGCACCGTCCCAGGTGGGACAAGCTATAAGCCCCTGACCGGTTTCCCGGCATGTGTTACAGTGTAGTGTAGAGCATGTGAGTGTAAGGGCTAAGTCAGAGGCAGTGCAGTGACATCATTTGATGCCCTGAGCCACCTCTCCCGGTCAAGTTTTTGTTGTGAAAAAAGAAAATCTGTCGCTCTAGAACTAATTATAGAAGTGCGGAATTTTGCTTATTTCTCCCTAGTGCGGATTGATTTTTTTGCTTCTGGGCACGTGAATTGTTAATGTCATTATTCCTATAGGCGTAGTTCATCTTATATCCCGGGAGGCGCTGTGTTTCGTCTCCGGTGAAACTGTGGATTATACATAGGTTTGCAGGGGAATTCCTCGTTCTGGTATCTCTATCCAGTGGCCCACCGCATTATCCGGCATAAGCTCTAAGCTCCCGACCCAGGGGCGGATCCAGAGAAAAATTTGGGAGGGGAAATTCAAAATGTTTAGGTCGAATGTGTCATATTACAGATTTTGTAAAATGTCGGAGGCTAGACTCAGTTTGTTCATTACGATTTTATTAATTTTCATGATTATGTTAGGGTTCGCAATTTTTCTAATTTCCTCCCCGTAGATCCGTGCCTGATATATTTCGTTCCCATTGCCTTCGCCATCTCGGGGCACCGTGTCATCTTCACAGCCGTCAGAGTTCCAAAGTATCGCTTGCCTTTTAATGGTCTGCCTTCGTCTCATCACACATCAACCCCCCCGCTCTGCCCTTCCCTTCCCTTCCCTTCCCTTCCCTTCCCTCACCTCCTTCGTCATCCTTCACGCCCTGTGGAGGTCTGAACCAGCGCCTACCCATTGCCCCAATGGACTCATTTTTCACGCGCTTGTTATCGGACAAATGTGGCAATGTGGGCCCCAAAGCTTGTCGAAGTCTCGTTGGAAGCAGCTAAATAACACTGCCAGATTCGGAAAGGGAATGTTGAGATACAAGGGACAGAGTTCGAACGTTGACGATCCTCGTGGGAGCAGTAACGAAATTGTAGTGGTTCGAAGTTCGAATATTGTAAGATGAATGGGGGGGGTCTATTTAGATAACAGTTGCACGTTTATATTAAGAGAGGGGATTCTTAAACAAATATTACGTTATGCGAGATTACTTCAACCTCATCTGCCTCAGAAACACGTTTGTTTGTTGAAATAGAATCGTTTCGAATTCATTATGAACTTTCGATTTTTCATTTTCTGATTTTGAGAATTATGCCAGGTAGAATGTCATATTGAATAACGTTTCTTCAAAATGGTTTTGCTTTAGCTCGTTCCCAACTTGTGTTTTAAGTTTTTTTGACAAGATTTGTTAATAAATTATAATGTTGTCCATTCTCTTCGTTATTATTTTTGTCATTCATATGAAGCCCGAGTCAGTAAAGGAAAATCAATTATTAAATCAAAGAAAATTAATTTATCCAAGTTCCCTCTCAAGCTAATTCTCAATAGGCAAAGGTAGGATTAGACATAAGAGAAGATAATGACGATCTTCATTCAGTTCAAACGAAACTTTTGTATGAAAAAGGTTGTATTTACTATAAACGTGAAAAGATGTGAAGTAATGATGAATGTTTCAGAATGATAGTCATATTTTATTTTAGTTTATTTTCGAGCTAAATAATTGCGATGGAATGAATATTAAAGTTGGTTGAGATTTATTCCGAAAGGATCAGCTCATTGCGAGCCCTGTGGGTGGCAGTGTTTTGAAACGCGTGTCGGCAGCGACGTTGTGCTTACTCCCAACGGGAAGGGACAGTCAAATAATTCTCAAAAATATTAGGGTGTGTTTTGAGGTCCATAGCGGACGCTGTCAGTGCAGGATGCGTGTTAAATCACGCTCGTACGTCAGTGTGAAGAAACAAACTCTGATTTGTTGTCCCTCTTGGCGAAACTCCTCCTCCATCATTCCCCAGTGTTTTCATTGTTTGGTCCCGAGCATGAGCGCGTCGTCAACCCATGCCTAGAGAGACGCTGAACACACCACCCACCACTCCGCCTGTGCCACACACATACTGCGTCTATTTACATCACATCTCATTTTCCCATCGATTAATATAAACATTATTTTGACAGAAAGTGTCCGTTGGTCTTGACATGCTTGTTTGGCATCGACTTCAAAAACTGTAACCCTAATCGACGCATATAGGTAATGTTAATTTTTTTATAATATTTCTGAGAATTTTGTGTTATACTCGTTTTACATTTCATAATAGGTGCATTGAAAAATACAGAGAAGTATCGAAATTTCGTCTCTAAATCGAATTATCATGTAAAACTGGGTATGAAGTGCGCTACAATATATAATTTTCAAAATTATTGACTTTACTTGGGCAAACATTAATATTTGAGTATGACAAATGTTTAATTAAATATTTACCATACCATTAGAGATGGTATATTTATGCAATTGCTAATAATACGATATGTTATCAAATAGTAATTGTATGTTTGGCGGTCGGTACATTTCTGAAGATTTTCAATCTGCGATAAAATGCGAAATCGATCACAAAACTTGAAATCACGTACAAAGTGCGCAATGGTCCTGAATCTGCGATATAATTCCTAAATTGCAATTTATAGATTCCTTCGTGTTCCTCTGCGATGTCGACAACACCACCTTGATGTTTGGGAATTCTGAGAAATGGGCCACGGACAATAATTGAAGGCGGTGATAAATTTAGTTTATACGAGTATATTTTGAAATATTCTATAAGAAAATAAAATATTTTTAAATTGTCCTGGTCATTTCTTTAATTCAATATTGTCTGTTAAATGTCAATTCAAATTCAATTTTCGTGACCGCCATAAAATTCCCCCTTCCCGTGAATATTAATGGTTAGTGAAAGTTATTGTTACAGTTATGAAAATTTCGACGTTTAAAAATAGCCACGGATTTGAGGTGGTTTTACTAACATCGATGTTTTAATTCTTTGCATCGATGTTAAGAAACATGAATGTTTTGTTGGCCATGTCGCACATCTAATGAGAAGGAGGCGTAGACAGACAGCCGTCGAGATAGGAACATAACAAGCTGTTCACCTGTACGAGCGTATTTTCAGAGACACTTTTAACGCGAAAATCCTCAAAACCCAGATGGCTCGATCTTTCACGAATCCCGAATTCCGTAGTTTCTCCGATCAACTTCTGGTTAATGGCGGGGCAGTACCCTAACAATCGGTCCACGGAGCGCGCGCAATCTTTTCTTGCTCTTCCTTGTGCTATCCTCATCCCTTACTTACACACACTCACACTGACTTGCACTACACTACCATTCATGTCGGGAGGTTAGAACTTGCTCCGGCGGGGCGATGTCCCACTGATGGGCGATATCTGGTTGGGAAAACCCCGCAAGACGACTTCCCCGCCTGCCAGCGGGGGATCTCCGCCACATCCCCGATAAACACATAAACTACACTTACGGGACTAATGGCCTTAGCTGTTGACGCGCACGGAATCACTAAATCAATAAATCGTAAGCGAACCATTATTGGGCGCTGAGGTCTTTTCGGGTGTATAGAAACGTATTCCGGATTTCCATACCAAGCGTTGCTCCTCGGCGGCTGTGAACGCGTGATCTCTTGGCACGGGCGGGCGCAGCCAAGCACGCGCGAGGAAACGCGAGCCTGCGGCGGAGGCGCAGGCGGCGACGACTGACGACGGCCATTGCTGCGGTGGTGATGGTGGCTGTGACGACGGTAGCGACGGGGCGTCGACGACGTGGACAGCACAGTATTTAACCGCGCACTCGACGTTAATCAGCTGTTCACGGTTTCCTCCAATTGGGAGCTTGAACGTTCCCATAGTAACGTCACTGTAGCGACATATAAGCTTCCGTTGGGATGAAACCGCAGCAGCTGATTTTCGTCAAGTGCACGACTAAATAAATCGTGCTTATAGTAAGCGAAGGCGGTGGCGACTGTGGCGCAGGGCCCGCTGCACCAAAACCGCTGAAACCGAAAGCATGATTAATTTAAAGGTTAGTTGAAGATAAGTTGAAGTTTTTGTTACACCAGTGCTTTATTGTGTAAAAATGTAATCTTTATCAGTACGTTTGGTGTGGCACTTCAATGCCAACGAAAATGCTAAACTTAACGCCAGGTAATTAAAATAGAAAGGAATTGATTTGATCCAAGATTGTAAAGAATGGTTAAAAAAATACTAAAAATGTCAGAAAATCGACTTTGGAAATCAGAATGGGATCAAGACAAAATTCAAATAATTTGCGATCATGTCTCTAAAAAAGCAAGATATGGAAATCGTTGGCAATCCATGTTCGACAGTGCATGAACAAAGCCTAACGAAGTACGCGAAGAAGAAGAAGAAGAAGAAGAAGTCGAAAATGGTGAAGTTGATTTGTCGAAGAAGACGAAACTGGCGAAGACATAAATGGCGGAGAAGACGAAACAGGCGAAGACGTAAATTGCAAAAAAGACGAGAATGCCGAAGAACGACGAAGGCGAAAACGACGAAGACGAAAACGATGAAGACGAAGACGACGATGACGAAAGCGTTGAAGAAAATAGTGAAAGGGTAGAGGGAAGACATTCCTCTACGCCCAGGTGACGAAGGCGACCAGAGAAGCTGATTAAACGGTTGCGAAAGCAGCGCCCACTGCAGGGCAGGGCGGGGCGGGGGCGGGGCGTTGGTGTCGGTTGAGTGGGCGATGGGCGGCGGGCGCGGCGCTGGGCGAGACGCAGGCCGCCTCGCCGCCTGACCGCCGCGCCTGGCCGCTGCGTCGCGGGTTCCTCCGCTTAAGTTACACGTGTCAGCAGCTCGGGGGTCGCAGCACGTGCGCCGGGGGCATGAGCCGCTATTTATACCATGCGGGCGGCGTCACGCGCAGTTTCGCAGGCGGCGGCCGTTGCGCGGCGGCGGCGGCAGCGGCAGCGACTGGAGATGCACATTGAAGAGCGTATTCCAATGTTACGTTCCTCCGTTTCCCCCTATACCGTTGTATTGTCCGATATATTTAGCGTGTCTTGTGACAGATCATCAGCTGGAATTCTAACGGCCTAATGCTCTGATCGGTAGTTTTCCGTGGTTTCTCAGATCAAAACCGGACGAGTGCCGGAACAGAATACAAACGGGCTATAGACTCCGCGCGATCTTTCATTTCTTCTTCCTTGTTCTATCCTTACCCATTACATGCTCTAGACAACCTCACATCAGGGAAAGCTTGTACTGACAATGAGCTCAGAGCTTGTCCCGGCTGGGGTGGTGGGAGATTTGGTAAAACCCCGTAAGCCTACGGATAGGGTCGTCCGCCGGATCTGGGCATACAACGGGGAAAGAACACCGCTATTTCACGCGATAAAATCATGCACTACGCTTACGGGACTAATAACCTCGGCAGTGGACGTAGCTGGAATCACAAATCAATTAACAGGCGGACGGGATTATCCAATCGGGAGCTTTGTTACGACTGTAATTTTTGGTATTCAAGCCGCCGATTGGATATGTGTTCAGGTCTGGCTAGCAATCGCGGAAGCCTTGAAACAAGAGAAGACTAAGGTGGCTGAAATAAATATTTGAAAGTCGGGGCTGCACTTTTTTTAAAGTTTTATCATCGTACTTTAACACAGATGTACGAGCATGTCATAATTTATAATTCCCAAATGCATTGACAATGACACTCATAATCTAATTTCAAATTAGCTATCTCAGTGGAATATATTGAATGGTAAATCATTAATGTGTGCTGGAATAAATGCGTTGAACATCTTTTGAATCTGAACCTAGTATTGTGCATAATTTCTCGCGAGAAATAAGTTTAGAGCAGGGGTGTGCCCTCAAATAAAATTCATTCATCCAGGAAAACGTTAATGAGACAATTATTTCAAGGTTTGTAAGATAGTCCTGTGGACCACACTTTTTTCTACTATCTGATTTTTTTTCTCTTTCCACTTTCACTATTCAGGCGTATTTTAATCTGTTCTTCCTAACAGCGTTATTCTTCTTTTGGCGCCTGTCTGGGAAACACGTAGAATGTATAGCTTGGCCCTCGATAGTGAACCAGGAAGTTTCTTTTCACTTTATTCACTCCGCAGCTCACCGTCGGAATTGGCGCTTCTGAGACCTGCTAGAAGATAATTTTGTTCAACAGTAAGAAACTCGTGTTCCCAATTTTTCTTTTGAAAATACTTGTTTTTTTAACTTTCATTTATTTATCATCATTAAAAACCATCCCATTTATTTGTTATAATTATAAATTATTTCATTTATTTATAGTCACGCCAATTGAAATGTTTTAAAATTCATTTAACATTTATCTTAATTTGTGTTTTAAAAATTTAAAAGGAATTGAAATGCAATATTACTCGAGTGTTTGAGGAGGAAGCGATCCTCCCCTTCCCTTGAGTAAGGATAATAACTGACACGTGTCTGCAAAGACGAGGTGTGAAAATTCACGCGGAAATCTCAAAATTCTTTGAGATGGGAGAGGTATTCACAAGGTGAGGGGGGGTAGGTAATTTAATCTCAAGGAAAGTCTGTATGAGAAAAGAGGCGTCAGCAATGAAGCAATATCTATCCTGGGTGGTCTTTTCCTTGCGCATGTTTCATCTTACAAATTCCTATCATATTATTGTCGATATCAGCCAATAAAAGACTTGCTCGCAGAAGGAAACACGTTCGTGTCTTCTAGGTTGGATTATTACGAGGAAAAATATTTATAGAGTATTACCAGGCTTTAAACAAAAATTCACAAACAATTTTCATTTGTTTTCGTAAACTGGACTCTCACGGAAAAAAAGGCGAAAACAGCAATAATGTATTAACGTACATTTTCAAAATTACTATGAATGAAAAATTTTAATTCTGGGAATTGCGTAGATACAGGTACGTATATACTTTCCTTAACAAAAAGAGGAGCCTTTCAAGTGCGCAATTTGCAGTTTCGCAGAGGTATTATGAAAGTATCTTAAAAGTCTGCGAAATAAGTGAAAAATAAAGTTTTGGACGCGCTGTTAACCGGTATACGAAATTCTTGTATGACGTTCACAATGAAATGACCGTTAGCGGTTCGCTGAGTTTACCGACGCCTCACTGCCGTGATTTCGATGGTAGGCCTTTTTGTCATTAAAATATTATATGATACCCTTCATTCTGCTAAACTAAAGACACTACAGTCATGGCACTGATATCAGAAGTCATACGTTTGTTACCTGGAACTGCCACTTAAATTGCGCGTTGTAGTCCAATTGAAATAAATGTGATGGCTGAGTTGAGAGATTAAGAATTATTGTTTTCGCATTTTCGCTTTTCCACCTGCATTTATTCCCTCTCCTAATAAAAAAAATGTCCGCGTTTATCAGGAGACGACTGACGGTCGTATCAATATGCAGCGACATTTTATTGTTTGGTTTAGTAGATGAAAGATATGCTGTAAGAAAAAGTGCGGGGATTGAAATGCCTAAGGAAAACCAGTGTCGCACCTTATTACGCAACTCCTGTCAGCGTTGTGTGTCCAACCCAAACAATAAACTTATGATTCATTCAAATGAATTGAGCGGCAGTCCACGCGTGGTAAAAGGAATGGCCACGACCTTCTGGGTGTTTTTCTTCGCTGGCATTTTTCAGACTGGGAGCAACATAAACAAATTCATACTGCCTCAGTGCGTGTGGTAATGTTTATTAAACAAAGCCGGAGTCGCGTTGGCCCGCAACGCACGTGACCTTGCAAGGCCGCCGTCCCTCGTCGTCTCCCAGACCTACCCCATGGCCCGGAGTGGGTCACCCGCCCTGGCCTACAATCCGAGCAGGGGTTCGCGCGGTTCTAAAGAGACGGATGGGGACGAGTTTATTAAAATTAATCTCGTGTGTTATGATGCGGAGCAGGAATTGAAACAACATGCGTCCGCGCGAACAAACAAACAAGCACGTCTCGAGGAGGAGATAAGAGCGCCGTGCGGGTGGGCGGGCGGCAACGCGCGGCGACGGAGGGTCACGTCGAGAGAGTTCACTGATCGCGAGATGGTCAGCCTCTCGGCCGTTGCGCGCAATTTTCACTTTTCTTTTTGAACGTGCTTCGGGGAGGGTCGGATTAACACGTTAGCTGACATGCGAGATCGTATGGTCTCGTAGGAAGATTTTATTTACTACGAGACCGTATGGTCTCATGCGTTGCCTTGTCTATAGTGTTAACAACTACGTTCCTGTGAGTCCATATGGACTCATAAATGTTTTGTAAATAAATTTATTTATATATAATATTATGTATTAGCATGTATAGAAGTGTGTCAATTTCCGTCGGCACGGAGACGTACGCCAAAAAAGAGTACGGTACCGAGGCGTAGTATAGTGAGAGTGCGCTTGGTGGTGAACGTATCTTCAGGAGCCCTAGACATGACCAAATATCTTCATCCTAATGACAAAAACTGCGTTGTCGTCGCCCGCCACGACATTCTATTCTCTGCTGTTCTCTTCGTCTCTGCGTACCTAACAAACATGGGGCGCCCGTTAATATTGACATAATGTAACCTAAACAAATCGAAAAGAAAATTTAAAACGTTTCATTTCAATATAGAAATAATTAATATTGCTAGTACTCGTTCAATACATGCTTGAACTTGAAAACAAGCAAAACTATAAAAATAATGAAGTATTGTTTTTAGTAATATAAAATCATGGTTTTTGTTACATTCATTTCTTAGAAGTGTTCAGAATTACTACAAACAAAAGTAATAAATGACATTAGTGCATTTTGCCAACATTTATTAGCAAGACTTTTAAATATACTATTTTAATTCAACTGGCAATAAAAAAATATTGTGGGACGTGCAATTTACATGAAATGTTCGTATTCGTCACCTTTCAGGGAACTTCCTCCCATCGCAGTGGATACCGCATTCACCCTTCGCACCGGTTAGAAATCAGTCGCAGCTGCGTCGTTAGTCACACAAAAAGGTACTAATTAGTCAGCTCAGAGCCAGCTTTACCGGTGTCTCTGCTGGGACTCAGACAGGGAGGTCGAGGATTTGAGTAGCGACGGTGGCGACACGATTTGGACACTATATAGCTACGTAGCTTTGGTCGAATTCAGCAATTGTTTGGAAGACAATTCTAGCGACTGGGTACTCTGATTTGTTTTTATCCAACGGCTTATACAACCAATACCAGATGAAGTAGAAGTATCGTAAGAAACGGGCCACAGACCTCTGCGATCTTTCTTGTGTCTTCCTTACGTTATTCTCGCTCCTTACACACCAATAATCACAGTATGTACTACACTACCGCACATGTCGGTAGTATAGACCTTTTCCCAACTGGGGCGATGCTTCGATGTGAGAGCTACCTAGAGAGAGAAATATCCCGCAAGCTAAGTGGTGGCCTCCAGTTGGGGAAGGAACACCCCCCCCCCCTTAGGCGATTTAACATGTACTTGCGGGGCCACTGACCATTGAGTTTCGCGGAAACATCAATCAATCAACCAATTAATTAGTACGGAGAACTACGCTGGGAGCGACATAATTATTTACGACTTGGAAGAGGTCTGCCTCGCAACTTTGTATTCATAGTACAGTATGTAGAGCTCTTACCCGACGAAGGTGGCAGCGGGTAAAAAGAACGGGAAAGTGTTTCAACATGCAACAAAAATGCTCCAGATATGAAGTTAATAAAATTCTATGCTACACAAATATCACGTATGTAATACAATATTGATTCAATAGTGAGTATAGCAAAATTGCTTTCGAAACATAAGCCAGCGCGCTGATGCGAAGAACAGGTTATCGGTAGCTGTCGAAAGAGTTCTGGGAAAGCCATTGATCTCGCGCCGCCAGGCGTTCGGGAGCGGAGCGGCCCTCGCGGGCGGCGAGCGAGGCCTCCGGCGCAGCGGGATAGATAGCGCGGCGCGGAGCAGGAAGAGAGACGTCAGCG